>JBBYHK010000019.1:380532-402021 GCA_038382065.1 Adansonia grandidieri | reverse complement strand
ACATGTCTTTATCTCATTTGATGAGAAAACTTTGCTTTATAGACCTATTTGGTCATGAATGCTCATTAATGGTCTCTTGATGCATATTTGGTTTTATATGAATTTGATTGATCTTTTAATCTTATGATATGAACATGGTTGTTGAATTGAACTTGATTAAATTTTTTTATTTCACGCAAAAATGGTTATGATGATAATAGTGCAAGATGTTGTCCAACATTACATTTACATTTTCCAAAATTGCATGTTCTAATTCAATTTAAAATTTTAAACTTCAAAAGTGAGCTTTGATTCAAAATGTATCCTGAAAAAGTCAGGTTTAATGATTTTTTACTCTTTACGGATCATTTCATGCATAATGTTTTGTTTTCATATGTTTTGACATGGAAATTTGTAAATTTTTCAAAAAAAATTTTGGACTTTAAGCCTTATGTACTGATACCTTAAATTCTGGATAATGTAGATGTATCGATATATTATTCAAAGATTGTATCAATACACTTAGTAATGTATTGATACATGCTAGACCATTAGGGTCCTTCTGCACGCACGTACATCCTCATTTCATCAAGCTCCAAACTCTTCCAAAACCGTTTTAGCCTTCTCAAACAACATTTTCTCCAAATCTTTTCAAAATTGTTAATTTTCCTCGCAACTTTTAATTTAAATCCATTCCTTATCATCATTCTTCCATTTCTATCATTAAAACCACTCCACAACAACAAATTTTGAACCAAATTTGAAAACTCTTACCTTCAAACCCTAAACATTTTTTGTTAAAACTTCAAATTTTTTCCAAAATTGTTATGTTTTTATGTAATTTTTCCCTTATCCGCTTCTTTTCCACTGAGTTTATTGAGGTGGGATTCGAATCCATCTCTAATTCACTCACAATCGTACTCCATAAAACTTATCCACCAACTATTTAACAAAATGCCTCAACTAACCTTTTCCCTAATCCTTGCCAAGCCAACTTGCCTACAATATCCCACCATCCGCCCTATCATTACCCAATCCACTTATAAAACACCATCCGAAATGCTTCCTCTTAGTTCGTACCACTATAAACACTTCACAAACATCCATACCATTCGTCAATCACCTTCACTTGTTTGAGCCAACCTTCATTCCCGACCCACCACTAACTACTCGATGAAATTCCCCAACCATACTCCAAATGCCTCCCAAACTTAAAACCACTACTTAAAAACATCTTATCACTTATGGTGCTTCCTCCTCCACCACCCACCAATAAACCTTCTTTGATACATGCTTCTATAATTCCAAAACTCATGTGTTATAACATCAATTATGCTTATGTGCCTCTCCATCAATGTTGTGTCATTAATATTTCTTTCCTTTGGTTTTTCAACTTCATAAACCTTCTTAACTTCATGCGTTTCAGGTGGATCAAGTTTCTATAACTCAAATGCCTGATTTATGAATATCTTATTCATGCATTCTTAAATAATGCCATCCTTAGGCACGATAAAGATCAAAAAGTAATCTCCATCTGCTCCTACCTTATGGGTTAAGAATTGACTATCACCTTGCTACCATTAGCATTGTGTTTGATTTTCCAAATGAGGGTGCCACTTTGAGGGTCTGACTCCCACCGAAACTAACACCCATGCTAACAAAGCCATCCTTCTCTTCACATTCGATATCTTCACCTCATGATTACTCATGTCCTCCCCCTACACAGCACTCAATATGCCAAGATCACCTACTCTGACTATTGGTGACTTTATATAATTCAAACCGGTCAATATTCAAATCTTGATTTTATTTCATTTTTCTTGACATCGTTCAAAATGTCCAAGGTTTAAGAGCAATTTTCCATGGCATGCACTTAAGCCATTATTTTGAGGCTTGAGGTATTGACCTCTCATGTGATCCCGATATTTCGATTATGTGACCTCGCTACCTCATATCCAAATCCATGGCTAAGACTAGCTATGAGATTGTCAACAGCTCCTTATTTCCTAAAAAGCAAACTGGATCACAACCACCAAAAGCACAACTCGATGGTCATGAGGACGATGCTATGAAGCATGATGTACCCCTTCCACCAGCGGTTGCCACCTTGTCTTCATTTGCGTCATAGATACCCATGCCATGCTTTATACACTCATAAGCCAGGTTGATGCCCTTATTGGCATCGATGCATGGGAAAGATGTTTTCATCAACATCTTGATTTTATCAATTCTTGACTTTTTTATCTTAAGCATAGTCACTGGATTTTGATTGAGTAGTTTCATAACTTTTCAACTACCTTTCCTTATGCTCCTCTGGCTACTTCTCCACCTGATGAAGATCTTTCGGCCGATGATGCTTAGTCATATTAGGCTAGTTTTAGGATCACTCATAAGTTTTTACGACTTTATTTTTCATGTTTTTCAAAATCTTTACATTTCACCAAAATATTTTGATCATTTTTTTAGATATATTAAGCACCTTATTCTCAATGAATTATCTTTGACTATGCACACTATGATTGAATTCTCTATATTGATTTGAATTGCTCCTTTTTATGTTTTGATATAACAAAAATGGGTTAAAATGCTATAAATTTGCCAAATATATTTCCTGTGTTTATTGATATGATAATAATATTATTGTGGACTGGATAAATGTTGAATATGATGATGATATTGTTGTGAACTAGAAAAATGTTGAATGTTGTTATCTTTTTCTTGAACACAGTATGAAAGTTAAACACTTTTACATGCTTACATGTTATAGATTGATTTGTGAAAATTTTGGACAATTTGTGGACTTTAAATGTTGTAGCTTTAAAATTTTCAAAAAGACTTTGTTTTCTAAATTTAAAATTTCTGAAAATAATGCTTTTATTAAAGGGGAGCTTTACATTGATAATCTCTAAATATTTTAGGGGGAGTTTTTAACAAATCAAATTTATCGTAAGTTTTCTTATATTAAAAAAGGGGAGATTGTTAGCTTCATTAGCTTTGAATTAATCTTGGTTTAGATATAACAATAACTTAAGTTAAATTAAGTTACATTTAATTATTTCTAACTTAGTATTTCTCCTTGAATTAAGTTAAAAATATTTTGGAAAATACTATTTAATTTTCTTACCTCCTATTTTCTCAAAAATAATGTTCTAAATGAATATTTATATCTAGAATATTTTTAAGTAAGTTTAAGTAATTTTTAATCTCAGAAAAATTCTTTTACAAGCTTTTTCCATGAATGTATCAATACAATATATGAATGTATTGACACATCTGTTGGCAGTACCTAAGGAAATCCTGAAACCTTCATTTGTATCGATACAACCACCATTATATTGATACAAGTCATCATGTATCGATACATCTCAAAATGTATCGATACATTGGGCTAGAAAACTAGTTTTTAAAGCAATTTATCGATACTTTATTTCATGTATCGATATAATGTCGTGAGCAAGAACGAAAACAAGCATTTATGAAGGCTACAACGGCTCTTCATATACCTAATTAATGCCCAACATCCATGTCGCAATGTGGCTCGAATACAAATCCTAACCAAGCCCGACTTAAATGGCCCTTGCTTCTATATTCGTTGATATATCACTATTTTATATTCTTTTGTTTCAATGGGCCATACCATTATCAACATTTTATTATTTTCGAGGACTGGATGGTTGAGGTGAATCGCTCACTCGATTTAGCCCTAATTAGTAAATACAAAACGACTATTTATTTGAAGTCATCACTAATCTATTTAGGCTAGGTGAGATTGTCACATATTAGGGTTCGTATTTCGAGGGTCATGAAAATTTAGAATACTAACTCTGAGGTCTGCTATCATATTAGAGATCACACAAAAAGGTCTAGGAGTCGGTTATAATCACAAATAAGGATTGACTTTCTCGTGATGCCTGAAAATTGGTATCTTATTAATTACATGTTAACTTGAATTTTAATTTTTTTATCTGGTTTCAACATATGCATTTAATTATATATTCCCAAAATAATGTTTTATGAAACAAAATTTATTATTCTATGTTAGGAAAATCGAGTATTTAAAATTTTGAAAATCAAAATTTCTTACGCACTCCACCAGAGGACCATGGAACACGAAAGCTTTTTATACTCTTTTGTATCCCATCGAAAAACTAGAGGAACACAAAAGGTTTTAAAATTCAAAATATCTTTCGCACCCCGCTGGAAGGCCCAAGGAATGTGAAAGGTTTTATAAATCCCGATTTTCACTTTGAAAAGGATATCTCGTCATTAAAATAATCCATGGGACCTCTCTCATATTTTGGGAGAAATTCCACATATTATTCTAACTTGGAGACATTGCCTTAATTTTCTAAAAAAAAAAATTTATATTTTCTTAAAAATATTTTAGAACATCCTAAGACTTGATTACAATCTAAAGTGCCTTTGACATGAAAGTATCTTAGTAATCACATAGGGCTTTTTTCTAATGCCAAATTACTAAAATACTCTTGAGTTATACCCTAACGCGAAAGTATCCCGATAACCCTAAAGGACTCGAAAGTGATCATTGAAAGGTGAACCTATCTTAAATGTACACCTTCGACATAAAAGCATCCCAATGACTACCTAAGACTCGATTCTAAAAAAATTACCAAAATGCCCATAGGGTATACTGTTAACATGAAAGTATCCTGATAACCTTATAGGACTTAAAAACAATCATAAAAAGGTGAACCTATTCCAAATGTACATCTTTGGCATAAAAGCATTCCAATGACTACCTAAAGCTCAATTATAGGGAAATTACCAAAATGCCCATAAGTATACCTTCTAAGGAAAGTATTGTGGTAAACCTAAAGGACTAAAAAACAAATCATAGAAAGGTAAACCTATCCTAAATACACATCTTTGGCATAAAAGAATCTCGATGACTACTTAGGACTCGATTCTAGGGAAATTACTAGAATGCTCCAAGGGTATACCTTCAACGCGAAAGTATCTTCGTAACCCTAAAAGACTCAAAAATGATCATAGAAAGGTGAACCTATCCTAAATGCACATCTTCGACCTAAAAGTATCCTGATGACTAGCTAGGACTTGACTCTTAGGAAATTAAAAAAATGCCCTTAGGTATACCTTGATGTGAAAGTATTTCGTTAACCCTAAAGGACTAAAAAATGATCATAGAAAGGTGAACCTAACCTAAATACACATCTTTGGCATAAAAGCATCCCGATGACTACCTAAGACTTGGTTATAAGGAAATTACCAAAATACCTCTAAGGTATACCTTCGATGTGAAAGTATCCTCATAATCTTAAAGGACATGAAAAGACAAGTAATGAGGGTTTTTACTCTAAATGGGTAATTTAGATGATAAATAAGACCTAAAGGAAAAAATTGCTAGTAGGTCCCTGAATTTTTTAAAATTAAATATTTATCCTAAATTGACTAAAAATGCTAAAGTTTTTTTTGGCCCAAAATACCCTAAATAGGTAATTTAGATTTTAAAGTAACCTAGAATGCAAAAATACCATTAAGTCCCTAAATTTTCAAATATTACATTTCATACCCTAACGGAGAATCGAAAGAATATAAAAGGTTTTAATATTTTTAACACCTCGTTGGAGGACTAATGGAATGCTAAAAATATTTAAAATACTCAAAGTGAATGATTTTATGCTAGAAATGACCATTTTGACATAAAATGCTAGATTTTCCTAGTGGTCCCTAAACTTTTCTAAACTTGCAAATTGGTCCCTAAATTATTTTAAATGCATAATACACATCAAAACACATCCAAAACACATGAAAAATTCACCTAAGGACTCTAGAACCATCCGGCCAAGCACCCATAGCCTCAAAAAAATTTATGATATTTGTAACTAAGTCCCTAAATTTTTCAAAAATTGTTAAATGCCCCCAAAATACCTAAAGTTTGAAATTTTCTATTTTCTAGCTACTATTAAATTGACTTAAGCATGTAGATACTTCTAAATAAATTTTGAAAATTTTAAAAAGTTATAAAATAATCTTTAAGGGTTTGACCAAACAAGAAATACCCCTAAATAGCCTAAAAATAAAAATTTGCATTTTTTACCTCATAGGTTCCAACCAAGCTAGGAAATACCCCTAATTGAAAAAAATTGGAAAAATTATGAAATAGACCTTGCAAGTGCTGCCATGAACTAAAAGAGCCACTAAATGGCCTAAAGATTAAAGGAAAAATTACATTTTAACCCAAATATTTTGGTTATTCGCAAAATAACCCCTAAAAATTTTACTTTTCATGAAACATGACCTAAATGCATGTTAATTTGATCCTAGAGTACTTCCAAGCTTAACACAAAACAAATATTCTCAAAGTATTGATATTTAAGAAATATAACTAACTAGATGTAAAAATAAAAATGAAATATATTGAATACAACTATATATGATCCATGAAATCCATCAATATCAAAATTTATTTTAACACATATGAACATGATTTAAAGCATTTAAACTTTTTGAAAAAAAGTTTTAATGAAATTTTAACAAAAGTCAAGGAAGGTCATGGCTCCAAGCTTAGCCTTTAAAGCATAAATCATGCTCTAGCTTAAGCTTAATCACCATAATAAATAAGGATCATGAAGCTACCTTGTAAAGATGGAGAACATGGAATTGAAATGGTGAAAATGGAAAAATCTTAGAAAGAAACCTAAAAGAAATATACCTTTTTTCAAATAAAATCCCTTAATTTAAACACTTGAACACTCAAAAATGAAACTTTTTCGTTGAAATTTTGTTGAAATTTTTTTCTTCAATAGATAGAAAGCAAAAGAGGCTTTTGTTTTTTGGAAGAAAAAGATAAAAAATTGAAATTCCACCCCTTAGTGTCGTCCATATACCCGCCAAAATAGCCATTCTTTTTTTCCTTTTTTATTTATTTTTTGATTTTTTATTGCCAATTTGGTGAATATCCTCCATGTTTGATGTCATAGATCTTGCAAACCTTGTCCCCCTTGATTGACAACATAGATTTTGTTTTTATTTGATTTTTATTTTGATTGAAAAAAAATCTCTACATATAAAAAGACAAAATTTAATCCAATGGTAATAAATTAATTTGACCAATCAAAAATCAATCCAATGGCTAAGAATGTTAACAAATTTAACCTTAATTTTGTTTACTTTGAAAAAAAAAATTATAAGTCAAAATTGGAATAAAAAAATGCCACATGTACAATATTTTATTAGCTAAAAATAAATAACATTTGATCTAATGGCTATTAATACATTTGACTTAGTCAAAAATTGATCTTGTATTCAGTAATGTATTGGAAAATTCCCCCTTAATTTTGATTGGTTAAAAAAGGTTGGATATGCCACATGGATTTTTCTTAGATGAAGAATTACTAAATAATACCTAATTAGAAGAACTCCCATTTAAAATAGGAGTTTTAAAATTCTAAATTTAAATTTTAAAATTCATATAATTAAAGTAAGTGGCAATCAAATTAAAATATTTTTATAGCTATTCTAAAAAAATTAAGTAAAATTTTTATGAGAGAAAAAAACTCTAATTCCAAAACTTCATTTTAAAAAAGTAATAAAAAATAAACTCATGGAATCCCAATTAAAACTCACATAAGAGAATTTGATTGAAAAGAAGTGTAAAGAATGAAAATTGAATTAAAACTTAGATATGATGAAATTCAATTAAGAATTTAATCATATAAATTTCTAATTAAGAGACCATAAAGCAAAATTGAATTGAAGAAATTAATGTGTGATAATCCGATTTGAAAAAAAAATGGATGAAAAATCTAGAAAAAAAAAATTTAGAGGAATCAAGAATAAAAATCATGAGAGTGTTCTAAAATCTAATTTCCATAATAAAGATAGTAGAAAATTCCATACATTACATAATATTTGGAATAAAAGAAGTTTTATAAATAATTGAAAAATTTTAAATGTGAAGAAAAAGAACTAAAAATTCCAAACTTGTAAAAGTTATTAGAAAAATCCTTAAAGAAGAAAATTTGTTATCTAAAAAAATTCACAACTCATAAAATAAAATGAAATTTCAAAAACTAAATTAATATGTATTCAATGAAAGTATTTGATGAATTTTAAAAATTTTAAACTTAGAAAAATCCCAACAAAGATTTTACAAAGAAATGAAGACTTGTATTTTTTAATCCATAGAAGGTTGAAAAGAATACATTGAAATTTGTAAAATGAGTCAAATACCACATGTTATCCAAAATATTAATTTTCAAAAAAGACAAAGGTAAAATTCTAAAATCTAGAATAAATTTAACTGGGAAAATTTTACAGCATAATACTCGTGATATTGTGAAAATTCAAAATCAATTAGCAAAATTGACAATTTGACACCTCATGGTAGAAAATGCCAATACATACTTTTTCTTGAATATTTCTTATTTTTTGGAATGCATATTGGCATAAATACTACACGATGTCGGTAAAAATACAGGGCGGTCAATTTTTCAAGTTTTAAGAAAAAAATCTCAAAAAATTCATAAAATTGAAAATTTTGACTTTGATATCATCTGCATGAATGATTTTCAAAATTTGACAAAAAATATTTAAAAACTATTTTTCTTTTAAATATTCATTCTTTTATCCGAGATCAACTTCCAATGGCGCTTTTTTATCACGTGCCAATACGGCCATTTATGTGTGATAAAATAAGTTACAAAAATGTGTAAATTACCCGACAGAGGTCGACCTTTATCGAGGTAACAACCATATTCTCGGTCTTAGATAATTAGGACTACTGGAAAAAAGACCCGGACAAAATTAGTTGTCTACAACAGCCTCTCTTTGGCCGATACAGTAAATGAAGGTGACCAGGATGTAATCCTAGGTTTAAAGAAATGACCAGGATGTAACCTAGGTTTAAAATGGTTGACCAAGGCTGAACCGATACAGTCAAATGAGATGATCAAGATGTAACCTAGGTCTAAAGTGTTGACCAGGGCTAAACCGATACAGTCAAATGAGGGTGACCAGGATGTAACCTAGGTTTAAAGGGTTGACTAAGGCAAAACCAATATAGTTAAACAATGATAACGAGGATGTAACTTGGGTCTAAAGGTTGACCAAGGCAAAATTGATACAGTTAAACAAGGAAAAAATGCTTCATATCTAAATTGCTTGAAGGAATGTGATGTTAACGTTTCAGTTCTGAAACAATTGACATACTGAAAGGCTCTTTCCAATATCGTATACAACTTAAGATTTGCAAATTATTAAATGTGAATGTAAATGCATGAGAAATGCATATGATGAATTTTCATGATTTAATTTCCTTTATCAATGTCTGATCCAACCTATTTTGGAGTTGAATTTATCTTTTTTGAAAATGTGATAGATATTTCTTCTTCATTTGATGGAATAGGCCCATATTTATGCTTGGAGATTGAAAGCATATTAAAAAAGCATTAGGGATCTTTTTTTTTTTGGTAGAGGGAGCCAACGCTTGAATTTGAATTTGAAGGCATCTTTAGAGGTCATTATAGACAAGATACACTTGTTTTTGAGAAGTTAAACTAGGTGATGCACCAATATAATTGATACTTTTGAATTAATTTTGGTTTTGATATGATAAACAACTTAAGCTAAATTAATTTGTATTAACTTGGTATTTGTGCTAAAATTGAAAAACATTTTGAAAAAGTACTAAGTTTGTATTCTCTCAAAAATACATGTTCCAAAATGTATATTTATACTTAGAATATTTTTGAGATATGTTTAAGTCAATATTAAGCTAAGAAAAATCATTTTACAAAGGATTTTAAAGGTATGTATCGACACAATGCATAAATGCATCAATACTATACTTAAAACCCTCATTTGTATCGATGCTTAATAGCATGCATCGATACATTGTAGTAAGTATCGATACTCACCCTATATGTATTGATACAATGCTTGGCAGTAGCCAAGGTTTGGTAGAAACCCTCGAATCTATCGATACAGGTGTGTCTATATTGATACAGCTTGGCAGGCATCGATACTCAACCCTCTATATCGATACAACAGGCTGTAATGGTCACTTTTTTAATTCTTGTATCGATACCATTGGTGTTGTATCGATACAATAGCATGGGTCTAAACAGAAACAAGCATTTATGAAGGCTACAATGGCTCTCCAACCACCATATTAAATGTCCAACGTTTATAAATCAATTTCAAGCTATAAATAGAGGTTCATGATAGCTGAAAAAGGAAGAGATACAAAGATCAATCAAGCATTGAACAACAAAAGCTAAAAGTTTTCAAATTCTTCAATTTTCTTGTATCAAATTCATACTCTTTTAAGTCTATTTGTATCTTTTTCACCTTGTACTTACATACCAATAAACATCCACCTACTAAAGGTTTAATTCATTTGCAAATACTTCATTCATATCACAAAACAGGTTATGTGAAAGTGAGTGAAAACATTGAAGAATTTCGAATAGAATTCTCAAAGGGATTGAAAGGTTTTATCCAAGCCTTAAAAGACAGAGGTGTAAGGTTATACCTTAGCCTTAAAGGTAAACGATTTCATTAGTGAATTATGGGAATCACCTTGGTAAGAAAGTACCAAGAAGAGAGGATATAGGTGCCAAGTTCAAGGACTAAAACCTCTATATATTGATTGTTTTTTTTGTCTTACCTCTTAATCTTTTTTATTTTCAATTTATTTCAAGTTTATCAAGTTCTTATAGAACCAATTCACCTCCCTCTTAGTTTAAACTTTTCCTTGAGCTAACAATAATCTAAGAGTTGAAAAAGAGGAATATGATTGGGAATATATGGTATCTAAAATTTCCCATCAATAACTGAAACAAAATGATACATGCTGAAAAAGAAGAGCATGAGGAGGAATATGTGGTTTCTAAAATTTTCCTCCAATGGCCTAAATAAACTGATAATAGGTTGAGGAAGAAGAGCATGATTGGGGAATATGTAGTTAATCTAGACTAATTCTTCCTAAAATGTCCAAAAGACTTTGGATTACTGAATAAGATCCTTGTAGTGTTTTGATCTCATTCAAAGTAATGCAGAGAAATCAATTTGTCATTTTTTCATTGATTTCTATTTACTTAAAATGTTAATTATCATTTAGCATAGATGTAAGCATAGTCAAAAAGACTATTTAACAAAGGTATGAATGAAAATACATACTTGTGTTGCAACACGAAAAGAAGATACAACATTGGTTATTTTACAAAAATGATGGTGAAGTACAAAAGGGATTAGGATATTACTCAAATAAACTAAATCACCTATTTAGTTTTTTAAAAATTTCTCCTAAATGGAAAGTGTACTTTCATAAAGATCCATGTCTTGAAAATGCCACTGATCATACTGTGCCTTTTTTATACTTAGGCTTCTAGCAAATCATGCTTTGGCCATTCCTTTCAAAGACTTGAGTCACTGCTTTAGGTTTTTAGCTCAAAGCCTCCCCCTTGTACCACCTTTGATCGAATACCCTTTTTGGGTTTTGTTTTTTTATTTTTGGTTTTTTGAAATGGATGCATTTTCAAGTTTTTATCCATTTTTTCTTTTTTTTTTTTTGTTTTCTGGTTTTTTTGGAATGGATTTTTTTTTTTGTGTTTTCATTCGCTTTTTGCTTTCCTTTTTTCTTTTCTTTCTCTTTTTTAGGCATACTATTTTTTATATTATCTAAATTAATGGGGTTCGGTAGAATTCCTCCATCCATCTCTGCCAATACTAACGCTCCTCCTAAAAATGTCTTTTTGACCACATAGGGCCTTTCCCAATTGGGTACCCATTTGCCTTGATGATCTTTTTATCTTTCCAAAATTCTTCTCAATACCAATTCTCCCTCATGGAATTTCCTGGGATTAATTTTCTTATCATGTGCTTTCATCATTCTTTTTTGATATGTCTGCCCATGTTGAATAACTTATAGTTTTTTTTCAATAAAGTTTAACTACTCATAACGATCTCGGACCATTTGGTTTCCTCCATCTTAGTTTCCATTAGAACCTGGACTGAAGGGATCTCCACTTCAATTTGTAAGATAGCCTCTGTGCCATAGACTAACGAATAAAGTGTTGCCCCAGTTGAAGTTTAAACCAAAGTTCTATAAGCCAAAAGGGTAAAGGGGAGCTTCTCATACCAATCTTTATAGGTCTTTACCATCTTCCTTAAATTCTTTTACTATTCTTATTAAATGCCTCGACAGCTTCATTCATCTTTGGGCAATATGCTACCGAATTATAATGAGAAATTTTGAGCCAAGTACACACCTCCATCATCAATTTATTATTTAAATTAGAGGCATTATCCGTTATAATTCTTTCAAGGATCCCAAATTGACAAATGATGTTGGTCTTCAAAAATTTTATCACTATCAACCTTGTCACATTTGTATAGAAGGCTACTTCAACCCATTTGGTGAAGTAATTAATAGCCACCAAGGTGAAGTGATGACAGTTCGAAAATACTCGAGTAATTAGTCCACTAACATCATGCCCCATATGGAGAACGACCATGGAGCAGTTATAACATGCAATGGTGAAGGTGGTACATGGAACTTGTAGCATAGACTTGGCATTTATGACACTTCTGGGCATATTTAATACAATCACCTTCCATAGTCATCCAAAAATAACATAGTCTCATGATTAGCCTCACTATTTTGTGTCCATTCGCATGAATATCATAAATCCCCTCATGCACTTCTTCCAATATCTTCTGTGCTTCGGGAGCATCAGCATATCTTAGCAGCATTTGATCATAACTCTTCTTGTAAAAAATCTTTTCATCCAACAAAATTCATTGCCAACCTCTTTACTTTAAACATCAAAGCCAAGATGGCTAAAGCATCATCTATTTGATTATCGTTTTAGGTCAGATGAATGAATTCCATCTTAAACTCTTCAAGCAATTCTAGAATCAACTTCCTATATTGTTGCATCCTTGGATCCTGACTTTCCTATTCTTTGCATAATTGATAAATCACTAAGGCTAAGTCCCCATATACTTTCAATAATTGAGCTTTTTTCTATACAGTTGTTTGAAGTCCCATGACATACGCATCATATTCTTCTACATTGTTTGTACAATCGAATTCTAATCAAGTAGTGAAAGGGTAATAGTCTTTTTTCAGAGATATCAAGATTGGCCTGATTCTATGGATTAAAGCATTTAATGCTCCATTGAAATACATTTTCCCTTTTAATTCCTCTGACGGCTCTCTTTCCTCTTTTACTAAAACATTCATTAAATTTTCATCAGGAAAGTCAAAATGCAATAACTGGTAACATCAAGTGCCTAGCTTGCTAGGAATTCAATAATAACACTTCCTTTGATTGCCTTCTAAATCACATATACTATATCCAATTTTGATAGCAAGACTTGCCATCTAGCTATCCTTCTTGAGAAAGTCGATGATTCGAACAGATACTTGATCAGGTCCATTTTGGTGATCAACCAGGTGGTATGATACATCATGTATTATCAAAGCCTTTTTATAGCCCAAACTAAGGCACAACATATCTTTTCTATTTGAGAATAATTTGCCTTATAGTAAAGGAATTTCCTATTGGAGTAATAAATTGCCTGCTCCTTCTTTTCTATCTCATCTTGCTATCCTAGCAACAACCCATAGACTTTTTAAATACTAACAAGTAGAAAATCAAAGGTCACCCTAATATAATGGCATTAACACTAGCAGATTATAGAGATAATGCTTAACTTTTTTAAATGCTTCTTGGCGTTCTTCATTCCATTCACTAAGGTTTTATTTTCACAAAAGTTGAAATATCATATCGCACTTATCTATGAGTTGGGATATCAATCTGGAAATGTAATTCAGCCTTCCTAAGAAGCTCCATACCTGTTTTTGCATACGTAGGGAAAATAATTCTTGTATATCTTTGATCTTATCTCAATCAACTTCAATCCCTTTTTAACTCATAATAAAGCCTAATAATTTTCCTGATCTTGAGCTAAAAATGCATTTTGCCAAATTCAATTTCAATTGATACTTTCTAAGTCTTCTAAACAACTTCCATAAATCCATGACATGCCTCTCCTCATGAGGTGACTTTGCAATCATGTCATTGACATATACCTCTATTTCTTTGCAATCATATCATGGAATAGGGTGACCATTACCCTCTGATAAGTTGCCTTAGCCTTTTAGTCCAAACAGCATTACCTTAGAATAAAAAGTTCCCTATATTATGACAAATATGGTTTTTTCCATGTTTTCTAGTGCCATTTTTATCTAGTTATACCTCAAAAATCCATACATGAAAAAAATAGACAATTCTTCATAGTATTATCAACCAAAGTACCTATATAAGGAAGAGGGAAATTATCTTTGGACTTGCTCAATTTAGGTTCCGATGGTTTGCACATATTCGACTCTACCATTTTTTTTGGAAACTAGGACAATATTTGCAACACATATTGGGTATTTTGCCACCTCAAGAAATCCGACCTCAAATTGTTTTTTTACCTCTTCTTTTATTTTCAAAGGTATTTCTAATTTCATTATTCTCAACTTTTGCTAAACCGATTTGCATTCTGGTTTTAGAGGTAATTTATGGACAATAATTTTTGTATCCAACCCTGGCATGTCTTGGTAGGACCATGCATGCGAAAACATCTCAAAATTCTCAAAGTAAACTTATTAATTCTTCCGTAATGATGGGCATAACAACAATCCTTATTCTGACTTCTTTTCTATCATCCTCATTATCCCCTAAATTTATCACCTCTATGGATTCTTCATGGGGCATTATCCATTCATCCCTAATGATGGGTTGAATCCTTGAGCACTTATAGAGTTTTGATACCTCTTTCGATGGCAACTTGAAGTTCTATAACACGAGCCTAGTATTCAACTAAGTTGTCAATATAATCGAAGTTCAGTCTAATAGTAAAAGGGTAATAATTTTCATCTAGGGAAATCAAAATTGCCCCACTTTTATGCCTCAATGCATTTAAAGCTCCATCAAAATATATTTTCTAAGAGTATTTGAAGTCGACAGTATCTTTTACTTCAGATATGCACATTAGATCTTCATCTAAGAATTCAAAATCCAGCAGTTTATTGTCATTCAATGGTTGACTTGCAAAAAAGTTAGTGATTGCATTATCCTTAATGGCTTTCTAGCACATAAATAATATCATACTAAAAGAGCAAGACTTGCCACTTGGCTAATTTCCTTAGCAAGGTAGGGGCCTCACATAAGTATTTAATGGGGTCAAGTTTGGAGATTAGCCATGTATTGCATTAAACTTCGAGTTGTCCAAGCCAGCACAACATAGTTTTTCAACTACTACATAGTTGCTTTCACACTCTATGGGCTCGCAAAAGGAATTGTTTTTTCTTACCTGAGTAATTGTGTTGACCCAATACACAGCCCATAGCTTTGTTAAAAATTGATAGACACAAGATTAAAGGCCGACCAAACACTAGTGGCACAAATACCAGCGGGTTTGACAAGTAGTGTTCAACCTTTGTTAACGTTCCATATGCGTGGCCTTTACGAACTTCAGATGATCCGAAGGGCCAAAGCATGCTTGACTTAAAAAATATGATGATGTTTGACATGAAAGAGTGAAAGACCGTTGGACGAATCGCTCATCCAACTAGTCTTGGATGGCCACCATGAAGTGGCCATAAACTTGGAGTCGCCACTGATCATTTTAAGTTAGGCATGACCAAATGCCTATTGAAAATAATACCAAAGATTCGTTGTTTTGCGTTTGGGAGTTGGTTACATGTGGGGAAGGATTAGCACCCCCACGACGCCTGAAAATTGATACCATCTAACCATATCTTACTTAAATCTTGATTTCCTCGATTCCATTTTTTTATCATTATTTAAATATAATTCCCTTTAATGCATGAAATTTTGTAAAGATATGAGTCTGGGTTTAAATGAAAATTTTATCACCAATGCGCCTTGAAGAGGTGAGAAACATAGGGGTTTTTTATGAAAATGATCTCCTAATGGGTTTTTAAAAAAATCAAATATTTCATGCCTGGCACTAGAGAGATACCGACACGAGATATCTTTTTGTGATTTTGAAAATGATCTTTAAAGCATGAATGCCCGAGGTCCCTACAAAAGGAAATGTATTAGTAAGGTGGAAAGCAGAATAATAAATCCACACAAAATACATGAAGAAGGGATGATCTAAATGTTTCTCGCAATTATCTTCGATTATCAATGAATAACCGAGATGGCAATGTTGAGACTTTGTCGGATTCAGTGGAAATTTGAGGAGAAAAAAGGTTTCGATGACTCGAGGATCTCTCGGGGAAAAAAGTTTGTTTAAAAGGAATGTGGAGAGTGGGGTTAGAGTATCTCCAAAGGTTGATATCATTTTGAGGTAAAAACGGGGTTGAAGTATCCCCTTAGAGAAATGGGGTTGGAGTAACCCTGAAAATGAAAATTTGGTGTCATTTTGAGGTAAAAGCAGGGTTAAAGTATCCCCTCGGAGAAGTGGGGTTAGAGTATCCCCAAAAATAAAAATCTTTGACATTAAGAGGAGTGGGTCATATTCTTAAAAGTAGGGAATCTTTAAAAATGGAAAGCCAAAGGTTTAGCTAAAATGTTCCTCTTTTTGTTTAGCCTTGGTCCGAGTCTAAAAGGTCCAAGGCATTCCAATGCTTCAATAAAAATGTTTCAGAAATCAGGTTAGAAACAGAGGATAGCATTGTGCCATTTCTCTTTAGAAATTTATTTTGAGCTTATTCGGAGGTCCCGAGGGGTAAACAAGATACCTTGGAAAAGTAACTCGATGAGGATTAATGTAAAAATGTTCCAAAAATCCTAGAAAATCACCTTCTACGTGGAATTAATTTTTGAATTTCAACCTTTCTCGACACTGACAGCATGTACAGGGTAAAGGTATGGTGGACTTTGAAAAATTATTTTGGATTCATCCAAAATTGTTCAAATGCAAATAGTACCTTTTTAAAAAGGGAATTTCATGAACTCTATGGGAAAATATTCAAGGGATTCAAAAATGTTGTTTGCTAGGCCGAAACAGCCCAAATAACAAACTACTAGCTGGATCTAGGGGTTCCAGATAGCGATGATTTGAAAAATCGTAACTATTTTATCCGAGATGATCTAAAGGTAAATGAGACATTGTTGAAAAGGTAATTCAAAACCCTTCAAGGGAAAAAAACCAACACATTCTGGATAAATCATTTTTGATTTTTTAAATAATTTTTCAAGACCAGGCTAGTGCACCACCAGAACAAAACAGGGGAGATGTTCAGTATTTTGGTTTTTCTTCGGGTTGAGCTTGGGCCATGGATGTTCAAACATTCGTAACCAAGATGAGAGATTGACATGGGCATCACGAGTTCATTCCATAATCCCATAGTAGTTTGGGACAATAGAACAACCCGTTGACCATGCCACTATGAGGGTGTTTGGCTTAGGACCAAGGGTTCATATTTTTTAACTAAAAGATTTCATTTCATTTTTGAAAAACCAGTACTCTTAAACTCATTCTTCCATAAATCTAGAACTAACTACTTGCTTTGCCGCCAAGGTTGGAAAAACCAACTTCATAAAAATCTTAAGCCCATGTTATTCTCCATGTATAGGAGATAGCATGTGCTTAACTTAGGGATATTTTTGAAATCAAGGTTTCTAGCACTCAAGCATGCATCTCAACACAAGCAAAGTACCATAAAATGATGCAGAATATGGAGGACATATATGCATGAGCAAAGATGACATTTTTCATAAAAAAAATGACAAAAAATGCATGGAGATGATAGATAGATGCATGAACATACTTAGGATGAACATGTTTAAAAGGAGTTTTCTAAAAAAGCATTTTTATTTCATGGAGCCTATCAAGCTTCCAGGAAATGCATGAGCATACTTATGTCATGTTAAGATGCATATTTTAAACATGAGATAAAGACATGAACATGTAAGGAACATGGCAAGAAGTACATGGACAGAGGCTGTTATGGTGATGAAAAAGCAAAGGAGCATGCTTAGTTAACCAAACAGCATGAAGTCACCACATCAAGATCCTAAACTACCACAACCAAAGCCACAAAAAATGCAAAGGAGTCCTAAGGTGGCCAAAAAAGCATAAAAAGGGTTTACTAAGATGATGTTAATGACAAAACAGAAACTACAAAGATCAAGGTAGAAGGGATATACTAAAAAAAAACTTAAACTACCCTTTCTCTTGAAGTAGTGGCTATAGGCTTAATTTCTTCCTTCTCCTTGCTATTATTTAGCAAGAAAAGGATAAAAGGAAGTAGCTTTTTGGTGGTATGGTTGATGGTGAGGCCTTTTAAGGATCAAAATGTGTGGAAAGTTGGGTTCTTGAAGGTTTTCTGATGGTGGTTTGGGGTAGCTATGGGAATTAAGGTTGGTTATGAGTGAAAGATAATGGAATATTGCTTTTGGTGAGTTTTTGGAGCTAAAGTTGCTGGAGAATTTGTGGGAATGGATGAAGATTTTTTTTTTAGATTGCTCTGAGTCTTTTTTTTGGCTCATCCCCCCTTTTTTTAGCTGATCATTGCTCTTTTTAAGAGACAATGCAGGGGTACTTTTGATTTTTCTCTTCTGCCCCAAGGAACATCTCCAGCTACCACATTCAGCTGACTCTTTTTTTATTGGTTCTGCAATGCTAAGCAAGGAGGCAGAAAGGCTGTAGCAGCCTCTCAGCCAAGATATGCCTGCCACCCTCTTACAACCATATATCTTATGAAAGTGACCTTTGTCAATGGTTGTTTAGGCTCCAAAATTTGTTTAAAATCCGTTAATAAGCCCATAGTTGAGGTTTACAATGTTTTATGATAGTTCCTTAGTGCAAAAACATGTTTAAATCAGGTTCTCGGAGGCTAAAAAATGGCTCGAATTAGGCAAAAATGCCTTGGTGTATCGATACATAACGTGTTGTATTGATACACAAGGTATATTTACTCCTGAGTATCGATACAACTAATTGTGCATCGATACTAAGAGCAAAAAATGTTTTCACTCTCGAGACTTAGGCCAGTATCGATACTCCATGGATTTGTATCGATACTCATGCTTGTGTATCAATACATTTTGTCAAAAATCACAACTTTAGCTACTGCCGAGGTTTGCATCGATACAAACATGCCAGGTATCGATACCAAACCCTCTTGTATCGATACCACATGTGAAAATTCAAGCTTTGCGCACCGTAAAGTCCTCGTATCAATACTTGCACCCTAATATAACTTGTATGAACCTGCGGCTTCCCAATTTACCTTAACTTGGTCACAAACAATGGGAAATTGATTTGTGTATAACCTTGGTGACACCATGAAAAGTGGCCTTTGATGCCTCATTTTTACATTTTCTTTAATACAGCTCATAAGCATTTTAGAACTTCCCAAAAACCTTTTTACCAGGTGACGATCATCCTCTAGCTTTTTTTCTATTTTTGATTTCATCACTCTTTGATTATGCCTTAGGTTACCAGAGATTGGCCTAGACAAAATGAGGTGTCTACAGCCTTATTAAAGGCTTCTTGTCACTCGTTGTTCTATGGGCCAATGAGCTTCATCCAATAGTAGTTCATGATTATCAGTTATGCCATTAACATAAAGGAAAACATTGAGTCACTAAAGAATAGTGATTGGTTTGCATCATTAACTATATATTCCTTTTCCAATCTAACAACTCAAGGGCATATACTAACAAATCCTACATGTATTTGTGTGTGTGTGTATATATATATTTATGAAAGTAGGGTCCACTAAAACTAGCTGTTGTAATGTGCCTATATGCAAAGCCGGTATGTCCAAGCATAAGAATCGTTTTTGTTTAGATTAAGGTTGGGTCGTCAGAGCGAATCGCTCATCCAACTATTCTTATATGGCTATTATGAAATATCTAAAAATTGAAGTCATCACCAATCTTTTTAGGCTAGGTGTGATCAAACATATATTAAAATCGATCTTTTTAAAATTTTCAAATTCATTTTAAACGGACTAATTTAAAGGTCTGTATTTTAAACCAAAAAAGAGTTAGTTTAAGAGTCAGTTACGCTGGAAAAGGATTAGCACCCTTGTGACGCCTTAAAATTGATGCCGACTAGCCTTAAGTAATCCTAAGTCCAAGTTTCAAGTTCGCAATATTTAGTTGTAATCACCTAAAACTGTTGAAAAAAATTAATTTTTTTATTGGAAAAGATTTAGACTTTTCATAATTTCAAAATTTTCCTATGCTATACATAGTTTGAAGGGACATAAAAATAATCTTTGAATTGTCATTTTGAAATAGGATATTATGAATTAGAGCCATTTTCTAGATCTTCCTAATAGTTCGGAAAAGACCTAAGAAAAGACCTTAACTCGTAGACAAATATGAAGGTATCATGGCATAATAATAAATGTCGATTTAATCATAACAAAAAAAAATCACAAACCAATTTAATTTAGTATAGAATTAGTAAATATTTTAATAAAGAAATTAACAAAAGAAATAGTTTTTATTAGAATAATTTTGAATTTTAATAATGTCAAAATTTCCTATGACCCTTAATCGCTTAGTAGATCATAGGACTTTTTATTTTCAAAATAATTCTCCAATTATTAGAAAAGAATAGTTTCAAATTAAGACAATTTTCGGAATCTTCCTTGATAGTAGGGAAAAAAAAAAAACCTTAACCTAAAAATATTGCCTTTCAAAATATATAAATGGTAAAATACAAAATAAAACATGACATGAAATGCGCATAATATTATCCAAAAACTATCGACTATAAACATAATTAGAAACGAGGTCAATTCGAAATGTGTTTCTTTCTTCGAGTATTGTATTACGAACACTTATAATGAAGATGGCTGAGCAGTCCAAGAAACTTAAATTGGACTGGAGAAGAACATTCTGGGCTTTTGACTTTGACTAAATAGTGAGGCGCCCGAGTACCATAGGAATGGATATCGAGACATCTCATGACCAGTTCAGACGTAATTAATTCGGTTCAAAATGAAGGATCGGAATACCACAAGGCATCCAAACCATAAATCACCCAACCACCCTAAAAAAAAAAAAAAATTCTAAGAAAAACCTTGTAGAGAGATCGATTTGAAAATCAAATCTGGATGTTAGTTTAGAGAAAACAGATTTTTCAATCCAAATTCGGATGGTTTTTTTGGGTGGGGGGGTGGTAAGGGTTAGATTTTGATCGTAAATGAAATTGAAATTAAAGGGATCACCAAACTCTGATTTGCAGATGAATGAAATTGGTCGGCCTATTAGTGACCAAAATAAACTAAAGCTTAATGGGCTATGCCAATGTACGAGTAGTTTTCATAGGAGGTTCACCCAGCTCACAGTAAACAATACACGGGCTTTGGATAAATTTCAGCAGCTGAACAAAAAAAAAATGTTAAATTTAAAATATATTATTTTCTAAAAACTAAAAGGGATAAAAATTTAGAACTTTCTAATTCTTAAATGAGTGGCATTTCTCTAAAAAAATGGGCAGGTTTTTTTTTCTTAATTATTATATAAAATAGTT
>JBBYHK010000019.1:325241-346162 GCA_038382065.1 Adansonia grandidieri | reverse complement strand
AGCTTGGATTTGCATGAAAGTTTGAAGGAAACTAAGAAAGTAGAAAGTAGAAGAACTAGAGACTGTAATTTTAGACACCGACAGACTCGATTGATTGCAAACCTCCTTTTTTTTTTTTTTTTTAATGTTTAATTGTAGGGCGACGGGCGTGAATAACTTTTCATTACATGTTCAATATGCCAAAGGCCAAAGCCCATAGTTTGTCTGGTTAATAAACCAAGTCCAACTTCCCTTGGAGAATGGCGATAGCATAAAGAAAATTGATTTATATTTAGGATTATATTATTCATCAAATATTGTATTACCATTTAATTCTATAATAGTTATAGGGGTGATGTTATTGATCTTCCACCGTTTCCTTTGTGAACTCTTTTTTCCAATTTCGGGCTTTCGATTATCGAATTGAGCCGGTGAAGTAAGCTTTCTTTCTTCCTTCCTTTTTTGATGCTCGAGAATTGGTGCCTCTGACTGTGAATCAACAAGTAAAAAGGCTGTTTCCCGGTACAAAGGCTCCCGGTTTTGCCAGGCTTGGCTTGGGAGGGACGAGGAGAGGATTCGTTTTTGCATATATAGAGGCAGGCTGTTTACACCATTAGAAACTCTGTTTGAACCGCCCTCTTCGAAACCCCAAAAACTAAAATGTGGAAGCCCTTTTCTTCTTCAAGACTTGTCGCTGCTTTTCTCAATCTTCATTTCGATCGTCATCAAGTCAACCCCTTTGGCATCCTTTCTTCTTCTTCTTCTTCTTTCTACACTCATAATGTTCTCCGCCAACTCCCCTCAAATCCCACTTCCTCAAGTGCTTCTCTTTCCCCGTTTCTGCTTCGCTCTATCCACCGCCGGGCTCAGACTACCACTTTGAGAAACCTCTACATTGCTAAACCCAACCGCTTTTCTCCATCTGGTTTGAGCTTCTTTTCCACTAAAACCTCTAATTCTGCTCAAAAGTTCACCAAAAAAGTCTTCCAGAACCCGGCTAATGCCTTTTCTTCCACTTTGTCGAGGTACCGCGAGGCTATTGGTTTGCATTTCGATGCCTTCATCAAGAGGAATTACGTGTTTCTTTTTGGTGCTGGGGGAGTTTTGCTCTGTGCTTTGCTCTGGAGAATTATGTTCGGTATTGCGAATACTTTTGTTGGCCTCTCTGAAGGAATGGCAAAGTACGGCTTTCTTGCCCTTTCGATTGCAATGGTTTCTTTCGCTGTAAGTTGTTTTCTTTTGCATTGTTTTCATTGGCTTTTAACTGCTTTGCCATAAAAGAACTGATTCCATTAACCTTTTGTTTTTGAATCGTTTGAAGTTGAATGTTCACTGACACCACGATTGGATTTTTCTGCAAGACTTAAAAAATGTTGCTAATTGAGTTGTTCAGACATTCATCAGTGAATGCGTATAAACTTTGTATATGTCAACTGTAATTCAATAAGTTTGAATAAATGATTTACTTTGATTTATTTTAAGAAGAGTTTCCAACTTCTGATGATATACGCTGAATTTGGAGTTATTAGCAATAATGCATGAATCTGCATTTTCAAAGTGAATGCTCATTAATAACAAAATTTGAAAATTTAGCCGTCAATCTGATCTTAATTAATTTGGCTGTCATCAGATTGAAAGGTTTTGATTCTTAGAGGAAGAAAGAACTAAAAAGAAGAAAAAACTTTTTCTTTGTAGACTAATGCATATCTATACTCTGCTAAAAGCAAACATTGCTTCGTTGAAATGCCCATGGTTAGTGCTAGAATAATGAATATGGTTATTTTGCTTGTTTTGTGGATTAGTGATTTTGGCATTTTATTTGATAATGATGCCTTACCACTTTCTACTTTATGCTCATTTCATTATCTTCAGGGCTTTTATATTCGCTCAAGATTTACAATAAATCCTGACAAAGTTTATAGAATGGCCATGAGGAGGCTTAATACAGATGCTGGGATTCTTGAGGTTATGGGTGCACCTCTTACCGGAACAGATTTAAGAGCTTATGTGATGTCTGGAGGTGGAGTTACTCTGAAGAACTTCAAGCCTAAGCTTAGGAGCAAACGATGTTTTCTTATCTTCCCTATCCAAGGTTCTGAGAGAAAGGGTTTAGTTAGCGTTGAAGTCAAGAAGAAAAGGGGCGAGGTTTGCTTCTATATCTGCTAATCTTTCTAATTACTTGGGTGGTTGGGCAGAAAACACTTCCCCTTGCCTTTTGGTCTAAGGGATGATGTGTAAAACTTAGTAGTTTGCAGTATTATTAAATTCCTTCTTTTTCTTTTTTTAAGAAAATGACATCACTGTTCTTATTTTTTACCTTCAAGAAGTATGAAAATTGTTAATCAACTCATGAATAAGTTTTTTTATGAAATTCAGATACTTATTGTTGTTATTTGGTGATTTCACTAAAACTCAACTGTTAAGGCCCCTCTCTCTGTCAATGCAAAACGCAGATGTTAAGTATAGATTCCATAGCTGCTTCATTTTAACTGGTTAAACTGTATTTTTTATCTTTTTTATTAACCCATTACATAATAGAGAAAGTCTACTTTGGCTATCCACTTTCAATGAGACAGCAAACCTTAGATTTTTGAGCTAGTACTTTTTAAGCATGTGAGATGTGACCTTGTAAGTTTTCCTTGAAGGTCACTGACTTAGATACCCTAGAAATGAATTCTTCTTTGCATAATCTATTGGCCATGGTTGGACTGTTACTTACTATTATGATTCTTCTTCTTGTAAAAAATTTTGTAGTTTTGAGAACTCAAATTGAATGTTAAGTGTTAACGTTACTTGGAACTCAAAACTGAAAGCACGAGCTATTTTTCACCTGCCTTGTTCTCAAATATTCATTGATAAGCTATTTGTATGCTATATGCTTTATTCTTTGGATATTGAAGCGGGAGAGCCCCCAGGAAGTAGAATTCAAAGTCGTATATCTAATAGAGAGCATCTTTCTGTATGTCATCCAATTATTTAAGTACAGATGTTTTTGTTGAAAATTATGGGAAATCTCTTCTCCTTTCTTCTGATAAATGATAGAGAGTTAGCTGACAAAGTGGTTTCTCTCTGCCATTCTTTGCAGCAAGTGAAATATTTTATGTCTAATGGACACTGTTCCATAAGCCATTTCTTGGAACATATAAAAGCTTTCTGTTATGGTTCTTAGGCTCACCCTTTGCTCTCTTCTGGCACGAAACCTTAACCACCCCCATTCTCCCCCCCCCCTCCCCAAAAAAAAAAAAGAAGAAGAAGAAGAAGAAACAGAATATGGTATATATTATATGCCACTTTAGAAGTACTGATGGCCTATTCCTGAATTTCTGAGCATTTGTTATTTTTATTTGCAGTATGATATGAAACTATTAGCAGTAGATATTCCCATGGTATCAGGACCTGATCAGCGGCTATTCCTGATTGGTGATGAAGAAGAGTACAAGGTCGGTGGTGGATTAATTTCTGAGCTGAGAGATCCTGTTGTGAAAGCAATGGCGGCAACCAAAGAATTTGATGATCTTGACCAAATTGAGGAAGAGGAAGATGCTGAACAAGAACTTCAAGAGGCTGAAAGAAAGCGCTGTGAAGAAATTGAAAAGCTTGAAAAAGATGGCAATCAATGATTGCTAGCTAGATTTTGTTCTTGCCTCTTCTCTCTGAAAGTTTGCTTGAGGTTTGATAATGCCAGATAGATTGAGTTGACGAGGACTGACCTGCATTATACTGCTTGGGGCCATTGTGTTGAAGTCAAATGGCCCTGTTGAAACAAATAAATCTTACATTTGAAGCACTGTGCATAATAGGACATACAGTTTTTGCTATTTATATTGTTCATCTTGCCGTGTTGAGAACATTCAGTCTTTTATGATGCCCCATTATCAAGCCATTTCCTCCGGTGACTCCTTGGACGGGCAGCTCTGAATAGATATTTGTTTTGAGGCTATTGTATTTGCGAGGAAGCCATTAGTTTTATCCGAAGGGTTACCATGCTTTCCATTGTTTCTTTCTCTCCAAGCGAGTTTCAGCACCAGAACTGCAAAAGTTTAGCCCCTCGGGGGGTGTTTTGCCCATTGGAGCAAAAAAGTCCCAGCCCCCAGTTCTTTGAGCTTGAGATTTCTGCAAAATATTACTCCAAAACTCAGAAAAGGGGCAAATAAAGCGATGCCATCCATGATTTCATCATTATAAAGGCTATTTTTGGCAGATATGATTAATTTTAGCTTGAATGCTTGATATCAAGAGTCATATCTGTTTCGTTGAGTCTACTCTTACAGGCGGGCACAGAGGTTGGCTGCGGCCTTTACCCACCTTGCTCCGCAAAATTTTTTATTTTTGAAGGATTTTTTAATTCAAAAAATTATCAAAACTTATTTGGCCCCAAAACTTCATAATTTGACGTTTATTGTGACCTCCAACAAGAACTTCCTGACCTTGTCCTTGTCCACTCTATTTCTTATCTCGCTCCGTGGGACTAGGGAATACTGTCAATTGATTTTAGGCATGCATTGCTCTAGGAGACTTTCATTATTTGTGATCCCCCTCCAAGAAACGATTGGCAAAGCTGCCGCACATGCTAAGTTTTATGCGTTTATATTGCAAGCCAGCAAGGATAGGCGAGTTTTTGGTAATGCAAGTATGGACAAGGCCTAAAAACTTATCTAGAACAAGAAATGCAAATCATTCCGTGATTGGATTTGAGTGATCAAAGATTTTGGTGTCTAGCACTTTACTTCATTAGATCTAATGCTGTTCGTAATAACAGCGTCCCAGGAATGTGAACTGAACTTGGCTCTCTATTGAACTGCCAAGCCCCCCGTTTTACTAATACATAAACCAAAGCAATCAACAACAAATTCTCGCAGATTCAGTCACCAGCAGTACAGCCTAGGGTGATGTTATTGATGTTACTGTAAGATGCTAAATTAATAGCTTGGTGTTAACGGGTAACTACCCTCTCCCATTGACCCCATTGTGGGGTTCAGTCAACTTAAATTTGAATACTTCTTCAATTCCCTGCCTGGAATCTGGATCATGCCTTGCTTCATTGCTCACTCCCAGCTAATCAAGCGGAAAAAGAAAATGACTCCTAACCAGAAAGAGCTGCCGTTTACATCCTACCACCCCAGGAAGCAAGCTGCCAAGCTTTGCCCTCTTAAGGACAAAAATGAAATTGAGAGAACCCTACCACGTGAGTTCAACTTCAAGCACTGTCTCCTTTCATCCCAAAGATGATTATTGGCATTGTTGTTGGTTATCAAGTTAAATCAAGGTCTAAGTCTTTGTAATAAATTCTCCCTGTTTTTTCAGTTCATCATTATCTTTTTGAAGATGATCCAAATTCATGATGATGTACTTCGGACCATAAATGAAGAATGGTTTAAAAGACATTGAAATGGGATACCCAAAACTTTCTATTTCAAATTTAAATGTCATGGTTAAGTCTGCATGATTGGTTCACTTTAAATCCCTCAAAATTAAAAAGAGAAAATCACTTTAGCTTTTTATAAATGTAAAAGAGGTAGCGATAAGGAAACCACAACTTTTGTGACTAGTGGTCCACTGCAATGGCCTCGAAACCCTTCACCCCTTTTCCTGGATTCTGCCTACAGCACCCACAACAAACAAAAAAAAAGAAAAAAGGAAGTCAAGGGATAAAAATCTAGTTAAGCCTGGTGGCTATGCATGTAACAAGTTACTTGATTCCTATACAGATTTGGGATGAGTGTCAGATACAAGTATACTCATTTTTTTAATTTTTTCATATATTTCAAAGATTGCACCTCTATACCCATGTCTAAATATGTGTTGGACACAAGTGAGGGACATGACTATTTCAAGAAAAATGAAGAGTTGGACTAACATAGGTTATTTTTACAAGGAAAAACCTCTTATTGTTAAAGTTTTAATGAGTTTGCTTTGCTTCATTACAAGTTAGTTTCACCAACCTGGCCATAGTCTCAGAAGCTAGTAATTGACACCGCAGCTAAATTTGATTTGGTGCCGCTAGCAGCTGATTCTACTGCATTAATAATTTTGATATCAACATTAGGACTTCAATATCTAATATAAATTGTAGATCTCCAAAATACATTCAGAGAAAACAAGATGCTTCTCAGGAAAAATCCTACTCGTAAATCATGGAAAAAAGTAATGATTTACTGATGGTAGAGAATGTGGTAACAGATCTCAGGCTTACGATTCCAGAAGTGGTGATTATTGCTCAGGTAAATCGTAGAGATTAGAGATTAGTGATATGATTCATTCTTCAGATCAGGCTGTATGACAGTTTACTGTATTTATGAGGCCAAAATTTACTTATGGAAGACTACACTCTTTGTTGTAAAAACTGTTTTGCTCTTGGAAGTCAAAGTATCATAGCACTGAAAATTGAAAAATGTCCTGTGCAGTAGTTTCCTTTTACCACTTACAAGAAAAGGGTATTAACAGCCGAAGCATTTTTATTTATCATCAAGCAATTTTCTTTTCCTTTAATGTTCTTTCCCAGTGAGCTTCCTTATCCCATTTTTAATTGAGTTGTGCTCCCCCACGAGAAATTTGCTCCCTATCCCTCAGCCTACATCCAACGGTCAAGGAAATTAATTACATAATATATATATATACACACACACATACCATTAACATAATGAGAGATACTGCATAAGTTGGTGACACCTATATTGCAGGGGAGCTAAACAGATTACTTTTCATGTAACAAGGACTTCTCTTTACTGAACAAAGAATATTCCAACTTTTGCTTTTTCTTTGTGATGATGCTTTTCCTTTTTCCTTGGATTCTTTTCCTACCAATTTGCTTTTGAATTTGAAAGACCTCTTTCTTTTTTTCTTTTAATGTCTTTTAAATCTGTAAATGCTTGTAAAAATTTTTTTTAACTTGGGCCAACTTAATTTTCTTCTTAGAGCTTTGTGGTACTAATGCAAAAAAGTCCATCTTTTATGTTATGTTTTTGCAAGAAATTCAAACCCCAAATTGTGTATAACTAGTATTGTGCTAACACTGTCAATGACTGCATAATTTGCTTTAACGCCTTTAAGTTGAAAGGATTGCATAGTTTATGAGCCCGCTTCCCTGGTACATGTTCAGCTCACAATGTTGCATCGTTTTCTATAGCTGAGCCAGGAAAGCAGCAGAAACTAGTCAAGCAGACAGGCATAATTGCTGAATCTACGTTCTGAAATAATGTCCATGAAGTTCCACCCCTTCATTGTCTTGCTTACCTTCCTTGTCCTTCATTTGCCTCCCCATAGATTTCCTCAGGTTGTGGCAGACCTGAATTCTGACAGGCAAGCCCTTCTTGAATTTGCTGCTGCTGTCCCACATGCCCGAAAACTGAACTGGAATACAACTTCCCCGGTTTGCAAGTCTTGGGTTGGCATAACTTGCAATATAAATGGAACGAGTGTGACTGCCATCCGTCTTCCAGGTATTGGACTTTCTGGCACCATTCCATCTAACACCATAGGAAAGCTTAATGCTCTTAAGATCCTCAGCCTTCGATCCAACAACCTCAATGGAAATCTTCCTTCTGACATCCCATCCATTCCTTCTCTCCGGTGCCTGTTCCTCCAATACAACAACTTCTCTAGTGTCTTCCCCACCTCCCTTTCCCCAAGGTTGAATGTACTAGATTTTTCCTACAACTCATTCACTGGAACCATTCCAGCTACACTTCAGAATTTGACACGACTAGTAGTTCTGAACCTCCAAAACAACTCCCTATCTGGGGCCATCCCCAATCTCAATCTCCCAAGTCTCAAAGTTCTAAATTTCAGCTATAATAACTTGAGTGGCTTGATTCCAAGTTCCCTCAAAAGGTTTCCTTCTTCATTCATTGGGAACCCCTTATTATGTGGTTCGCCACTAAAGCATTGCTCCACGGTCTCCTCTTCACCTTCTCCTTCTCCGACTTATGTTCCATGCCCACCAATAGTTTCTCGAAGTCAACATGCTACTTCAAAAAACAAACTAAGTGCTGGCTCTATCATTGCAATAGTAATTGGAGGCTTAGCATTTCTGTGTCTACTGCTAGTAGTGATCTTTATACGCTGTTTGAAAAGGACAGATAGTGGGAGCAGTGGCATGCTGAAGAGAAAAATCTCTGGAGGTGGAAAGAATGAGAAGCCTAATGATTTTGGAAGTGGGGTACAGGAAGCTGAAAAGAACAAATTATTCTTCTTTGAAGGATGTTCTTACAACTTTGATCTTGAGGATTTGTTGAAGGCTTCAGCTGAAGTTCTTGGTAAGGGAAGTTATGGAACCACATATAAAGCTGCTTTGGAGGAGGGTACACAAGTGGTAGTGAAAAGATTGAAGGAAGTTGCAGTTGGGAAAAGGGAGTTTGAGCAGCAAATGGAAGTTCTTGAGAGGGTTGGACAACATCCAAATGTTGTACCACTTCGTGCTTATTACTATTCAAGGGATGAGAAGCTGTTAGTCTACAATTACATGCCGGCCGGTAGCTTGTTCTCTCTCTTGCATGGTATGCTTATCTCAACATCATTCTCCAATCTCCATTAACACCATATCGGCACTATTTGTTTGCTAAGTAGAAGAAGAATATAGTTTCTTTTCTCTTGTCTTCTTCTCTATTCTTGCAGACCGAAATAAGGAATTACACTTTGAATAGTGCAAATCCTAGTATTTAAGTAATTATTTTTCCCGAGATACTTATAATTTGCTTACTAGAAGTAGAAGGCTTGAATGAAGATTTTTAAATCACCTGGAAGATCAAAAATCTTATTGAAAAAATTTTACCACATATCAGAACAAACAGGATGGATTTGCCCTTCAGTTAATGCTTAATGCATGCTAGGCAAAATTACCTTTAGCTGACGCAGGGCTCGTGAAGAATGATCAATATGTTTACTATGCAGTGTAACTGATCAATAATCATTGAGGCCCCCATAGTTGCAGAAGAAAATGAAATGCCCTGCTTACTTTCATAGTAAAACTGAGTTGACTTAGTGAGAAATCTAAAGAATTTATGGCAATACATTTTTCAATTGGCCGCCATAATACGTGAATCATTTTACTTATGCCAGTGCCAAAAAAAAAAATGTACTAGATTACCTCAGACACGCGCAGTGGCTGAACATGTAATCAATATTTGTAAGTAATGTTGACATCCATAAGCAGAACCAGTTGAGCGTACTTCATCTCTGACATGGTTATGCATCTCTGATTCCATATGATTTTTTTGTTGTTCTTATAAATATTTCTTTGTGATTATAAGATGCAAATTCTACAACTAGGACTCATCACCTTGAACCACACTAGTATTTACATGGAACTTCTCATTTACATGAAATATCGAAGTAATCTACTGCAAAGTGTTGATGTAGAATTGGTTGTTTGTTACATTGGTAGAAATTTGTTTTTAGTTTCACTTATTTGTGTGTCTCCAAAAATGATAGGAAACAGGAGTGCAGGGAGTACTCCACTGGACTGGGATTCAAGAATGAAGATTGCCCTTGGAACTGCTAGAGGAATTGCCAACATTCATGCAGAGGGTGGTGGTAAATGCACCCATGGCAACATCAAGTCCTCGAACATCCTCCTCGGTGATGAACTTGAGGCTTGTGTTTCTGATGTTGGCTTGGCTCCTCTAATGAATACTCCTATAACCATGTCTCGTATAGTAGGATACCGTGCTCCAGAGGTGATTGAAACCCGTAAAATAACTCAAAAGTCTGATGTTTACAGCTTTGGTGTGCTCCTCCTGGAAATGTTGACTGCAAAAGCTCCCCTCCAGCCTTTGGGGCATGATGATGTGATTGATCTTCCGAGATGGGTCCGTTCGGTTGTGCGGGAGGAATGGACTGCTGAAGTCTTCGATGTGGAGCTGTTGAGATTCCAAAGTTTCCAAGAGGAGATGGTACAGATGCTTCAGATTGCACTAGCATGTGTGGCAAAATCACCAGAAATGCGTCCAAAAATGGATGAAACTGTTAGAATGATAGAGGACATTCGACAATCTGAATCCAAGAACTGGACATCCTTAGAGGCTGAATCAAACATCCAAACACCATGATTTGCAGCAATACTTCTGCTCTTTGGACCCAAATGTTCAATTCTCTAGTCCTTCTTAAGGTTGTTTGTCTAAACCCTTTGGGAGAATAAACTTCTTTTTCTTCATATGTTTTGCTGGGAAATTACTTTTCCCATATTGCCATGAACTTGACTTACAAGCTTTAATCAATGCTCTCAACCGATGATCTTGTGATGAAAAAGTGTCATCCTCAATCAACAATAGATGTTTATGCCATTGCAATACAGGATAATTTGCCCAAAAACTTGATTAATATGGAAAACTGATGTCTGAGATCAAGAAAAACAGACATTTTTTGTAATTCCATGCCAAATTTAGCAGTTAGTTGCAGGGTTTCCTTAACTAATAATAACTAACAAACTCATTCTGTCAAAAATGGAGCATGAAATGGCAAAAACTCAGGAGTTAGACATAGACATAGACATACTCCATCAAAGATAACATCTCAAATCCTATATTCTCGGTTCACATCCATTGGTTCTTCTATTTCTCGTTCCTCCTCCTCCTCCTCCAACTTCCTTTTTTCTCTCTCTCTCTCTTTTTGGTTTTTTGCATGGACGGCTGTAATCAAATGGTTTCATTGAAAATGCTTTGATTACAAAGAATATCAAATCCCAAACAATCCCAAGGTAAACGTTTTTTTTTTTTTCAATTATTCTTTATACAATGATAATCAACTTTGCCACAAAATTTTTATTCATATCATATTTATAAGATTTCACGCAATAATCTTATTTTCCTTCCATTGCTATCCTTAATTCTCTCCATTGGAGAATGAAATCTGAAACGATAAGGATTAACAGCTCCCATTTGCAATAGGCTGTTAAGGTGGCACATTGAATTTATTGAAAATGAGAATGAGTTTTGTTGGACCATGTCCTATGAAGAGACGAAACTCTAACTCAAATGTTTTTGAGGGAAAAGACATGTAGAGTAACCAATACAGGAATCTTTACCAGGAGATTTTTAATGCAGAATTATCAAGAGATTAGAATCTTTGAGCTTTGAAATCAAGAATGATGAAAATTCAATCTTTTGCCTTTCTTCTTCTTACATGCGGGATTCATGGCAGAGTTCCTCTTTATCAGTCATAAACTTAATTTATCATATTTGCAGGGACCTGCTGTAACTTCATCGACAGAGGTCAGTTGGGCAAATGGGACATCGTTGTACCAAGGTAAGTCGTTAGAAAAAAAAAAACATGTACGATGCCAAAAAGAATGCTTTTGATGTAAATTCTAGCGCCTTTTCTCTTGTTACATTTTTACAAGCTGCAACCACTTCTGAAAGCTTCAAAACTTTAATATCCTTTGAAAGAATGTTGCCTTCTCCCAATTCTTCTTTCTTTCTGGTTTTTTTTTTTGTTTCATTTGTTCATTTTAATTAATTAATTAATTAATTTTCCTTTCACATCAGTTGGATATGTAACAAAGATAACCATCTTAACTTGATTCGTATAAAAATTGTTCCAAGTCAATAGCAAGTCAAGAAGAAACAAATATGGTTGCACTTGCGCATTGGAAAGTTTTCGCTCCTGCATACCATCTCTTCACTTGCTTAATCTTATGCTAATCATGTCCTTGCAGTCTGCTCTTTCATAGTTCAGCTTCCCATGCTATTGACTACAAAAATGTATAATATTATGATATTATGACAGGCCATCAGTTGTTATTCACAGAATTTCTATAACTCATTCCAACCACTTATATATGCCATAGCTCCTCTACTTTTAACATGAACCTGGTCACTTGTAAAGGTTACTATTTTAGTAACTGCAGCAAGAGACTCACAGAAGTTTGACAACAAAAGTATTTTGCTTATATGTTAAACGGTCCCAAGTCCCCAAACAGCATCGATTCTGTCAAGTACCATGCAAAAGTATTTTGACAGGTGCAAAGACCTTTGGAGACAGTCATTGAAAAAGTGCCTGCAGTTGACAGGAATGCCTTGGGTTTGTTAAAGACATTGGTTTGAATAGTGTACGAACATATATGTTTCAGTGTGAAAACAAGACTATTTCATTGTTGATGTCAACAACCATCAAGAGTTCTTCTCCTAACTGTTATTATAATTTCTTAGGTCTCAGGTTATTATTGTTTCTAATCTGAAGTTCCTCGGTTTCAGTTCTTAAGTGCGTATTTTTATCTACTTGAAGTAAAGTTGTTAAATCATGCTCCAGATGATTGTTGATGGTAAATTTGGTGTATATTTATTCCATAATCCTTGTTAAATCGCTTCTGGCACACAGTTTTTGCAGTTCTTCAAATGTCCTTATGGAGACACGAAGTATCATCAGGCATTGCATGCGGAGCTTGCCAGCAAAAACGTTCACCATGTAACTACCATACAGAGCTGGGAGGCAAAACTAACAGAGGCAACCAGAGATGGAAAGATAGTAAGTCTACGATGCCTGGAAACATGAAGGCTTTGTCAGACGAGACTACAAGTTCTAAATCACGATCCAGAATGTCTAAATTATGCAATATAGGGAGGCTAACATCCCAGTTTGAAAATACACTTGCTTTAATTATATGTTTCATCATTCGGCAGATATTGATCATTGATATGCATCAGGTGTCTGCATTTTGTCTTTCTTTGCTATTTCTTTAAAGAGGCTTCTTGGCCTATATTTTCTACTGCATGAATAGATATGGGCCCCTAGCATGCTGATAATGATGTGAGATTTGCTTACTTTCTTATCACTTGCTTGGTTCTATATTTCAAGTTCTCCAGTGGCTTGCATAGACATTCCATAGATTGTTCTTTGTCAATGGAATGCATCTGAAAGTCTCCAGCTTTTATTGAGCCATGAAACTTATATGCAACTATTGCCATTTCTTTCATATATGCTAACGATGAACATGGAAGTCGATATATGCAACTACCACCATTTAGAGCCACTTGAAATTCTCACTTCATCCCGGTCTAATTTTCTCCCAACTTTTCCAACAGCTTGTTGCAAATTTCAGTGCACCATGGTCAGGACCTTGTAGATCAATAGCACCAATCTACTGTGAACTTGCTGATAAGTATCCTTCTCTCGTGTTTCTAACTGTGGACGTCGATGCACTTGCAGTAAGTGAAAACATTTTTTTTTAATCTTAATAAAGCTCTCCAAAGAAGTAACTTTTTGCATAACATGACTCTTCTCTTTATAGGAAACGCCATTTTCTTCCTTCGAATGCAGAACTTCAATTTCTTAATAAATTTGGACCTGTACCTTAACTCTTACCATTATAGAAGGAGAAATATATGAGTTAGCCCCACCTTTTATCCCTGCATTGTACAAAATCGTTGTCTTGAATTTCTAGTGAATGTCTAAGAGATGAGCTGATGGCTTATGCTGTTCTTACATTGTACAGGAGTTCAGCACTACATGGGATATCAGTGCTACTCCGACATTCTTTTTTCTTAAAGATGGAAGGCAGGTGGACAAATTTGTGGGTGCTGACAAGGTACAACTCCGAAAGAAGATTGCAGCAGTTGCTAATGCCGCCAGCAGGTCTTGAGTTGACAGAATTTTCCATAACCCAATCATAGTTTTTCTAGCAAAGCTCTCAGCCTAATCACCTCTTCTCCGGTCCTTAACACCATGTTTCATAGATGTTAGCAAAGCAAAAGAAAATGAAGGGTTTGTGAAGGAAATGAAATGATACACCTTTCTCTTGTTCGAATAATTGAAATGTTTTATGGATTGGAAAGGAAAGTAAATGAATGTTAGTCTTCATCTTTTGATTAAAGGTTGAAAATTAAAAGAAAAGAAAGGAAAAGATACATTACAATATATATTTTTCAATGATTTCTTTGTAATAAAATAGCAATATAAACATTACATAAAAAATTATAAAAATAAAAAATAAAATAAAATACATTCATATTAGGGGATAAATAAGGTAGCCAAATTAATCAAAACAAAAGTTCACGTTGTGATTGATGCACTCATTGTAAGCCTAGTTGGTAAACTTATAGTCTCGCCTTTAACCAGATGAATGCAAGTCAAGACTGCCCTGGTATGTTAAGATGGTGAGAAAACACTTTTGCAGGCATTGACAAGCGCTTTTCCATTGTTGAAATGGACTTAAAATCACATTTCTGGTAGGATCTTTATATATGTAACTTGCTTGATTTTTCCGTATGTAGAAGTGATATGCATAAGTACAAATGTTAATATATATATATATACGTATGAATAAATAATGAAATTAAGAGAAGGCATCTCTGCAACTCATTCATATATAAATATATATTATTAATAACTCATAGTTGTTGACTGTAAAAACACCACATTCTCAGCCTTAAAACTAATTCACATATTCTGAAAACAATTCTAAGCATATGGTTGATGGATTTTTCATTATGGTTGGGAATGAAATTTAAAAATTCCAATTATCTTTGCTCAAGCAGAGAAGGCGGGTGCTTCTTGATTATTGCCAAGCAATTATCTGCAGGCCTTGAATGTGGTATAATTTTACTCTGAGGATTAAGCCGCTCTAGCCTGCATTGCAACATCACACAACAACAACAAACCAAAATTATTTTGCTAGTTAGTTTGGTTAGTAATATCATATTCTTAAGAGAGATAAGACTATTAACGCAGAGTGCATAAAAGGCATTGTTGACCACCAAGCCAACCAATGAATTCATACCTTCCATATTCATTGCTGATTGTTTGTTTATGAATTGTGAAGATATAGAAGTTCTTTCCCCCCTTTTAAAAAAAATTATATGTCAAAATTATTTGTGAATTAATAATACGATTATGTAAGATAAACCAACATTGCAAAATAACTTACTGATAGTTAAGGAGAAAATGATGCCGAAAAATAGCAATTTCAAGCTTGGCAAGATCATTTCCAGGGCACAGTCTGCTTCCTGCTCCAAAAGGAAGGAATGTTCCAGCTTTGGCATTAGACTTCTGCACACAATTAATTTTAAATTAAGACTATTATATTAATTAATTAATTAATAGGCTATGATGTAACTTATGGTCCTTGAACAGACATTCATACATGCATATAAAGAAAATGTTAAGGAAATATGAAAAGCATTATGAAACTTACATCCCATCGAGAAGGATTAAAGTCTTTTGGATTTGGATAAATCTCAGGATCCAAGTGAATGCTTCTAAACCAGACTAGCACTTTCCGTCCCTTTGGAATAGTATAATCTGAAAAACCAACAACTTCGTTTATGATGTAAAAAAATCACTATGTATTGTCCTGGGACACAAATATATTTAACACAAAACTGACAGCTTAAATTGACTTCTGTTTTTGCCTCACAGAAGACCATAAGTGAGAATGTTATCAACCGAAGTGTTTCATCAATCACCTTCATAAATCAAATTAAGGAGTGAAATGAAGGGTTCCAAATTATACTTGACATCCAAAAACTCAGTTGAAGCCATAAAATTAACTGATATAACAGAAGTACCTTAGAAATATATTCCATTTCTCGAATTTCCTTGAGCGTTAAACCTTTGTAGGTTGGTGACCTTTTTTTCACAATCCTCTCTTGCTCTGCCTGTATACGATATTGTCAAGTCTAATGAAAAAAAGAACATGAAAGCTCTAAGAATGCTCAAAAAAATCTAAAAATTTAACTACACAAATAAAATGTTTACAACATCTAAATTATGCTACCTATGCTTTTTCCAGAAATTTTGGGTGCTGTTGCAGGAAAATAGTCACCCGCATTGTAGTATGACCGGAAGATTCATGGCCTGCATTCAGGTACATTAACATAATATCGATGATTTCCTCATCATCCAGTGTTTCACCTTTGTCGTCTTTCATGTCCATCAAGGCATCCAACGTGTCTTGCTTCTTTGTGGAGTTATACATCTTCCTCTGAATTTTCCGCTCATTCACAATAGATTGAAAAGCTGTCACAAGGCTTTTCCGGGCCTAAAAGAAAGAAAATGCATTTCTATATAGCGTACGACAATCAACTTCACACACAAGAAACAAGATAGAAAATCTCACCTTGAGGGCTTTATAGTAAGCAAATCCTGGGACATTGATTGCCATGTCTCTAACTCCATAGTTTAGAGTTGTGTATTCCCTCTCCAAAGTTTCCATTACCTCTTCACTTTCTGAGCTCAGGAAAATATACATTATTATCCTAAAAGTGCGTTTTCGAAGTTGCATGAAGAACTCAATTTCTCCCATTTTGGACCATTTGTGCAACGCAGATATCACAATCTCCTCAATGTATGGGATGTACATGGACAGTGCTTCATGGCCATTGACAGGAGCTGCAGTTAAACGGCCAAGACGCTTGTGTTCTTCGTAAGAAATGCCAATAAATGATTTTTTTCCAATGAGCTCCACTGTGGAAGTAGGCCATTCAGGCTTAAATGCATCATCATCATTTAACACTCTTTTACATGTTTCGGGCATTGTAACAATTACACTTGGGTTCTCAAACATGAAGGCCTTATAGATTCCAATGCGTCCAAATCTGCCTTTTTTTTTTTGGCCAGAGAAAAAAAAAGGCTATTAGTACATTGGGAATGAGCTAGTGGATCAATGAATTAGTCATGAATGATGTAAAGAAATGGTAAATATTTGACAATTTTGATCATTTATAATTTGTTATTTATGCTTAAAGAACTTGATAACTATACTCTGATTTGTACTAACAACAAGTAATCACCAATTTATAACTAATATTTATTATCTTATAACATTATTAAAGCATGTATTTAACTGCCTAAAATATTCAAGTTTCCCCAGAATGTAGATATTTGCCAGGCTAGTGCGTTGTGCTTAGGAGAAAGAGAAAAATAGTTTCAAAATTCTACATATAGCGAAGTGGAATGTGTTAGCAAATAGTAATACTAAAAACATTATAGGAGGCGACATGAGAGCCAATTGCTTCATTTCCCAGACATGAGGTGGTGGGTCTAGAAACAGAGTTGACGGTAAACTCACATCACATGGACCTGGTGTCAAAAACAGGCACAGGTATTTTTATGCGAATGAAAGGTTGGCATAGGACTTGCTAAGATGTATGGTGAAACGTGAAGCATTCCAGACCGACTATGATGCTAGCTGCATCATATCCAGGATGGTCCTCTTGAGTCATGACGCCACTATGCTAATATAGCATCCATGAATGATAAATTGATCATGTTAATATATATATATATATATATATATAGCAACTAGTACTTATTAACTGACAAAGCCAAGGCCAAAGCCAAAGCCAGAGCAATGTATTACTCAAAAACTTATGTAACAGAAAAAATGACAAACGAAGCCACCCTCTCAATCAAATCAAAGTATGAAAGGAAATATTTTGAATTTGAATTACGTCTCTCAATTCCCTTTCCAATCCATGCTCCCTAAAGTATTCCTCCAGCCCCAACAATTTCTATTTGGATTTTCCTTTCCCTGCCTAATTGCCATTTTTATCTGGTGGAGATAAGCATTTCCTGAGATGGGTGTGTCTGTGTGTGTGTATATATATATATATACCAATATATACGTAACTTTTCTTTTTCTTCTTATTGGTACACATCAACATATAATTAACACAGGAAGCAAATAGAAAGAGAGCGGTGATGTAAATAAAGTACCTGGAAACAAAAGAAGCGATGAAGGAGTCGGGATCGTCGGACCTGAAGGCTCAGAGAAACGACCACATGTTGCCAATGAAAGGCCACCCCAGATCCGCCGGCAGCAGAGAATACTGCTTATCGCCCAATCGGGTTTCATACACCCAACAATTCACTCTCTCCAGGACCCATTTTATAGACGCAAAGGCAGCCAATATTGCTGAGAGGACCATCCACATCCAACTGATGATCTCCATTATAGCTCAAACAGCCAGTACTTGAATATCAAACTTGATTAAACTCCTCTCAAGGAAGTAACGAGTACTCTTTGCTTTGCTATAACCTACGCTCTCAGCCGCCGTCAAATTTACTATATATACTATTACAGAACGGTAGAAGTCAGGAGCATTAATGGAGAGTGGCAGAGAGAAATGAAAGCAAGGGCACAACCATGATAGTGAAAGGCAAATAGGGAAAGTATGCTGGTACTAAACTAACCTTCTAAAAAAAAGGACTAAAGAAAGACGAAAGAAAGGACTGGGACTAGGAGACAGATCGAGCGGGCAGCAATAATTTTAGAATCAGTCCAAAATAATGAAAAAAGTAACTGAAAAAGAAAAAGCAATTTAAGCGAGCAAATTCGATCAGTTTCAAGAATCGAGTTAAACTGATCAAGAGAGTAACCACCTGTATTTTTTATTTATGTATTGGATTAACTCTGTGTCATTTGTTGGTGATGTTTGTTGTGCCGCCACCACCACCGTTGAGGTACTTGAGAAGGCGAGGAGGAGAGGACATTTATGTTGGCACCACCGCACCAATTGAAGGCAAGGGTTTTGCCAATAGCCAGAAGGGGGTCGAGAACATGAGCCATCGAGGGGCCAAAAGCCCAAAACAGGGGAGTATGGGAGATCGGGAGAGTGACTGTGTGGTGGGTGTGGGTGGTTCTGTGGCTTTCAAGGAAGAAGAGATTGAACAAAAAATGAGTGTCACGGTTGAGGGGAATTAAAAAAAAAAAAAAAAGAAAGAAAGAAAAGAAGGGAACCAAAATTTTTTTAAAAAAAAAATTGATTTTGCGTTTTTGGCGGGCGGCTTTCTGGGTCGGGGGAAGCGAAATGAGCAGAAGAGGTCTTCGGAGTCGATGCTTTGTTGTGTGAGGTAATTGGGTGGGTTGAGTCCATTTTAGACCCGACTCAACCAATTCTATGTTTTTCAAATTCATTAAATTTTAAATTATACATTTATTTTAGATGAAAATTAGTTGAATTTAATTATAATACATTTATTTTATTAATTTGTAATTAATATTTGAATTTTATAATGATTTTTGTTTTGTTTTTTTTTTTCAATTTAAATAATTAAAGAAATTATATATATGCCTTAACTTAATCATGAAGAGATAAAAGAAGATAAATATTGGCTTTATTAATTTTATAACTAAATCCTATCAAGGTAAGGTTTTAATTTTGTTAATTTTAGATTTTAAAACTGATTATAAACCTGAGCAGCTGAAATAATTGAAATTTTTGAACCAATATTGCCATCATTCAACTTCATGTTACAGTTACACGTGCAAAGCAAACTCCGACAATGACACGGCAACATTCACTGGGATAACGGCAACATTCACTGGGATAACGGCAACATTCACTGGGATAATTGCATTGCATATATATACATATATATATATATGTGTGTGTGTGTGTGTGTCGAAAGCATCCTCTTCAATAGCTTCATTTCTGATTCATAACATAACTTTATCCAAAAATTAAGGCACGTTTTTTCCTGTTTGATTTATAGCTCAAAATTCAATTCAACTCAGAGCTCTAACTTAACCCAAAGTTATGCAGCCTGACCTAAATTACTTAATTCAGTAAAATTAAAAAGCAAAAAAAAAAAAAAAAAGTCTCATATAAGTCAGCATGAAAAATTCAAACATAAAAAATAATAATAATAATAAAAAAGAAACAATGAAATCATAATTAGATGTGTGCAGCTTGAAGTTAAAGCCCCACCCTTTCGTTTAAAAAACATTATTATCCATAATAATAATAGAAAGTAAAGATGGCAATTCCAAAGGCCAATCGAAGAAGCAATTCAAAGTTAAATATTTGATTATCCAACAAAAAAACAATGATTCGTGAGACAACAACACTAAAAGACCAGAAAATCTATAAATTCAGGGAAAAAAGGAGAGACCTTTGGAAGATTGCAGAGGCAACGCGGAGACGACGGCTTTCGTGAAAGAATAAATCTTTACTCACCGGAAGACGAGGAGAGTTGAGTATCTTTACTTTCTCTGTTCCACTTTTATAAATCCAATTTGAAAAAAATTGAAAAAAAAAATTATCCAAACGAAATACATTTTTCCTTTCATTTCTTCAACCTTTCCTTTCTTTTCCTTGCTTTCCTTATTATTTTTTAATTTTTTCTATTATCGTCTGTCCATAATTCCACATTCAAACATAGCATAGGAAAAAGACGGCCACGTTTGTACAAAATTAAAGCTCCTTCCATTCGATTACAGATTCCGATATGAAATTACGTGGCTGTTTTGGATTGGTTGATGTGGCTAAAAGTAAAGTCTAACAGTCAAACGGCCGTGAATAAAAAATAAAAAGGCCGAACTACCTTGCCGGTCCAAAGGTTGGTGGATAGTAGATTTAATTTGATTTCAGTTTAAATTTTTATGTTTTTTAATTTATATTGATTTGATTTAATTTAAGTCATTAATTATTAAATAAAATTAATATTTTATTTAAATTTAATTATAAAAATATATAAATATTAATTAAAAATAATTTTTTAAATATATTATTATTTTTATATAGTATCATATCGGATTTAAATTTTAATTTAGATTTAAGTTTTAATTTTTTTTGTTTTGGATCATGGCTTGGTTTATGAGTAAGACTAGAATTACCCTACGATATTAGCTTTAAAATTTTTAAAATTTATATTATAATCATGTTTAAAATATTATATATTTATATATTTTTTAATATAATAATAATTTATATTATATAAATTTTAAGAAGATAGTTATACCCGGCCGAAGCCCGCAACTTCAACCGGCCAGCAAGCCAAGAAGTAAAAATGGGGCAGAGAAAAAGGATTGCTGCACTTCACATGGCGAATGGCGCCCATCATTTTATCATTGCATCCTCTTCATCTGGTTTTACAACATTATCACGCATCGTTTTAATGAATAATTTGTGGCCGGGGGGCACGTCGACCACAAATTCAGGCTTTTCTGTCAATCCAGCACTCCGCAGCCCCAGGGTAGGTCGCCGGCCATAAAAAGTTAAAAGCATTTG
>JBBYHK010000019.1:293078-313772 GCA_038382065.1 Adansonia grandidieri | reverse complement strand
TAGGGCTGTAATATAAGTATGTGTTCTGTAATACTCAAAAAATAGAATAGAAAAACTTATTTTTTCAGTTTTCAACAATTATTATAATAGAAATTTTCACTTTTCCATGGTATGTTACGAAATCCTTTCTAGCATACCTGTCCCTCTCTCTCTCTCTCGCTGACATCTTCCAAGTACTCTCAAGGTTAACTTTTCATTCTTTTTATCAAAACTGCCCGTGGATAGTTGATTAATCCCCAGTTTGTTTTAATCAGCAAAATGAATGGCTTGTTGGATCACAATACAAGCCAATGGAGCTGGCAAAGTCTGACTGGGTTACAATTAGAAAATCTCCACCATGGGCTATTGATTCTTGGGGTTTGGGTAAGTTTTTATTGTTTCTTTTGATATATTGAATTAGGTGGGGGTGGGTCTACGGGTGATCACTTAATTTGTGCTAATTCTTTGGGCAGAGTTCTTGTCACATTGATCTTTTGGGTGTATTTACGTTTTGATGTTTTATTTAGACAAGAGGATGTTTCCTGGCATGGATTTTCTTATGACTTTTATTCGAGTTGATACTGGCTGTTATTCATGTCTCTTAGACACCAATGTTGACTGAGAATTCTTAGCTTAAGTTTGGATTTGTTTCAAATTTTCAATTATCTTTTCAACTGTCTTTTATATGCACCGAGCATTACAATGGCATTCAAAAAAGTGTATTCACATAATCATTTATATAAAGTGGTCCAATGAAAAGAAAGATACCCGTGATTTGGTTCAATTTCAGTTGCTTATCTGACTTTTTTGTTTCTTTTTCTATGTGATTTTCTATGCAATCTGAACATTTTTATCTAATTCGATAGATGTCTTATTTATGAGATTTTCTCTGGCATAAAGTTGGGAAAAACTGAGGAGCTGCGAAACACTGCTTCTATTCCAAAGGTCTGTAGCTCTTGTTATGTCCAGATGCATGTGACATACTTCAAATTAATGGATATTATTAGTGTTTGCTTTCCTGCGTTTGCATGGTGTTTGTAGGGTCCTTTCATTTTGATCCCTTGCAAAGTTCATCTCATATTCATCTGACTATTTTCGTCTCGCAGTCTCTGCTTCCAGATTATCAGCGGCTCTTGAGCTCCATGCCTTCTCGCAGGTTGAACGCATCAAAGCTTATAGAAAACAGTGGTGAGTGCCCTTTGCTTTGAGATTATTGTAGTTTTGCTGCCAGCAGTCTCAAAAGTCCAATAGCAGTCTGCTGTATAAGCATAAGATTTATCTTCAATTCTACCTAATTATTGACCTCTTTGGAGTGCCATGTAGCGTTCTTTATTCTTGCAACAGAGTGCTTGTGTTATTTCTTGGTTGTTATGCTCTTTTTTTGGGTTGATTAGTGGTTCATTTATTATCCTTGCTAAGTTAGTCTGCACTGTTTTCATGGGTATATTGTCTTCATTCATTATTTCTAGGTTAAGGTACCTTTCGTTTGACATTTACTTCTACTTTTTGAACGACACTTGAAAATTTTTATGCACATTTAGCCTTTTATTTTTTGTTATTTCTACTTTGTGGGATGCATTGGGAGATAAAAGAGGAATGAGCCATTGATTAAGAAGATAGAATAAATGTTCTAAACTCATCCCTCTACACCAAGAAGTAGGAGACAAATAAAGATCTGAATTTGAGTTGTGGGAAGTCTTCCAAAATAAGGTGATGCAGATGGAAGGATTTGGGTATAACTGTCTTGAGTGATGATTTCTGGTGATGAAGAGAGATGGTATACTTTCTTGAAAGTGAGGTTACTGGATGCTCTCTGCTTATAATCAGGGATCTTGCAGTTGCTCATTATTGTAATAATTTTTTTTCATCAGAAGGTTCTATCTGGTGCCTACCTGTTTCATTAGGTGCTTCTGTTTAGTTATTCTGCTTTGTGAACTAAATGCCATCTCGTACTTTTTCTTTCTTTTTCGCATATGTTTCCACCAGTATGTTTTTCTAAAGTTCCTTCTTCTCTGTCATGTTTTTGCCTTGTGGCAATGCCACATTCTAAAATGCATAATTGTTGTCAGAATATTTCCAAAATAAGTTGGTGGACACAATACATTTCATGGAAATTCTTAGTTTGAAAGACAGTGTTGAGAAGGATACTTTCTTTCGCAAGCTTCCTAATTTAGCAGAGCAACTCCCTCGCCAAATTGTGTTGCTGAAGGTGCAATTTTTGAAACTCAAGTGTGATAAGTTAATGAAAACCAATCATCCATAATTTCAAATGACAAGTTATGGTTGCATAATTTGCTTTGGAGTTATTTCCTTTGTTAACCTCTGCCCTTGAATTTGGTTCGGCTGCTGCCCCTGCTTTGACTGCCCTGTTGGAGATTGGTTCTTGGTTTTCAGGTGAAGAATTTACTCTGAAGGTCATACTTCTGTTCGTTTCTGTTTACTTTTTGCATATGTAACAATTCCAACACTGTTTAAGCTTGTAATCTTGGCTGACTGGATGATACCTTGGCTTCTCCTATCAGGTACTGCCTATAATTGTAAAACTTTTTGCATCTAATGACCAAGCCATTCAAGTTGCTCTCCTACAGCGTATTGATCAATATGGAGAATCTTTATCAGCTCAAGTTGTTGATGAGCAAGTAAGCAATTCATGAAGTCATTTTTATGTTTCTCCCATTCAAGCAGATTCTAGTTCGTAACTCAGAACTCCTGATGATATAGCAAACGTGGACTTTTCATTTCAATTTATATAACTAGGTGTAGCCCCATGTTGCTACTGGATTTGTGGACACTTCTGCATTTCTCCGGGAATTAACTCTTAAGTCCATGCTTATATTGGCTCCTAAGGTATGCGTATCTTATTGCTGGTAGCAGCCTTGTTACTTGGGCCTCTTATTTTCCTAATATGTGGGCGTCAATCACATATTGGACAAGTCAAAGTAACACACGTTTCTGGATATGATCCTCTAAATATAATGAAGAGCTCAAAAAGAATTGCATACAGTTGTCTTGGGCACACACCAAGTTCAATTCTTGAACCTAGAAGCGGGCAAACATAGGATGGCATAACTCTTTTTGGGTGAAGATGAAAATTATGATTGTTCTAATGGGAGGTACCTTGGTGTAAAATGTTACAAAAGATGTTTTAGACGTTCTTTTGTTTGTTATTGTCAAGCTCCACTGTTCAGCCTAAGCCTTGAAAGCAGGAAATTCTTTCTTAGCTCTTCATTTGTCTTCTAAAGTTTTCCTTCTAGTTAGTAATATCTCTTTGAAGAGATTCTTTCTTATTGCCAGCTGCTGATGCTATTCTATTGGTTAAATAAACTTGCGATGTTATTCATTTGAGTCAGTCTTCTTTTCTTTGCAAGCTTGCAATGTTATTCATTTAGTGTACAAGGAAATGTGTGAAGTTAATAAACTTTTCATAACTTGACCTTAGAGTTAATTAAAAGATGGTTGGAAACAATGTGGAAATGCTTTTCATAACTAATTCTGCTCCAAGGAGTGGTTTGGCTACATATTCCCAAGTGATTACTGCCAAAATTAGGAGCTTCAGATGCATGTCAATAGAAAAATAGAGAAATTGAGATATGAATTCCCTCTTATATGCCAATTGTCTTACCTATTTTTGGATGTGAACAAAGTAGGGAAACAATGTGTAAGAAGGCCTTATTGTGTGGAAAGTTTAATTGATTTTATTTAGGTTGAAAGTGTTTCAGGTACAACGGGAAAAAGATTATGAAAAACTGGAGTTAGAAAAAGAAAAAAAAGAACACAAAGAACTTTAGGTTGAGTTCCACATGAGCTTGTGATTTTATTTCCCATATATTTCCATATTATCTCCATGCATCTTGCAATCTTGTTTGGTTCTCCATAATGTTAAGCTTCTTGAAATATTTCTATTTTTAATGTAGATAAGTGATTGAGTCTTTTCTAAGTGTTGGTTTCTCTTACTTTTCATTGCAGCTTTCACAACGTGCTCTGTCAGGCTCTCTATTGAAGTACTTTCGAAGTTGCAGGTACAATTCGCATTTCTTGATGAAGTGTTCTATGCTCTTTTCCTGGTTGGTTTTTATATATATATTAGACTGATTCTTCCACCCTTCGTGCCTTCCCTTCGCCCCTTGGCTACGAAACTAGGCTGTGATCCGCATCGAGAAAGCCCTATCTTTTACCCGGAAAGGGAAGAGGCACCGAGGAGGGACAGAACTAACAGAAGCTGAGAGATTCACCTGCACCCGCGGGGTCAGGCCGGCCATAGGTTCGAATCCTGCCACCTTTCTTGTGGATCATCCTGTGGTTACCGGATGATGGGAATAACAGAGCAGAATTTTTGAAATAAGCACGAAATGCCAATATATGAATTGTTTCATTTTCGTTATTTCTGCATTGTTTCGTTGCATTCACTTACAACAATATATATATCCATGGGCTGGGCTCGGCCTGAAATTTTTTTTATATTTCTTCCCCAGGCCAAAATCTGGCTTGTCCCGAAAGTCCGCATTACTGTTTAAATATTAAAAAAAATTATATTAATATTTATATATTTTTATAATTAAATTTAAAAAATAATATTTTTTATTATTAAATAGTAATATAAGTCGAGCCGGCCAGAATTAAGATTATGGACCGGGCCCACCTGGCCAGGCAGGTAGCCTGGCCCATAGACAGTTTTATACACACACACACACACACACACACATACATACATATGTATATTTATCTTTTATTTACATGGATCATGCATTTGGGGTTTTAAGTAAATTAAAAATGTCTAACTATTTGTTCAATGTAAAAAAACTTTAAACCGTTAAATATATATTGAAAACACCAGTATTCTCGATTGATATGATTGAGATGTTGGATCGATTCCAAATTTTATGAGTACAATTATATTGTTGTGGCAATGTTGTGCAGATTGATGAAGAGCCTGCAATTAGAACAAATACCACCATATTACTGGGAAACATTGCGAGCTACCTAAATGAAGGGGGTTAGTAGGTTCTAGGCCAATCCTTGAGTATTTTGATTGCCTGACATTCTCATCTGAGATATTAGTATTTGGTGGCATGATCCTCTTTCTTTAAGTCTCAACTTGTCTGTTTCTTGTTAAAGTTAAATTAACTACCTCCTGTTGAAAATTGTCTTACCTTGCCCTAAAAATGCAGACATGCAAGAGAGTTTTGATTAATGCATTTACAGTCCGTGCATTGCTTGATACTTTTGCTCCTGCCCGAGGAGCAGGTATACATGTCTATTGCTAGTTTCTGATATTCTGCTTTTGGAAATGCTTTCTTTGATTTTTCAAAGCAATTGTGTTCTTGGTTTTCTAGTTGTTATCAAATTAAAATGAAATTATGTTATGGCAGGAGTTATGGCTTTATGTGCCGCCAGTTCTTATTATGATATGACTGAGATTGCAACTCGGATTCTTCCAAATATTTTTGTACTTACTATTGATCCTGACAGTTTATGTTATTGTTGATCAGTTTATTCATTGCTGCCTTTTTATTATCATCCATCAGTGTACTTGAAAAATGTGCTCCCTTGTATTTTAAACAGTGATGTAAGGTCAAAGGCATTTCAAGTAGTTGATCAATTTTTGCAGATAGTAAAGCAATCTAATGAGAAGGTGAGCTTTAAGATGGTTTTTCCTCTCCCACTTCTTCTCCTTTGAATATAGGCAAATGTGAATTGACTACTACTCAGTGCTATCAAGCACAAAATTAAATGATACTCCTGCATCATGCATTTATCTTTAACTTTTGCTTCTTTTATTGATCCTGATTCCAAAGAATTCAGCATAAATTTTCCATCCTTGATGAGACAATTTGCAGCTCTGGTTTGAAGATTTTTAGCAGAAATGATGATTTGAACCTGGTTGAAGCTTTGTGCTATCTGATGCTGCAATAAGTTGATGTGGCTGCTTAAATCCTTGAATTGTAAATTATAATTTTATGGTCTTCATGTTTCAACCATTTGATGGCAACCGGTGAATGGCTATGTTTGGTTATAACTTTTTTTTTTTAATTTTCATATTTGAGATTAGTTTTCAAAATGATCACTTTTACATATACGGATTGAGGGCATTAGGGTTTCTCTTCTTATAACATAAAAAAAAAATAAAAAAAAAAATTTAAGAAACATGGAAGTCACCTTCAATCCATACATGTTAGCATTATTTAAAAAAAAAATTATATGTATAAATGCCCCCCTCACCAAAAGCGGCTTACGTACACTTAAGTCATAATTTTTTTTAAGGGCGGCTTCCCATGTCATTTTTATTCATTTATTTTTATTATAATTATAAATTTAAAAATGAAAAAATAATTATTTAATTAAAATTTTATAACTAAAAAGAAATTAAAAATTAAAAAGTTATAATATAATTCTATGTTTTAAAGTATAGTATTTATGGGCCAAGCTGGGTTGATTTGCGGTTTGAAAAAATTTAGATATTTTCTCTTTGTCCAAATAAGGCTTGACTTGAAAACTCAAATTATTATTTAAATATTAATAAAAAATCAAAAAATATTTATAAATTAATATTTATATTTTATAATTAAATTTAAATAAAAATATTTTTTATTATTAAATAATAATACTGGTCTTACTGGATTGACTTAAATTAAGAAAACCAATGCCCAAGCAGGCTTTGGACATAGATTTTCTTAATACGGCCCAGGCCTTGGACATAAGCTCTCTCAATTTGGGTCAGCCCGGCGCTATTATTATATAATAATTATTTTTATTTAAATTTAATTATAAAAATATATATTTAAAAATATTATTTGAATTTTATGATATTTAAATAGTAATTTGATCTTTTGGGGGCCTTATTTGGGCCTAAAAAAAATCTGAATTTTTTTTCCGGTTACAGATTGATCCAGTCCAATCATGAACACCTCTCTTGAAAATATAAAATAATATGTAAATTTTGTAAAATTTTATTTTAATTATAAAATTATAAAAAGTTATAATTAAATTAGAATTCTTTTTTATTATAAAAAATATAAAAGATAAAAGAAGGAAGCTCCTTTGAGGGAGGCTTCACCCTATGCTAAAAATCAATAGTTACATTACAATGTTCGGAAGCTGCCCTCAATATGTTATACGGAGAGAAACTGTCATTAACTTTAGATAAAAAGGTATTATTTCAAAAAATAATCTCAAAATAATGCATAGTTATGGATATTAAAAAAATATATAAATATTCAAATAAAAAATCGAATATAAACAGACAAACACACACACACACACACATATATATATATATATATATATATATATATAAACTTTCGTAAGTCGCAATCTCATTTATCAATCCAAAACCAAAAACACTTCATTTTTGTTTCCAACTGTTTGTTTGTTTGTTTATTATTATTATTATTATTATTTTTTTTTTTTTTTTTTGCTTTTTATCCTGCTCCAAAAGACTTGTCTTTGAAAACCCGTAATGACTACCTCCCTCGAAACCCTGCAGCTCAGCACAGCACAGCACTTGTACTCTTCTTATTCATCTTCATGACATCCGACTCACTATTGTCTTCAGCTAGGCTTCTCCATGACTCTCTGCCAAATGGCCAGCTGACTGCTACACACCCAATCAACAACTCCCATGTCCATGATCAGAGTGTGCCGTCTCAAGCGGCCGGAACGGCTGGACCCTTGATCTTCAGCTGGCTTCCCAAGGGATGCTTCCCACCGCCTGGGCCTATCAAAGGAACAAACGACATCAAAAACTAGCGAGCTACTTAAAAGGCAGAACAGATCAGCTCAAAGCTTAAAGTAAAACTATCATATTCATTGTATTCTGGATCGAGTTATAATCATATTGAAAATATTTTATATTTATATAAACTTTTAATATATAAATAATACGTATTATATAAATTTTTAAATATTTATTTATATCATGCTATATTTTAAGTACTTATATTATATATGTATATAATCATATTTAATAATATCGTGTCTAAATAGTACTAACAGAAGCTACAGCTATCCCAAATCCTGTCATCTCTTGTTCCTTTTATAAATATTGTTGCTTCTAATTATAATATATTATATTCTATATTGGCCTAATAACTAATAAAAATTGCAAGTTGAAGTTGGCGTATAACTTGCGTTACTTTACTTTTTAACTTGTGTATTTATCTTCAGAAGTTATCCTCAAGATCAAGGCTACATAAAGATGTCCCCGCCCCGAACGAGAATAGGTTTCTGAGGGATGATTGTTATTATAACGCCTGCTTTCAGTGACAAATCTGTAATTTGGTTCCTTGAAATGCCCGCTTCAACTACGTTAAATTAATGAATGTTTGTGCGCATGCACCAATGGGAGAGTACTGTATGCCTGGACAAAACATAGCCATGTTTGCATGTGATCATACATTTAGTCCCCAGGCTTACGTGTCTTTGCTCATGCATGGGGGATCTCATTATGTACTGGTGTGATTGTCATCACTAGAGAGTTTTCCGTCAACCCTAGCTGAGCTCCAAGTACACAATATCAAGCACCCAGCCAAACTGCCTGTCAAACTTGATTTATATTGCAGAAGAAATAAAGAAAAAAGTTATTAACTGTTAGTTTTTAGTATAAAAATCAACCTAAAAGACTGATGAATGATGAACAAAGTCAATCATCATTGACTATGTCCCTCTAGATTACAGTCAGAAGAGGGAAAAAGGAAAGCAAAACTTTGTCAAGTCATCCTGCAACTGTTTGTTTAGTCAAAACAACTATTCAGTTTGATGGTAGCTTGTAAGCTTGAATATGACGACTGTTCCTTCAGTTGACTCTGAAGTTGAAGCCTCTCTGAAAATTTGTCACATGGATAATAAAGGAGGGAAGTCATTATTATCTTTCAGATGGAAAGGTTCTGCAAGAGCCCTGCGGTACCAAGTTAGCAGTTAGCAAGGGGAAAATGAAAAAAAATCGAGTGCCTCAGATTTTCTCAAAAATCTTTGCAGAATATAACATTTTTTACCTTTCATTGTTAAACTTGCAAAGTTCCTTTTGCTTCTGATTTTCTGTTGAAGGCATGCATAACCTGGAGTCCGTCAGCTCGGGTGGTGAATGCGTTTCTGTTGGGAGTGAACACTCATAATTACCAAATTTAATAACTGGTACGCATTGCGAGCAGTTCTCAGCCTTTGGACTCTTCAATGTGGGCTGACTAATTTGATGGGTTGTCATGGTCCTTTCGGTGCCTGGAAGAAACGGGAATTGTTCTGGTGAAAGGTCAAGATCATGAAAGTCACCATTTCCACTTTCATTTCCCTCCCAGGAGTTCTCAATGGGATCGGTTCCTTCTGGTGAGTTCCGCAACGAATCAGGAGTAGAAGACTGGTGGTTTCTAGTACTTACCCATGCTTGTATCTCTCTATAAGACTGATGCGTCTGCATGAATGAAACAATATTCACTTGAGCAAAAAATTTAAACTATCTTAGTTTTAGTTTAGGTCATTAATTTAATAGTAAACAAGTAGATCTCTTATTAAAACTAATATACCGTGTCGGGGATGTAAGTGCCAGTTCCTCTTGACTTTGTCATCTTGTCAATACCATATGTAGCAGCTGGTAACTGAAGAGCACAAGGATGAGAGAATGGCAGTCCTGGAATAAATACAGTTGTGCCCCTACGGTAAAAAATGTTCCGTTTGCACCTCACAAACCGTCGTAGGGCATCCCATGCACTCTTCTTTTGTGTCTGAGAAGATGATGATACGCTGCTTGGCTGGGCAGGAACATTCAAGGCATAGTGATGGTACCATTGACTATATAGTAGACCATTATAGTAACTGTCATAGTCTCCACTCAAATCAGAAACTTCAGATCTGCTAGCACCAAAGGCATGCACAGGAATTTGTACATCTGGCCTCTGGCCTCTTCCATTTCGATCCAAAGTATTAACAAAGAACTTTTCCAGTCCCATGCCCATATTTTCACCTGGTAGCATCAGGATTTCGCTAAGCCTTCGGGCCCCATAGGAAAGAGCACATCTAATTCGGTGGAAATTACCTGGAGGGGAAGAAACAGGCTTGCATATAATTTTGATGAACTTAACATCTAAACTAAGAGACAATACCAGCATCTTTTAAATTCTTTTAATAACATCCAAGAGTTAAACTTGGCTTTCTTGTTCAGATATGGTCGTATAATGATTAGATCAAGAAAACTCTACTTGTGATATTTAGCTATCATTTAAAAAAAAAAAGGTATAATTTTCTTAGTAGCAAATCATCTTTTGGCACGTGGTATGATCAACCACTCTGTCTGAAGTAATGATTGAAGCATTCAATAAAATGGATGGGAAGAAAAGGTTGCGATTCCCTAAAGCTTTCAGAAAATTTTGAGAAATGGCAGACTCTAAGCAAAAAAAATAAAATAAAATAAAAATTCAGAACTACTATATATATATAAAAAAAAAAAAACCAGTTCACTTTTTGAAAGAAGTCAAAAATACCTTTGCTTACACTTCGCCCTAGGTTGTTGTTTTCTTTTAAAGGATCCACGATGTTCAAATGCTTGATGGGAAAAACATGGGCCCCAATCTCAAGGGATTGCATTGGAACGGAATACATTTCTCTGAAATGCCTCAGAAAGTCCGGACTAAGCAGAAGTTCGTCCCCTTCAGTTTCAGAAGTCTCAGCTGCAAAGATTACAGAAATGTTGGATCATAAGCAAACCGGTTAGATTTATATGAACCGAGAATAATGCACTACTTACCCACAACTGCTGGGAGGGAGGATATCGGAACTGGTCCAGTTATAGTTATGCAGTAATTTGCCCAATCAAATGTGCTATAGTAGTCCAAAAACTTATAAAGCACCTGTAAACAGAATAAAAGTTCTCATTATTCAAATTTCTGCAGATGATAAGGGAAAATGCTAAACAGGAATAACTCACCGCTAGTGGACCACATAATGATGAATGAAAGACATTAATGATATATAAGATCAATGTTTCTAAAGCATATGTAGAAATCAAGCCATGGTGTGCACCAAGAATTCGGCTCTCGTAATAGCACCAGGCCTTGATCAAGATAATACTGCGTTTGAAAAGATGATCTTTTCCGACAAGTTGGTCAACCTGAAAACAAACAGTTCCAAAGAAGTCACGTGAATTAAAATTGTCACCTTCAATATTCTGCTATAGTAAATACTGCATGGAGAGAGAGACACAGTTTACTCAAAGTGGAAGCAAAAACAGGGCAATTCAAGGAACAGTGTGGGGAAAAGTTGAAATGGGGATTTTAGACTGAATACAAAGCATGCGTAATAACTGAACTAAGAAATCTGAAGGAAATAAGAGAAGCTGAAAACAAACAAACAAATATAATTGTTAATGAAACAGTAATTTCTCTTTAATCCAGTAAAGACTTAAAAGATACAGAAGACAAGATGAATAAAAAGCAAAGTAACCAATGAAGATCATCCAGTACTTTAGTATTAATGCTGAAAACAAAACAATATACCATTTAGAATTATATCTTTGACTCTTGTCTTCTGCGTCAAGTCAATAAAATGTGTTTGGATTCCCTCAGCGAAGATGTTTGAGATGGGTTAAAAAGTTGGAGTTCTAACTAATTTAACAGAAGCAATTGTCCAATCATACATCATTTGGAAACGGTTTCTAAACATCTCAACTTTGAATAGGATTAAATGATACCTTCTCCAGAAAGCATAATGCAGATAGACCAGCCATTTGATTGAAAGAGATGTCCACAGGTATATTATTCACAGTGCATTTCACTATCTTAACCTGCCATATAAAATTCCAAAATAACAGCAATGAGCACCAGACGATTTTGGGCTATATTTGATGCAATAGGTATGACTACTAATATGCAGTAAATATTATTTCAGTGCACAGGAACAACAAAGATAGATGCACCTGAAAAAATTTCTATCAGCATAATTACACCGCTAGAAGTTGGTGCCAAGTGTCTTCCAGAATATGGCAGTTATGTGGTCTTATCCCACATCAGTTAAGTTTGGGACACCACTTATTAGTGGTGTTACATCAGAATATGGCTGTTATGTTATATTCAGTTTGGCATCTCCACCTATTACCAATTGGTTTTAGGCTGGACACTTAATAAGGTTAAGAGCCTAGTTGTTAGTTACCCCACATTTTTCGTTATCTGTTTCTTGTAATCCTTATCCACATGGTAGGTCCGTCTATTTAAATTGTTAGTATGGGTTTACACATGAGAAGAAGTGCCAAATGGTGTTACCCAATCAATTAACTTTGAAGCTTTTGTGGTCTTATATTCAAATTTCACATCTCTACCAACTGCTATTGGGTTTTAGGTGGATACTTAACAGTGGCAATAACTAAAAATTATTCAATGGAGATGTTTAAAACTATAATAATCGGTTTGCAGTTTCCATGCTATGTACCATAAAAGCAAAGCTACAGAAAAAATAAATCAGGCGAACAACACAATCCTATTTTTTTTTCTTTCCACAAAGTTTTCTTCCTAAGGTAACTACTTTAGTTAGCAACAAGGTTAAGTGGCTTTCTTTCAATGTACTTGATGACAGCTGCCATAATCCAATTCATACACATGAAAGGATCTCAAGCTCCTGCCTGTAAACATGTAGTGGAAAAGAGTCAAGAGGCTATTGCAAGAACCAACTATGTTTTAGATGTGTGCCTGGGATGGTCACTTGTCAACAAGTTTTTGGTATGTTTACTTGCTAATCGATGAGGAACAATCCTACATATATCATTGTTTATTTTCTCATAAAACCCAATAGTGATAAAAAGGATATTTGCCAATTATGGACCAGGCCTAATAGGGTGTAGTGGAGTGGAAATAAAAGAAATCCACCCTCGCATCAAAATAAGATGAGTGAAGTGTTCATTTTTCATAATCTTTCTTTCTTCATGAATCACTCTCGTAAAGATAATTGGATCTCAACTTTGTAATTTTATTCAGGTGAGCACTCTAAATCAATTTTTGCGTGCCAACTGAGGGAAATGTTGGAAATTATGGACTTTTCCCTAGATTTCTCCAAATGAAATTATGAGAAGATAACCAGGGAAAAATCCATCATTGATTTAGAAAATATGTCTAGAATCAATTGCAATCAGTTGTAATCCCTAATATCTCTCATTATTGTCTTCAGAGAAACCTTGGAAAGTCAATAGTTTCCAAAACATTCCTACCATTTATTCAAGATAGAATATATGGACTGAAGCTTCCATGCTTGTTGGCACAGGACATTGCACACGACAATGGTTCCTTGCCATGATGCTGAAAAGTACATGGAAGATGTTTGAGTTTAAAGGAAATAATCTTGCAATTCCTGATTTGATATGATTATTTGTGTAATTAAAAGTCTCTTTGAATGTGTTACTAGCATCCAACAACAATTTGAGAGGTAAAAATCCCAAAAAGTATAATAGATAACGTAAATGAATTCAAAGTTATACACTTTTCAGCCCCTGGGCATCTTTCAAATTTGAAAGATTGGAGCAACAGAAATTATGGTGGCAACTAAACACCCATAGGACAGCAAAGAAAAATTATAAGTGCCAAATTCAAGAAAGATGCAAAGGAAAAAAGTGGAAGTTAACTATATCTTTAACTAAATTATAACACAAAACAAGATAGAATCAATAAGAAGAGAACTTAACCTGTGCACGAATATACTGAACATCCTGTACTACAAACTCAGAGCCCCGCTGATCATCTTGTAAGATACCGCAGATATATCTTGCCAAATTTTCCTCCATATTTTGATGACTAAGAGCAGTCAAATCAATATCTCCATCAGGAAGGAAGGTTTTTAATGGCACCGAGCCAAACGGGAACACCTGAAAAGTGCAGTGGAAGGTAACAGAACGGCATTAGAATGAAAAATGTCAATCGATGTCCATAATGAAATGAACTGCTTTCTGATCCTCTCCGATGATTTTTTTTTCCTTTGAATTTGTAAAGTTTAGTAATAAATTGCAGTGGAGTCAAAAACAAATATGCACTAAGGCATAGCTTAATCTAGCAAAAGTGCCTTGCACCCCACCAGGTGAGGTGCCTTTACTAAGGCACATGGCTCAAAGGCAAGAGGTAAAAAAATGAACTTCCGTTAAATTTGCTTCTCTTTTTTCCCAATTTATTTCTATGAGTTATATTTTCAAACGACAAAATAATAATAATAATAACAACAACAACAACAACAACAACAGAACAAATGTGTTTCAGGTATAAGAGAAGGCTATTATTGTACATTTGGAACTTCCTCTTTATTATGGAAGTGATGCAACTTAAGGATAGAGTTTAATAATGACTTTTAGTAGTGCTTGATATCTGTAGTACATTAGCCAACAAAATGCAGTCAACTGTTTTTTTTTTTTTTTGGTTGAAGGGTGGGGAGGGACTATGACTCATACCTAGGATATTTGTAGTACATTAGCCAACAAAATAAAAGCTTGCACATCTGTGTATATCTGTGATCCAAATTTACTTCCACAAAGGCAACGGATATTAAAAAGACTACCTGTCAGGTTCCAGCACTGAGGCCAAATTGCATTAAAATTTAAGGAAAAAATTAGCTAGATGACTAGATCTAACCTCAAACTATTTCGCGACGCTATGATTTTTGAAAACTTTGATGTCTGTCTATATACAAGAGTTCTTAGAAGATGGTTTAGCATCAAATCCCTCCGTGCCCACAAACTGTTTGGAGCCCAGCAATTAAATCCAAAGTTATACAAGCTACCTTTCTCCTAATAAGACATTACTCATCAAAACAGAATCAGTCATCAAACTATGACCGATTGTCAGTGGCAGAACATAAAACATCCATGGTAAACAGCATTAAAAAGCCAGTCAAATCTAATTCAAAAGACTCAAACAAAATAGTCTTAATTTATTATGCTTCTAAAACATCATTGGAATACTAGTTACAACATTTCAAGAGTCATTTCAGGTTTCATCTTTAGGTTGATTCTCATGCTAGAAGAGCATAAGACAAGTAATATTTGTCAGACATCTTCTTCCTTCTAAAAGATCAAATAAACTACTTCGATGTCCATGTTCACAAGCGTAGTACATGCATGCTCATTGCTCACAGCATAAAAGGACCCAGCAAAATTTTTTCATAAAAGGGTTTCAAATACATAGGTAACTCTATTCCTGCTAAATATTAAAAAGGATATATCATATACCAAGCAACAAGCTAGTCATCTGTCAACTTAGAGAAATATATTAAGGACTCAAACCAAAAGATTTTCCTTGTCGTACCCAAGTACCAATGTCATAATGAAGAGTAATCTTCTACGGAGGCACTCATTTCACAAGCTAGTTTATTTGCTACTCGGACTTAGGGTGTTAAATGTCAGAGAAAAATATCTATCTGATACATGTTTAATTTTTTTTAAATTTTTTTTTTAATTTCTTTGAAGGTCATATACACGTATCAATATTTGAAAAAATGTTGAACATGATATTTTAAGAAAAATAAAAAGTTGGAGCGACATAGATTATGCCGCCAAATGGAAAACTTTGGAATTGGATTTTCCTGGATGTAAGGTTTATATATTAGTTCTAAACGTAAACCTCCAACCGCACTGACTTGTGCTCCTAAATAGGCACTTGATAAAGCAAGAACCAACCATTGCTAGAACTTGTCTAGTTATAAAGACAGAAAGCTACAATAAGGGAAGCACACACACAGACGAGATCATTTTAATTTACATGCCTAAAATATCTAGGAAAATTAAAGTTGTCTTTTGGGTTCGGCGTGGGGGGGGGGGAAGTGGAAAGGTTACCTCAATGCCATAGAAGCCTTTGATAAGCCTCTGAAAGTAACCAATAATACTTTTTCGATTTTCCTCAGAAACCAAAGCAGGCTGAATGATACATAGTATCTCCTGGGTTCTATGCTCAGCCATCAGCCAGAGTTCATCATCAATTGACAATGGATGTGGGTTAGAGGAAGAGAAAGAACATGAAGAGAATGATAAAGAAGAAGGTGATGATGGGTGTGGGACAGGCGAAGAAGATGAAGTAGATGACAAAGACAAAGAAGATGAAGGTGACGGACTCTCTTGAAAATACTCCATTCTAAAAAAAACTTGGAAACATTCACCAAATCAAATTCTCCATCACCAAATTCAGAAGCTGACCAAGGAGAAATAACATCTAGAAATCCTTTCAATTAGAAACAAAAATTAAAGGGAAAAAAAAACTAACGGCATGGAGTTGGATGAGAAGATGGGACAATCAAAGGCTTTAAAGGATATTATCATTCAAGAAAGGCTAAGAAGTTGAGAACGGTAGAAAACATGGCATTTAGGACGTGTTGACAAAGTAGCAGAATGTGAAAACATGGCACAAAGATGAAAAGGAAGAACAGTGAGAAAGGGTATTTTAAACATAAGTACAATGTGATTTTAGCACCTAGTGCAGACTATGCAGCCCTGAAATCTGTTTGTCGTCTTCTCAAAGACTTCTGATAAGCACAAAACTGTTAAATACGTATAAATATCACACTTGTGGTTGAAGTGTAATTTTAAGCAGAATGTTGGGACTAGTTTGGCAACAAGAAAATATTCAGGTTTGGCGTAAAAAAGGACATAGGAGAGAAATAAGGAAAATTAATCAATGTAATTTTTTAAATTCCACAATTGGGGATTAGTGCTGAGTTGATATATATAAATATAAACATAAATATGAAGATAAAAGGGTATTGTTGGTAGAGTGATCAATAATATAAATTTTAAAGTAAAATAAAATGATATTAATAATATATTATTTCAGTTTTTATATAATTTTATACTACCTTGTATTGATTAGTCTTAGTTAAAATCGGTACATATTGATTCGTACTTATTGATATAAGTTTTTTTTTAAAAAAATTTTTATTTAATTTTTTAAATTAATTTTTAATATTTTTTATCATAATCATTTTTATTTTTTTATAATTAAAAATAAAAATATATTCATTAAATTAAGCTATTAAACTTAATTAATAAAATTTTATTATATTTTTTATTTATTTGATATTTAAAAATTTTAAATATTAAATATTTATAATTTTTAAATTTATTTTTTCAAATAAACATATATATAATTGAAGTATATTTATAGGTATATAAAATATATTTTATTAAAAAAATTAAAAATAAACTATAAATATATATAAAAAATATATATTAAAAAACTGATAAATAAGAAATTGTATGTCAAAACATACTAATAGTGATAAGTACTAATATCACAATACAAGTGGTACGTCCATTGATACGATTAATAACTATGATTATAGAGCTTTGCGTAAGGTCTAATCCCCTTCCCGGATGATCTTAAGGATGAACTTCCTACGCAACAACCCAGTGCATTCAGGATTTACTCTCTTGAAGTGCTTTCCGAATCAAACTGGGATGCCCAATTGGACTAATTCTTGGAGGTGCTCAGTGAGTTAATATGTGTGCCATTAGGGGGCAATTTTATGAAAATTAATAAAATAATTAATTATTAAATGGGCATATGACAACTATCTAACCCTATTTTTAGATGTTGAAGATTTCACTAACAATTATATAATAATTGAGAAAAAACCATTTTGAAATACCAACAAAATCGAGCCCTTCCAAAAAAAAAAAAACTAGGGGCAACACTCTTCGAAACTAGGGGCAAAGGCTCTCCAAATATGGAAACAAATAGGAAAAATATTTTCTCCCCATTCAAGGATGTTCCAAAAAAAGGATTTGTAGAAAAGAGCTTAAGAAAGTAAAATAAAAAAATATAAAAAAATGTTTAATCAGTGTTTAATAAAACTAGTTAAGATGATAATAGAGGTAAAAATATATATATAATTAATGTATTATTTTTTTAATTTAGTAAAAATAATATATTAAATTAAAAAATTTTAAATTAATAATCAAATAATTTTTAATCACTACTTATAAATATCAATTAAACAAACAAACCCTAAAAATAGAAAGGCAAAAGGATTTAGGGGTGAAAATGAGGGGGTGGGAACAAAAGGTAAATACAACTTTGGGGTTGAAGGTACATTTATCGTTCAATAGAGAGTATCTCAAGAAAGTTTTCAAAAACCGTGAGAAAAATCTTCCAAATTGCAGTGGTTTCTCTCAAGAAAATTGATTTTTTTTCCTTCATTAATGAGGCAAAAACAAAGCATAGGTCAAAATATTGAAAAGGTAATAATAAAGAGTAGGTCAGCAGCTTTCCATATTGGAGCAAAGCACAGGCAGCAGCATTAATGATACAGTTAAAGATTTTTGGCTATTTTTTATTTTTGTCCACTTATTATAATTAAGTCAAATTATATGAGTAATTATAAAGGTAAATACCCCTTTTCATTACCAAAAATCACTAATTTTTCCTTTTATATATATATATAATATAAACTGCATTGATTTCCATGAGATTTAGTGCTAATTATCTTCCCTAGTAATAACACTACTTGTCTTATTTGTGACCATTTCAAAATTTCAATTTTAATCGATATTGGAACCTATGAAAATAGATTGAACCACTTCACAAATTCCAAATAAAATTCAAGACTCAGTCACTTTTTTTTTTTGAATTTCCTTATCTGTCCTCAATCGACTAATTCATATTTAATTATATTTATTTAAAAAAATATTATACATTTAAATATTTTTGAACTTACAATTTTTAAGAATACGTTCAATATACATACTATTCGAGCTAATAAACATTTGACAACACTCTATGTCACTTGATTGAACTATGGATTTTCAAATGAAGTAAACGTAAAGACAAATCACAACAGTGATGTATAGGCCAAGAGTCAAATACAATTATTTGTTGCCTTTCCAACACAGGCCATCAACCTCATGTACCAGCTCTCATGCGTCAAACTTTTGAATAAGATTTTTTTTACTTCGAGTTCCTTTGTTTCATTTATTATTTAATAATAAAAATTTTATTTAAATTTAATTATCGTAGAAATAATTTTTAAATTTTTTATTATTTTATAAATAGTGATTTAAACTTTTATATCAATTTAATTTGAACTTATATCAAAAGTATAAAATATTTAAATTAAGATTTAACTTGATCTGATTCAACTCATGAACATTTCTTATGTATAAATAAATATCGGCTATAAAATTCAACAATAATCAAGTGTCTTTTATAAACTTAACTCATTTTACTTTGTTTTTTAGCTATAGTGAAGACCGTAACTTATTAAGATATTAAAATAAAAAAAAATTATAAATATTAAAATTTAAATTTAAATTTATTAAATATTATTTTTTAAAAATAATTGTATAAATGAACTAAGTCAAAACCTAGGGACTCGTGTTATTTACTTATAAGCTGTGAACTAAGTTTCAACATCCCTATTCCCAAAACTTTGATGAAATTCAACAACCCATTTTCTGATTCCTGCCTTTTATGTTGTCTAATCAACCCAAAAACTCAGGAGGCTTACACAGTAAAAATGTACTATACCTATCCAAATACCAATTCCATGTGTTGAACATGAAATAAAATCTTACTTCTTACACCAATTTAACAAATCAATGACAAAATGTCACCCATGTTAGCAATGAGGATTGAAGAACCTAATTATATGGGCAATGTAAATCCATTCAAAATAATAATAAAAATACAGCAATCTATCACTTAGTTTTGCGTTGAAAACAAACTGATATAAATAGAGACAGTGATAAAACATATCAGGATCAAAAACAATGGGGAAAACTTCAGATAACACAAAATCAAAACAAACGGACATTTATGTTGTTGTTGTTTTTTCTTTTCTTTTTCTTTTTCCTTTTTTTTTTTTGTGTCAATTGAATATGTAAATGGTGAAATCCGAGTGCATTTTCAGCTAATAACAAACACTACTATGAATACTGAACGTCAAAGTTACAAATTTGACAGCAATATACAAGCCTAGTTCAAAGTAGCAGAGAAGTTTCCAAATCGGTTGAGGATCAGAATCGTTACCTCAAATAAGTTCCCAAACAGGCTCTTTTTTTCTTCCTTCTGCTTTGTTTTCTTATGCACTGCTTGAACCAAATTTCTCCTTTTACAGCACTGGACTCAGGCAAAAACAACAACAAGCACAACATCTTGATTCTTTGTCTCAATTTAAGACGAAAGACAAACGCTTCAACAATCAAACAAACCAAAACCTAACCTTTCCAAAACTTGAAATGGAAAGAGCCAAATGCACCAAAACCTAACATTCGCCTCTATTCTGGGGGGAGTAGCTGACGTGGCACTATCACGTGGGACCAAATAGAAAATGCGCCATGTGTAAGTAAACAGTGAAAGCCAGGTAAGAATCATTGAAGCCCAACATTTTTTTTCTGCACTGTTAATCTCAATACTAAAAGCCTGTCCCTTTCTTCCATTATCCACAAAACCTCTATAAACCATAGACAAAAGGCCCTCAATTTCACACCAATTCTCAAACTTTAAGACCCCAATTCACTGCAAATCCAGCCGCATTCCACAAGCAAAACAAAGGCCAATTAAGGGTCCTTGATGCAATTTGTGGCTGCGGAATTCCGTCCTTTCGCTACCTCATCGAATCGAATTTGATTACTTCCAGTAATGGGTATTCACGTGGGGTGACACCACCCTGTTCAGTGAGTTTTCTTTTTAAACCTCCATTCTTTTAATCTCAAGCAAATTTGGTTTATTGACACTGTTTAACTTATAATGAAATTTTGATCTGTCATGGCATTTT
>JBBYHK010000019.1:207458-265143 GCA_038382065.1 Adansonia grandidieri | reverse complement strand
AAATTACAAAATTAATATTACGTTATTTAAATAAAAACTTTAAATTATACCTTAATCAAAACTAATAATTATGATAATAAATTACAAAACTAATTATATTTTAATATTGTAAAAACACTTTTATAAATAAAAATTAAAACATACCTTATTTCTTTTCTTCCTCTTTATCTTCGATGTGAGAAAAAGAGCTTCAAGCTCTATTTATAAAGAGCTTGAAGCTCTTCCGGCTCCTTCTTGAATCTCCCCCCAATAATTGATTGATTCTTTAAGGTCACGGGCTATAAAGTCTGTGACTTTAAACATAATGCTCTGCTATAAAATGGTAGGGATGACCCCCTTTCCTGGTAAAATAATTGAGCCGAGTGGGCGAGTTTCCAACGGTATATTATTTACGGATATTTACTCGTTGCCGTCCCAACTGGCGAGTTCTCAATGCAAAATAAAAAACAAGCATATTTCGAGAATTAAATTGAAAACGACGCATTAACGAAAATAAAAAAAAAATATCAATAATGATATAAAAAAACCTCACACTCCAAAAATACAAATAAAATGCCCATTTTACCCTTGACTTTTAGGGCAAAACGAAGCAAGACAAACAAGCCCATTACTGTGATTTCATCAAAATCAAAAGAATAATAAAGTAAAAAGTTAATTATAAGAATGATCTTTATATTATATATTTTTTAAATAGATAAATTTAATAATTTTAAATATTTATATATTAATATATATAAAATAATAAAAATATAATATTATAAAAATATATGTATATCAAAATTATAAAATATAAATATTTATATATCAATTAAAATTTTTATAAATATAAAATGTTTTAAATGTAATTATGACATATCAAAATAAATAAATATAAAATACATGAATTATTATATTTATAAATAAATATATGTATTATAATTTTATCTAATATATAAATATTATATATTAATATCATTAAAAAATATTAACATCATATTTATATAATTAACCTTAAAATAAATGAAATTAAAATCAAAATTTATTTCAAATATATAATTAAAAAAATATAGTAAGACCATCTGTCCAATTAACCCTAAAATAAAATAAAATAACAAAATAAAAATCCAATTTCTGTATGCATGTCTCTGTCATTTGACTCTCGGTTGATTTGTTCACTTTCTCTGCTCTCTTTCTTTCAGTCATGGAGAGAAAGAGAGAAAATTTGTACAAAATCATGGAAAATATTTTTATTTACTAAAAATTAATTTTTTGGCTACATTTTTCGCGTCTCTTCTTTCGGTAAATTGACTTTTTGATTTGATAAAAATGATTTTTGGTTCCCTCTACTTTCGTTTTTTTAAGGGTTTTTTTTAGGGTTTTGAGGTTTCAAAATCTAGTCTCAGACAATTCAGATGAAAACAAACACATTTCGGGTAATTTATTTTAAAGTGTTATAGGCTCAAAGTTATGACCTCTTTTTTTTTTAAAAATAATGTTTGGGTACTTAGAAAGTGAAGCAAAGGTGAAGAAAATGGAAAATAAGATGACATTTTTAGGTTCTGGTGTTCTTTTCCGTATGCTTTTAAAAATTTTGTGCCTTTACGATTTTTGAGTTGATTTTTTTTTTGGTTACTGGAAATTTGGGATTTAAATTGCATTTGCTGAGTGATTGCGGACCTAGTTAATGTTACTGTGATCACTGTGAGTGAGGACGTAATTAATGCTATTGCGGCCAATTGCGATGAACACTTAAGCCTAAAATCGTGACTGTAATGTTGCGTTGCATTCTGATCGCTATTTGAATTCCAGCTGAAAAAGTTGGACATTGATTCTTTTCTTCATTTTATTGGGAATCAAACAAAAGGTTTAACGTGTAGGCTTGTTTAGCTAGTTTTCTAAAACTCATTTGTTGAGTTTCTTTGTTTTATCGGAGTTATTTTATTGAGGTAGACTAAAAGGAAGAAAATTTTGAGGTAATTTGGCTTTTTACACTTTTCCTTCTACTTCTTGTTTAACTCTTTTCTTTTGCATGTGATCTTTGCTTAGAAAATTTATTCCAGAAACAAAGATAGAGAGGTGCAAGGAATTTGAGCCATTAGCGTTTTGGTAGTCAGCTTCTGTTTGATTTTTAATTTTACTTGTAAGTCATGCATGTCTTTTGTCTTGCATTTTCTTTGGCTATCTTCCTACTGAAGTAGAGTTCCTTGTTTAGTTGACCTTAGTCAAGGTCAGTCTTTTTATGTTCCAGATATAAGAAAAAAAAATCCCCTTTATCTCTTTGTTGTTTACCTGGCATGATGACTTTGTGAAGTTAGCTAGCTAAAATTTCTTGTTTTTGGCTGTTGATTTTCATTATTTTGCTTTGTATCGAGGCCACCAGTTAATTTAATGGAAAAACTGAATATATATTTTCAACATAAATGTAACTACTGTTTCATGATTGTCCATGCTTCATTGGTTTGAAATGCTCCATTTCCAAGTCTGAGTGACATAGGGCTCAGGTTGTAGGTATACAACCTTAAACTGAGGTGGATTTGTAAAGCAGTTCATTTTCACCCCTATCCTTATTATATAGGATGACCGTTCGATACTGTGTGGGTTTTGACATCCAACTTAACTGAAAAGCTTTTGAATGTAGTAATAGGGAGATAACTGCCAATGATTTTAAAATGGTTAGCACAGGCTTTTTTTTCCATCTTGTGGTCTTCTTCTATATTTTTCTCCTTATCGTCGTGCTTCTTAAATTGTTTCTCTGCACGGTTTTATCTTACAGTTTAAAGCAAGAAATATGGACGAAAATTCCTCAGCAATTATTTTAGATGGTGAGATAGTTGGTATAAGGTTCTGTTTGGCAACTCCTAAAGAAATTGTAAGTTGAAATTTGTCTTATTTCATTTATTTGTTCATTTGCTCTTTTTTCTGTAGCATAGTCTTCCCTATAGATCTGTTATCATTTGGATGATGGGGGCATATGATCTTTTGATGGTCTACTTATTTTCTGGCTCCTCCCCCTCTTATCTTGGTTCATGCAAAGGAGTTATCTCTGGTATTTATTTGTACTTTTTGGAACTAGTTTTAGCATCTACACTGGGGAAATGGAATGATTCACCAACAGTGTTTTCTATGAAACTACTTTTGATTCACTGTGGTTATCATCTAGAAGTATTTACTGCCAAATTAATGTTGTTAATAGTGGACTAAATTCTCTTATTTGTTGTGCAGTAGTTCATACTTTGATGCTGATTGACTTTCTCCGTCTTCCAAAATTTATTTGCAGCTTACAGCATCAATCAGTGGTTTTCCTATTAACCATGTTAGTCAGCTCTCAAATTCCTTCCTTGGCTTGCCTCTCGAATTTGGTAAATGTAATGCATGTGGTACTTCTGAACCTGGACAATGTGAAGGTGTTTACTTCTATCCTTGCCAATGTATAAAAGTTGAAAACCAAAAAAAAAAAAAAAGAGAGAGAGTATTTATTATGAAGAAAATGCCCTCGAGCATATTTCAAAAAGCCCAACTTTTCATTCATGTTGTTGCTTTCAGGTCATTTTGGATATATTGAATTACCAATACCAATATATCATCCTAGCCATATCAGTGAATTAAAGCGACTGTTGAGTTTGCTGTGCTTGAAGTGCCTAAAATCGGAGAATAAGGTACTAGCTTATCAACTATTGCATTATCTATAATAGATGATCCTGTTTTGAATTCTCCATGTACAAGAAAGAGGCTCTGATCTCTCTTGGCCTTCGTTGCATTAATTGAGGAAGATGAAAGGTCTACCACGTTTATTGTTGTCACATGATGCATAGCTTTTTAGGTTGAAGTGTAAATCAGTCTTCCATGCTTCATTAGTGTAAGATATAAATTGTGGGATGTTGGTGTATAAACCTTGTAGGATATATATATGTATATACAGTTTCTAAAAATGTTTAGAATATTATGAACTGAGATAAAAGGAGAAATATCACTACCAATGATGGATTGATACTTGTAATAATATTATAAATATTGTTACCGTACTGACTGCAGGAACAACTTTAAAGTTATTAAATTTAAGAATTCATCCCTTCAATGTAAAGTAATTCAAGAACAGCGCACTTGTTTGAGCTAAAACAGGATTAAAATCATGTCAGTAGTCAATATAATAAAAGGTTTCTCTATTTCCTCTCACTGCCCCTAGCAAATAGCTCTCCCAAATGCTTATGAGAAATAAGAGGACATAGATTTGCCATCCCCTATTTGTTTCCATTTGAAGTTGCTTTTTCTTCCTCCACTTTACCTATTTTCTCTGTCTAGAACTAAGATCAGCAATTTAGCTTATTGTCCTTTGTTTAACTTATATCATCCTCTTATATTTGCACAAATCATGAATTGGCGCTTAAATTCATAAGCTGCTAAAGAATTTCAGTTTTGTAAAAAACAAAAAAAATGCTTAATCTTGTGGAAGTTTCTAGAAATACCTTGATTTCTCTGGCAAATCAGAAACTCTGAGCTCTTTGCACTGCAGTTTTTATATGATTGTATTCCTGATTTTTAATGACACGTTATTAGTGAAAGGTTGGATTCTTAATTCTTACTTCTTACAAAATAGGATGCTGCTAATCTGCCGATGTATTTAACTTGCTTGGTAGTTATTACACTTGTATCTTTCAGTTTCAGGTTAAAAGTGGCAGTATCGCTGAAAGATTGCTAGCATCCTGTTGTGAGGTGAGTTTGAAGTGCCTAACATTTTTTGCTTGTTTGATTTGCAGTACGCCATTCTAACTAATTGCGGTTTATCATTTTTGATGATGTCTAATATATTTTATATCTTTTTCAAACAAGTTCTCTCTTTCTCTCTCTTGCGATTGTGCGTGCATTCACACAGTTCTCTTTCCACTAATGAACTGTTTTTCATGATGGAGGAGATGGGTTGTTTTTAGAGCCTACTGCTTCAGATGAAAGGGAGGCAAAATTGTGCGATTGTGATAACTGATTAAGAACAACTCTTGTAAAATATTTACATTGACTGACAGTAGATAATGTATAGATTGCGCATTATGTGGTATCTAGTATAATACCTGATTCTTTCTCCCGTATTAAATGAGAATTATATTTTGATTTTAGTGAGAACCTTCCATCTAGATCAAGTTGTCCTTGTGTATTTGGTGACAGCTGGTGGATTGTAGGCAGAAAAATGGGTTAATTTGTTATGTACTTGTTCTCTGTAATTTCCATTGGAGGGGTGTTAGTCTTTTGTTTTCTTATTCTTTTTTCTTTTGATTTTCACAGAATGCTCCACAAGTTTCAATCAAAGAGGTTAAAACAACAGATGGTGCTTGTTATTTGGAGTTGAAGCAGCCATCTAGACAAGCAAGAACTAACTGGAATTTTTTAGAGAGATATGGTTTCCGCTATGGTGACAATCATACTCGAACTCTTCTGCCTTGTGAGGTTTGGCTTCAACTTCTCTCATCTTTGGTGTTTGACCTTTGCCTTCATGTTGTTCTTGTTTGTCGAGATTTGATGTGAGTCATTGTGTCCGATTCACTTTTTTCTTCTCTTTTTCGCCTATTTTTGTCACATTTTGTTGTTTTATTTTGAGCTTTACATGTCTAACTTATTCTTTTTCCTCCCTTTATCATGCTGCAACATAGTTCGTGGTCAAGCATCTGGACATGCATGTTCTTGTCTTAGTATCATAAAAGTTCGGTATAGTAGTAGTCTTTTAAAGCAGACAGTAGTGCATTCAAGTTTGGCTTATTTTTTGTTCATATTACTTGGTTTCAAGCATCAACAGCCCTTTTTGTTTTAATTTTTTATTAGTCTCTGAAATACTCCAAATGCATCTGAATTAAATCATTTTTAGTTCCTGAAAACAAGCTGCTCTGAGTAGTTGATTTGTTGTATGAATTTTTACTAAATCTAGAACAGCTATCATCAGGAAAGCATTAGGTTTCCTGAAATGTTTTATAGGCTGTCATATGACTTCTGTTTGATATTGGGTTGTTGGTGAAAGATAAGTTGTTTCAGGGTTAATTTTTATTTGTTTGGAAACACTAACAGGTAATGGAAATACTCAAGAGAATTCCTGCACAGACAAGACGAAAGCTTTCTGGGAAAGGGTTCTTCCCACAAGAGGGATATATTTTGCAATATTTGCCTGTTCCTCCAAATTGTTTATCTGTCCCAGACATTTCGGATGGTGTTAGCATCATGTCCTCGGTAAGCATACTAGGAACAAATGGGGTTGCATATCTTGATGTTTTGTTGGATCATGTTAGTGTTATCTCTTCCGTGGTTAAAAATGTATTATTTATTTATTTTTTTCCAGGATCTTTCTACAACAATGCTGAGAAAGGTTCTGAAGCAAGTTGAGATCATTAAAAGCTCAAGGTCTGGTACCCCAAATTTCGAATCGCACGAAGTAGAAGCTAATGATTTGCAATCAGCAGTTCAGCAATATCTTCAAGTTAGGGGTACTGTTAAAGCATCACGCAATATAGATGCACGATATGGGGTTAACAAAGATGTTACTGATTCGTCAACTAAAGCATGGCTCGAGAAAATGAGAACACTGTTTATTAGAAAAGGTTCAGGATTCTCTTCACGCAGTGTGATTACTGGTGATCCATACAGAAAGGTGAATGAAATTGGCATTCCATCTGAAATTGCTCATAGGATTACTTTTGAGGAGAGGGTTAACATGCACAACCTGAAATATTTGCAAAATCTGGTAGATAACAAGTTGTGTTTGACCTACAGAGATGGTTCTTCTACATATTCATTGAGGGAGGGTTCAAAGGGGCACACCTTTTTGAGACCTGGTCAGCTGGTACATAGGCGAATTATGGACGGGGACATTGTTTTCATAAATAGGCCGCCAACAACACATAAGCATTCATTGCAGGCACTTTCAGTATATGTGCATGATGATCATACAGTGAAGATAAATCCCTTAATTTGTGGCCCACTAAGTGCTGATTTTGATGGAGATTGTATTCATTTGTTCTACCCGCAGTCTTTATCGGCAAAAGCGGAAGTGGTCGAGCTCATTTCAGTGGAGAAGCAGTTGGTTAGCTCTCATAGTGGCAACCTAAATTTGCAGTTGGCCACTGATTCATTGTTGTCACTGAAAGTTATGCTTCAGACATTTTTGTTTAAAAAGGCAGATGCTCAACAATTGTCGATGTTTCTTTTTTCAGCTTTGCCACAGCCTGCTTTTTTGAAGGGTAATCAGGTTGCTCCCTGTTGGACAGCTTTTCAAATTCTGCAGAGTGCTTTTCCTGCCCGCCTAGACTGCTCCGGGGATAGATACTTAATTGGAAAAAGTGATATATTGAAAGTCGATTTCAATAGGGACCTAATTCCATCTGTCATCAGTGAAGTCGTGGGGTCTATTTTCTTTGAGAAGGGTCCAAAAGAGGTTCTTAACTTCTTTGATTCTTTACAGCCTTTATTGATGGAGAATATCTTTGCAGAGGGCTTCACTGTTAGTCTAAAAGATTTTTCTTTGTCCAGGGAAGTTATAGAAAATATTCAAAGGGATATCCAGGTTATTTCTCCTTTGCTTTATCAGTTAAGGTCAACATATAATGAATTAGTTGAGCTGCAAATCGAGAATCATATCCGAGTAGCCAAAGCACCAGTTGCAGATTTCATACTAAAATCATCTGCTTTGGGTGATTTAATTGACTCTAAGAGCGATTCTGCTGTCAATAAGGTTGTTCAGCAGATTGGATTCTTGGGACTGCAACTTTCTGATAAAGGAAAATTCTACTCAAAGTCTTTGGTTGAAGATGTGGCATACCAATTTCAAAGCATATATCCTTCTGATGCAGTTGATTATCCTTCTGCTGAGTTTGGACTAATTAAGAGTTGCTTTTTCCGCGGGCTGGATCCATATGAGGGCATGGTTCATTCAATCGCTACTAGAGAAGTCATGGTTCGCTCCACAAGAGGATTGTCTGAGCCTGGGACCTTGTTTAAGAATTTGATGGCCATCCTTCGTGATGTCGTTATTTGTTACGATGGCACAGTTAGAAATATCGGTAGCAATTCAATAATTCAATTTCAATATGGGTTAAGTGCTAGATCTAGACGTCGATTCCCGGCTGGTGATCCTGTGGGTGTCTTAGCTGCTACTGCAATGTCAAATCCAGCATATAAAGCAGTTCTTGATTCAACTCCTAGTAGCAATTCTTCTTGGGAACTGATGAAGGTAATCTCTGTTAGTCCATTGTGGCTTGCGTAGAATGAAATGATTAGGTAGTCCTTAAGCTTGTCTTTTTTCTTTAGCGCTTACTATTACTCATGGTGATTTTCTTATTTTCAGGAAATATTGCTTTGCAAAGTCAGTTTCAAAAATGCCTTGATTGACCGCCGTGTGATTCTGTATTTGAAAGATTGCGATTGTGGGAGAAAGTATTGCCAAGAAAATGCAGCATATCTTGTTAAGAATCAACTGAGAAGAGTCAAACTCAAAGATACTGCAGTAGAGTTCATCATTGAGTATGTTTAATCTCATAATCACTCCGCTTCCAGGGTTTCATTTTCTTTTTTCCATTTATTGTTTGTTAAAAAGGGGATACATATGATTATCGTTGGGCTTAGCAGTAGTATGATTCCTAACCTTAGCCCATTACAGATACAAGCAGCAGCAAACTGGATCAGAAATTGAGGCAGGCCTTGTTGGTCATATCCTCCTCAATAAGGTTACTATACTTAGCCTAACGTTATTGTATCTTTTGGGATATATTTAAAACTTTAAATTGTGTCCTTGTTGCTTCTTTTAAGATATCTCATTTTGGAAGTGGTGAAAAAACAGGCTCTATTGAAGGAGTTAAGTATTAGTATGCAAGAGATTCATATGAAGTGCCAAGAAACTATTAACTCCTTTCGTAAGAAGAAAAAGACTGCTGAAACTTTTAGGAGGACAGATTTGTTTGTCAGGTTTGTTTTCTTCAGCCAAACTTGTTATGGTGTGCTGGAAGTGTTTTCGGTATTGTACCGTCCATTAATGGTTACTGCCAGGAATTTGCTAAAAGTTATTGTACTTCCTCTGATTAGACAAGCAACGTATATTGGTACAAGTTCTTAGCATTTTGTTCTCTAACTGATGGCATGGGAGTATATGACATCAGTAATCACATCGGTATGTGAAATAGATGCAAATTCTTCCGAGTTACTGATCTCGTGCCAAAATAGGACTAATGCCAATTATCAACAATTAGCTATTAGTTAAGTGTCCTGAAAAAATATTCCAATTTTACCTCCTGTCTGCACCTTCTCCTTGTTTTGGGGTCCTAAAATTGCTTCTGCTTTTCATTAAGAGATAAATTGAAAACATCTTAAAACTTAGGCTTTAACTCAATTGGTAATGTTGGGGTGAGGCATGGATAGAGATCCTAGGTTTGAGCAGTAGTGCTCTCCCTTTTAACAAAAATATAAAAAGAATCTCTTAAAATTTTTGCATGATAAGAATCCCAGCTGATGTTGGCCTTTTGTCTGGAAGGAACCTGATGGATCACTAGGTTGCCCCCCTGAAAAGAATTTGGAAGCCCTTTGCTGTTCGGTTTTAGCACGTATTGTCTGTTATCTATTTGACTAATCTGCTGTCTGTTCATCGTGACTTTCTCTTTTGTTTGATTTCTTATTTCTCAGAATCTCCATTATTTCTTGATCCACCACACTTTTGTGTCATAATGTACATAAAATTCCCTCTCTTTTAAACTTCTTGGCAGTGAATGTTGTTCTATCCAGCAATCCTGTGTGGACAAGTGGGTTGACATGCCATGCTTGATGTTCTTTTGCCGAAATACAAACGATGATAATCTAGATAGTACTATACAAATCCTGGCTGACATCATCTACCCTGTTCTTCTACAAACAGTCATCAAGGGTATAGCCGTAGAATATTTTTGTGATTTTTGGTATTTGGTTTCTCTTTTGATGAAATGTTATGAATGTAGTTTACTTATTGGTTTAGTATACTTTTAGAAAGCTGAGGTGATATGTGATTAGCTGTCTTCTTCAAAGTTTTCTGTTCCTTTCTCTTGGTTTTTATCTTAGTGTGATGAATCTGATATTCACTTAGCATGGAGGATAAATTTCATTACTCATTGATGCTAAGCCTTTTACAAAGATTAGAAATTCATTGCAAACTATATAGCATTTTCTTACATTTCATCCATCTGCTCATTTTAATCAAATATGGTTACTTTGTTTGCTCTTTGCCTTTCCGTGGCAAGATTTCGGGGTGAAACTGTGAGTGACAAAATGTCATACCAAGCAAATCTAAGAATAGATTGTAAGAGAACAAACCTAAAGTCATAGAATAATCTAACTTAACCATTGATCCTTGTCATTTCAGGAATCGTTGGACTTTGTTCTCCTGCATGATAGAGTATCAAAATCCATAATATGAAAACCTAAGTTTTTTAATATGAAATTATGTTAACAAGATAAGGTCTTCAATGGTTGCAGATATAGTCTTCTCCAATGTCTAATCATACTCTGAGTATTCTAATTTTTTGAGTTTCATGCATATGGAAGAAGTGTATAAGGATCAAAAAGGGGTTGGCCACAAAACTCATATAGGTATCCGCAAAATCATTGTAGTTGTATCATTAATTTTCAACTTTGGACAATTCTCAAGTTGTTTGCTTTACCAAATCTTTTGATAGTTGGACTTGAATACCTTATATGTCTCAATTCTATTTAGCTTGTAATCTGAGAAGCTGGTTGAGGTGGTTGCTTATGACAGAGTGTTTGCAATTTGATATCTTTAATGGACAGGTGACCCCCGTATCAGTTCAGCAAATATTATCTGGGTTAACCCAGATACAACGACTTGGATAAGAAATCCTAGCAAGACTCGGGAGGGTGAATTGGCTTTGGAAGTAGTTTTGGAGAAATCCGCTGTGAAGCAGAATGGTGATGTCTGGAGGACTGTCATAGATTGCAGTCTTCCAGTACTAAATTTAATCGACACCCGGAGGTCAATACCTTATGCGATAAAGCAAGTCCAGGACTTGCTTGGAATTTCTTGTGCTTTTGAACAAGCAGTGCAGGTATATTTCAACTGAATAATTAAGTGTAGAGTTGGGTTTATATGGTTGTTTCGACACACATACTTTTGTGTTTGTCTTGCATTTTTTGCACGTGTGGCATCTACTATAGCAGAATCTACTTTTGTCGACTATTAGTGGATGAATTTAACAGCTCATATTGACTGCTATGGTAACAAATAATCTTAAAGTTTTATTGTTTCAGTCTCTTAATCTCTCTGTCACTGAAAATGCTCACTTTTTTGTGACAAATTTGCAGCGTCTCTCCACTTCAGTGTCAATGGTGACAAGAGGTGTTTTAAAGGAACACCTTGTGCTGTTAGCAAACAGCATGACATGTGCTGGAAATTTGATCGGCTTCAACTCTGGTGGTTATAAAGCTCTAACTCGCTCATTGAATATTCAAGTGCCATTTACTGAAGCAACGCTGTTTGTAAGTATTTTGTTATTCTTTCTTAGAAAAAGTACAAGTATTTCCCTTCTTGTATAAACCAATGTTCCTTTTGAATTGATCAGTTCTTGTATGGTTGCATAGACACCAAGAAAGTGCTTTGAGAGAGCTTCTGAGAAATGTTACGATGATTCCTTGTCAAGCATAGTTGCATCCTGTTCTTGGGGTAAACGTGTGGCTGTTGGAACCGGATCACGGTTTGACCTCCTGTGGAATCATAAGGAGGTATGTCATATTTGAAGTTATTCTTTTTAATGATATTCCTCACTCTTATTCTCTATTGCTCGGACTTTGTATTTTTGGTGGAGTTTCGGTGTCAATATGACTCTACATGCACATGGGTATGGGATCTGTGTTCGATTTGGTTGGAGATAATTTAATCTGCCAAATTAGACCAAGTTATAGCTGTATTTGCATGTATTCCTGTGTTACTCGGGCTACTGTGTGAGTGTCGGATATGGGTATATTTAATCTCTTTGAAGTTTTTTCATGTATTTGGAGGGTCTTTGGTGGGTCATATCCCCATAACTGTCTCAAAAAATGTGTCGGAAGCAGCTATCAAATATGGGTACTTAAAGAAAAATGAAGAGTCGGAGCAACATAATTTTGTTCTTTTTCATGTAGTTGGCATGCCAGATGCTTAGATACATATTGCACCTAGCACCTGTACTTGAGTCCGAACAACATAGCTCTTATCGCCTTTCATTGATTTTTAGCGTAGCATTTTCTCATTATTGTTTTTCTTTCCTAGTCTGGATCTGATCAAATGAGTGGAATGGATGTCTACAACTTTCTGCACATGGTCAGTAGTGGTGGTGGACTCAATTCTAATACCGCTTGCCTAGGAGAAGAAGTTGATGATCTAATGGAAGTTGATGAAGTAGCGGAGTGGTACTCATCTCCAGACCATAGCACTGGTTTAGATAAGCCAGTGTTTAAGGACGCGGCTGATTTTGAGAATAATTTAGACAGTCGGCCAGCTGGTTCAAATTGGGAAAAAGTTATGTCTTCAGACAAAGTGTCTGATGTTGGTTGGGATGCTTTGTCTGCATGGAATAAAAATGCTGAGGATGGTTCAAAGAAGCAAAATGATTGGTGTGATTGGGGGACAAGCAAATCTAAATTGCAAGATGTTGTCTCTCCAAAAGAGGATGGAACTTCTATGAAAGAGCAAACTGAATTGTGTGGTTGGGGAATGAAAAAGTTTGATAAACAAGATATGCTTCCTGTGGAAGAGAAAACCTTCAAGTCCAATGGTTGGGATGCTGGCGCTAGTTGGGGAACAACGGGCAAAGACTCGAAAAACCGTGATGCTAGTGATGCACTGCCATGGTCTGCTTGGAGTACTAAAGATTCTGCCCCTACAAAAACCTTGGACGAATCTTCCAAATCTAATGGCTGGGATAATATTTCTTCTTGGGGGAAGAAGATTGCCGCAGTTCGTGAATCTGGCTTCAGTGGAAATGATACCCAGCTGGACGAAGGGAGAGAGGAAAGTGCATGGGATAATAAAGCGAGTCAAGTAAAGCCAGTGCAATCGACACCTGGTTGGGGGACAAAAGGTTCCATCCCTTCAAAAACCTTGGATGAATCTCCTAAATCTGGTGACTGGGATAAGGTTTCTTCTTGGGGGACAAAGATTGACACTCTTCGTGAATCTGGCTTCATTGGAAATGATGCCCAGCTGGACCAAGGGAGGGAGGAAAGTGCATGGGATAATAAAGCAAGTCAAGTAAAGCCAGTGCGATCGACATCTGGTTGGGGGACAAAAGATTCCATCCCTACAAAAACCTCGGACGAATCTTCCAAATCTAGTGGCTGGGATAATGATCCTTCTTGGGGGAAGAGGATTGCAGCAGTTTATGAATCTAGCTTCACTGGAAATGATATCCAGCTAGACCAAGGGAGAGAGGAAAGTGCATGGGATAATAAAGCAAGTCAAGTAAAGCCAGTGCAACAGACATCTGGTTGGAATAACAAAATTACCATGGAGAATGCAGTTCAATCGACATCTGGCTGGGGTGAAAAAGCTACTCAGGAAAAGCCAGTTCAGTCGACCTCTGGTTGGGTTTCTTCTACTGCTGCAGGCTGGAGTAAGGATGAGTCACCTATAAAGAATAGTTCTTCGGACCAACAAAAGTCACCTACAATGTATAGTGGTTGGGATCAACAAAAGTCTCCTTCGACGAATAGTTCTTGGAACCAACAAAAGTCGCCTGCAATGAGTAGTTCTTGGGACCAACAAAAGTCCCCAGAATTTTCACAAGCTTGGGGCTACCTTAATGAGTCAAACCAACCAGCTAGTTCAAGTGGCTGGGATGTGCCAGATGGTGAGGGTAACACTCAAAGTGAAAAACAGCATCAGTGGGGACAGTCTAGGGGCTCACGTCGCTGGGCTTCAGATGCTGGTAAGAAGAATCGTACTGTGACGTCACCTCGAATGATGAATGATGATTCCAGTATGGCTGCAATGTACACTGCTACAAGACAGAGATTAGACATGTTTACTTCTGACGAGCAAGATATTCTCTTGGTTGTTGAGCCACTGATGCAGTCTATCAGAAAAATAATGCACCAGTCTGGGTAAATTTTCTCTGACTTTTGCTCTTGAATTTTTATGGCAATATAGGTTTTTAGATACATCACAAGTAGAAAGGAATGTTGTTGCTTTTCCCCTGCACACTTGACATGGATCTGCTTAAGGAAACTCCAGTAAATTAGATACTCTTACATTTGATCTTCAATTTCTATGGCAATATAGGTTTTTAATTGCCTTACAAGCTGGAAGCAATTTCTTTGTATTGATACTTAGTACCCTTCCCCTTGACATGATCATGAGTCGGGAAATTCTGATGATTCTTTTAAGCGTTAGGATTTGCTCAAGTCTTGTTAGATACTAATGTTACAAAGCAGACACTTCCAATCACTTAGCCTACATTTATCCTTGGTGTCTAATTATGCTAATGCTTAATCTTTTTCTACTTTCCCATCCCTGAGCCCTGCAGTCAATAGTTTATGCTCCACTCTGCATGTTTTCATCTTATCCCAGTTTTCTGAATGGAAAATTCATATGTGAAGGTACAACGATGGGGATCCGCTGTCAGCTGATGATCAGTTGTTTGTACTTGATAATGTTTTTACTCACCATCCAGACAAAGCAGTAAAGATGGGTGCCGGTATTGATTATATCATGGTATGCATTGTTATCCAATTTTTTCATAGTTTGCTTTTGTTTCTTAGGATTTGTGATTTGTGAGCTTTTGATCTGAGAAGTACTAAATAAAGGTAGAGCTGTATTTCAACCTGCACGAAGTGGACGATGACATCCGTGTAAACACATTCTCTCCTTTATGCTTTGAGTTCCATTAGTTACTTGCATGAGTCACATCACTATTGATCCCTCTTACTGGCTCATATTTTTTTTCATGTTTTTACATGTTACCTTCTATGACAATGTTTCAAGTTTACCAATGATAAGATAGAGTTGCTTGCAATGTTCCAAGGCTCCAACACTGAAACTTTATCTCTTTGAAGTTCAACTTTATTGGATTCTCGGGCCTTTCTAAAGTATGCTGGTAATATCTGATGAAAGCCTCTTTAGCTTAGGGTGATGTTTTCTTGTCTTTTATTCACCTAAAGAACTAAACTCCCATGAAACGTCTGATGGTTATGTTTGTTTGGGACTGTGCTGTATGTGTGCATATATTAAAACTTGTATATATTTGATACACTTCCGCAGAATGTAGATCCTATGCTGTATGGTCAAGCCATCAACTAAACACGTCTCATGCTTGCTGGTCCTTGCCCTAGATTTGGTTTTGTTAAGCATCCAACTTAAAACCAATTGGTAATAGGTAGAGAGGCCCAAATTGAATAAAAAACCATAGTCTATGTTGCTCGACTCGAGTGTGAGTGTCGGATATGGGTGTGTTTCTGATATAAGTATATTCTGAAATTTTTTTGATGATTTTCCTTGTATTTGGAGGGTTTTTGGAGGGCCATATGTCTGCTATGCATTGGGCATGGGTGTCAGACATGGATACTTTAAAAAAAATGAAGAGTTGGAGCAACATGGACCTAAAGAAACCCAAAACTTGATAGGTGTGGGATAACACTAGTTAACAGGTTCAAAATTTCTTGTCTGTTTTAAGTTTCATAAACGAGGAGTGAAGGTTGTAATTAGACTTCTTAAAAGACTCGAGAAAAAAACACATTTGTGCATCTAGTCATCAGCATAGGATGAAGTGATCTATTTTCGTCTCACAAACAGTTCCCTGGCTTGAAAAGTCCCAATTTCAGTCTGCGTAAGACTGGTCGGAAATTTGCTCTCGATGCTTGATTTTGGAATAAGTTACTATCCATGATGGTTTTCGATTTTGTACATACTAATATATTTGTTGGTACATTATTATCTATGTTACTCGAACTCAAGTGTTAGTGTTAGATACAGGTATGTCTTGGACATGAGCATGCTCAATTTTTTTCTATAGTTTTGCATGTATTTGTAGGGTCATATACCCATATCCATGTCCAGTAATGTGTACGACACGAATACTTAAAAGAAAAATGAAGAGTTGGAGCAACATAACATATTATATATGAATGCTTGTTTTAATATATTTGTGGGTACATTGTATATATGGATGTTGATTATATGTTCTCTGTCAAAAAACAAAAAAAAAAGGATTAATCAATTATCCGGGTATCTGTTCTTGATCGAAACAGGTAAACAAGCACAGCAATTTCCCTGATACGAGGTGCTTCTTTGTCGTCTCCACCGATGGTCATAAACAAGATTTCTCGTACCGCAAGTGTCTGGACAACTTCATCAAGGTGAAATATCCTGATTTGGCAGATGCTTTTATCGCAAAATATTTCAGAAAACCTCGTTCCGGAGGGAACCGCGAGCGAAGTGTTGCTCCTCCGGATAACACTGGAGGGAACCGCAAGCGAGGCGTTGCTCCGGAGGATACCGAGGGGGAGAATCAGCAGTAGGTTTCTGTCTTTTCAGAGGTGTAAATATCATTCAGACAGGTTCTAGTTTAGATCTTTTGTTCATTCCTGATATCTGCATCTTTTGATTTGTACATATTAAAGCTGATGATAGTGTATTTTTTCCCCCTCAAGAACTCGCATAGACAGATAACAACTATGTTGTTCGGACTCATGGTGTCAGATACGAGTATGTGTCTGATATCGGTATGCTCAATTTTTTCCTAAAGTTTTTTTTATTGTATATTTGGAGGATTATACTCTCCGTATTCAAGTTGGAATATATATTGAATATGGGCGTTTAAAAGAAAATGACCAGTCGGAATAACATAGTATCGCAGTATGTACTAATGAACTGCCCTCCTTTTCAACAAATGAGCAGTTCATGTATTTTCTTGTTAGTGGTTTTAACCTAAGTTATTTCGGGACTTAGTTCTGAATGTCAGATATGGGCATGTGTGAGATATAGATATATTAATATTTTTTGAGTTTTTCCACGTATTTGGAGGGGCAAATCCCATATTGATGTCCCTAATATGCGACTAACAATGTATTGGATGTAAGTATTTCTAGAAAAATGAAGAGCTAAAAAAGTAATATAGGTTTTATCTACAGCCTGCTAATTTGTTACAGATCTGAGAGATGCTTCTCATGCCTCTAATCCAATGTTCACTTTCTGTTTTCCATTGTTTCTGGACATAAAATTAGCTTATATAGACTATAGTAATCATAATGTTCTTAATACATGATAGATAATCTTACTGTGTTGCATGATGAAATATGTGAGACACAATATCAATACGCGAATTTTTCAAAGAGTGGAGATGGACTTGACTGTGCACATGATTGGTAATGAAACTTTGGAAATCCTGTAACTTTTCTCCAATTTTGTTATTTGGACCGAGTCATCTCATAAAAAAAAGTCTGGCCCAATTCAAATCGGACGGGACAGGTTGTTTAGTTTTTAAACAGGTTTAGTCAAAATTCGATTCGTGAAAGATTTAATTGTTACAAATGTGGTTTCACTTTTGACAATATTAGTAAAAAAAACAAAAAAGTATGATGCAAAAAAAGCATAAGAATAGTAGTATTATTCCGGGATTGATTCTTTCCAGATTTTTTTTTTTTTTTTTGAGGAAAGGAAAACTCAAACCCAGCTTTATGAACCGGCAGAAATCAAAAGCAAATCGAAATAAATATTATATGTTTCATAAAGTTTCAGTAAATATTAAGTTAAAAGTTTGAATTAGTGAATTAGACTTGTTTACAAGTTGAATCACTTGTTTGACCTTATAAATTTTACTATTATATCGATTAACTATATTTGAATTATTATATTTAATTTAATTAATATTTTTAATAATAAATGAACGTTTAAACTTAGAGTGATTTTGTACAATAATTTTTTTTTTTTGGACTTAGACTTAAACCCTTACTTCCATTTTTTATCTAAAAAATAACTTTTGATATTTTCTTCTTATTAAAAAAAATAAAAAGGAAAACTAAATGAAGGATAATGTTGGCCCTTGCAACAAGCTACTAGCTTTTTTTTCCAAGCACGTTACCAACGTGGCAAAAGTGACAAACCTAAGACGACAATGTCAGACTGCAAAAACTCATCAGATAATATTGAGGGGAAAAAAAAAAAAAAACCCATCTGACGACCGCTTTGATAAAACAATTCTCCTTCTATTACTTTGTCATCTCACTTAACTCTGGTATGTGTTGAAAAGTGAAAAAAAAAAAATGGCTTCTTTGATAGTAGGTCAACTTGTTTTTCCATCCGAAACTGGTTATAAAGTGTGGGAAGATCCGTCTTTTATTAAATGGAGAAAAAGGGACCCTCATGTTACTTTGCATTGCCACGAATCTGTTGAAGGTTCGTTCTTTTTCTTTCATCAAAGCATTGATTGCCTTTTTTTTTTGGATTTTTTTTTTAAATTTCTGGGGTTGACTCAAAAGTTAGTATTTCATTAACATCTGCTTTTTTTTTTTTTTTGTTTTTTAATCGTTTTTTTTTTAAGTTTTAACTTTTCGCTCAGATTTTATGCTTTGGGTATCTCTTGCATTTTTATGTATATTTTCATGACTTAGTCTTTATTAATACTATATTCATCTTTTTTTCCATCAAAATATTCAACTGGGATTTGTTTTGTTTTATTTTTTTTATTAGATTTTGATTTTTGTTGTTGTTTCTATACTGGGTTTAATTTAGCTTGAGATTACAGTTAGCACTTAATCATTATCAATATGTTTTATTTTTTTTAAAGCATTGGCTTTTTATTCTGATTTTTTGCTTTTAGGTTACATTGATTTTGAAGTACAAGTGAATGGTTGTGGGAGTAAACACTATAATTCAGTGGCAATTGATTTGAATATATTATTGATTGATTTCTGATTTTCTTTTCATTAAGTGTGTGTTTTTCTTATTAGTTTCTTTAGTTGTGCAATTCAAGCTGAGTACCAAAAGTTAGTTCAGATGGTTTGATCAAAGTTGATACCAGTTATGTATGGGGTAGTTATTTTTCTTTCTTCAGATTTTTTTTTGTTTGATTATGAAATATTAGCAAGTGGTTGCAAAGGGGCTTTTGTTTTTCATGAACTAGTCTATATTGTTCCAACTTTTCAATTTTCTTTTAAGTACCCGTGTCTATCACCTATGTCCAATGCATATATGAAACATAGGTATGATGATATGACTCTCCAAATACATGAAAAAAGTTAGAAAAGTTGAATATACCTATGTCGGACACTTACCCATATCTAACACCACACCCATGTCCGAGTAACATAGGAACTAGTTGTTTTAGCGTTGGCCTCATCCATTGTAATGGTCAAAGTTACCAAGTGTAATTTAATCTGCTGTTCTTTGAATCTGATTTACTTATGAAGATAATGTTGCTCCCATAGACATATATAAACTGAGATTTGATGTATGAGTTTTATTCACCAGTTTCAACTTTCTGAATTATGTTTTCTGACACATTGTTGTATTGATAGGATCTCTTCGATATTGGTACGAACGCAATAAAGTGGACCTTTCAATATCTAAGGCGGCAGTTTGGAACGATGATGCTGTTCAGGGAGCACTTGATAGTGCTGCTTTTTGGGTCAAAGGCTTGCCTTTTGTCAAGTCTTTGTCTGGTTATTGGAAATTTTTATTGGCTTACAATCCTAATGCTGTTCCGAAGAATTTTTATGAAAGTGCATTTCAGGATTCTGCTTGGGAAACTTTGCCAGGTAAGATATGTTAATGTGTATGTTATAAATTTTGCTTTGTCATTTTTTTCCTTGGATGTGCTAATTGGGACGTCGCTTGCATCACTTTCGCTTTTCAACTTTAGTTAGTGTTTCTAATATGAATTTTGCTTGAATTAGCAGGATGATTTTTTTTTTTGGTTGAAATAATTAGAAAAACATGCCAGTAAACGACATTCTCTGATAAAAGTTTATCTTTTGCAATTGAAACAGTTCCTTCCAATTGGCAATTGCATGGATTCGATCGGCCTATTTATACGAATGTTGTGTATCCGTTTCCGCTTGATCCTCCTCATGTTCCTACTGATAACCCTACAGGCTGCTACAGGACATACTTTCACATTCCTAAAGAATGGAAAGGTATGATCTATTCGAATGTGTTTGTAACTTAGAGTGTTTTTATTCTGCTAATATGTTCCAGTTGTTACATTCTTCTTTAATTCGTTTTCATCTATGTTGCTCTGATCATTTATTTTTCTTGAAGTACCCGTATCTGACACATTTTCAAACATGAATAGGGAGATATGATCCTCCAAGAACTCTCCAAAAACGTGGACAAACTTGAAAAAAATTAAACTTGGCTGTGTCGGGCACATCTGTATTTGACACTCACACCTGTGTCCAAGTAATATAGGCTTTATTTCCTGATTCGCATGCGCCAATGAAACTTTTGTTGTTGTTTTCACTTCCACAGATCTGTTTATTTCTTTTACTCATTTTTTTCAAGTCTTTTTTCCCTCTTATAAATATATGCTTTCTACACCTCTATGTGCCTACACTTACTAGGTCATTCCTGAGCATGTCTTTTGTTCTGGTTATTGAATTTTCAATCATGAAAAATTTTCTTTTGGACCAATTTGAATTGTACGATTAATTTATTGAATGCTAAGCTTTCAATTTAGCCGTATTGGAAATCCGATTATGTGTTACAAGCTATGTTGCTCCGACTCTTCATTTTTCTTGAAGTACCTATATCCGACACATTTTAGGACATGGGTATGGGCATATGACCATCCAAGGACCTTCCAAATATATGAAAAAACTTAGAAAAATTGAACATACCCATGTCGGACACATAATCGTATCCGTCACTTATACTCGAGTCCGAGTAACATAGGTTACAAGGCATATTATTCAGTGATCATTTTTTGTAGATTTCCTCTATATGTGTAAACTTGTGAATAAATGCATGTGCACATCCTCCAATAATACAAGTTTGAACTACCAAGGCAGCATATGTTAATCATCTATTCATGATAGTTTAATCTTGTAGTCCTATCTTCATATATTCATGTTTGTTCTATACTTTGTTGCTTCAAATTCTACAATACCGAATTTAACGTAAAATATTATTTAATGTTTTAACAGGTCGTAGGATTTTGTTGCACTTTGAAGCAGTTGATTCTGCCTTCTGTGCATGGATAAATGGGGTCCCAGTTGGATACAGGTATATATTGCATTGTTGCTTTAACATATATATATATATATATATATGCATAATAATTTTTTTTATTTCACGTGGGAAAGTTTTCTTATTTATAAAAATGTTGTCAACTGAGTTCGAGTGCCTTTAATATCTTGAATTCGAGAGATGGAGAATCGAGTAATTGGAGGCATGTTCGTTTGTAAATGAATTAAGATATTTCTTGTTAAAGTAGTGGTGTTAAGTAAGTGCTTGTAGAAGTTAGAGCTTAGTGACACTATTCACAATCTATGGAACGGATACTATTTCTTGGGGCTTGGTCAAGTGTCAGTTGTTTAGTATTTAATTTATTAATCACTTGTCTAAAATATGTATTCGAGAAAGAGTAATCTTAATCGTTTCATACATCTCACAAGATCATAAATCCCACTTTATATGAGTATTGTTGGTAGAAAAATAGTTGCTCCTTAATTGAAGCCATCTATATTATAAAGGATGAAAAAAGCGCATTATTAACATCCGTAGAAATTGATTGTGGAAAGAAAAAAAAATGAAGAAAACATACAAAGATACACATAGAAGCTTGTTGGAAAGCCTTGTTTTTATTGATACATGAATATCATGTGAAGTAGCTTTCAAATATAAGTTCTATCTATGTTACTCCGACTCTTCATTTTTTCCTGAAGTACCCATGTCCGTTACATATTGAGAATGGGTACGCGGGTGCGATCCTCCAAATGTATGGAAAAACATAGAAAAAATTGAGCATATTTGTGTCAAATACATATCCGTATCCGACTCTCACCTCCAAGTCCAAGTAAAATAGAGTTTTATAATAATCTTTCGACAGTTTATCTTCCATAAATCGGCAGCTGCTTCACATGATAACCTTTACTACAGCCTTTGATTTGGTATCCTGTGTCATAGCTATTATTAAATTCTTTTCCTTTGTGTTAGGCCAGTCAGGATAGTCGATTGCCTGCAGAGTTTGAAATAACAGATTATTGTTATTCATGTGATTCGGACAAGAAGAATGTTCTATCCGTTCAAGTATTTAGGTGGAGTGATGGATCTTACCTTGAAGATCAAGATCATTGGTGGTTATCCGGTATTCACCGTGATGTGCTTCTCCTTTCTAAGCCACAGGTTATACTCTCCTCATCTTTGTTACTTCTTTTACTTTCTAAATGTTATGGTAAGTTACTGGACAGTCGATGTCATAGGGAAGCTTTTTAAGCTATATATTGTTACCTTTTCTCTTATGTTGCTTTGACTCTTCATTTTTCTTAAAGTATCCATATCAGACACCTATGTCCAACGCATTTCCGGACATTGGTATGAGGATATGACCCACCAAGGATCTTCCAAATACATGGGAAAACTTGCAAAAAATTCAACATACCCATTGCAAACACATACCTGTTTCTGATACTCACACTCGATTCCAAGTAACATAGTGTTTCACTGCTATATCTTTGTTACCATTGTTATTTTTTTTTTTCACTATTAAAGTCCTTTATTCTTGCATCTTTCTTTTTCCATCTTTTTTTAGCATGAATTGCTTCTAATTCCTGGTTGATAAGGATGTTCTTGAATTTATACCTGTATATGATGAATACACATTAAATTATGTAACAAGAGCATCCCAGGAAAACTGATTGCATATCAGTTTGTAAGTTCTGTAGTTTTTGTGCACTGATTATTATGGAACTTGCAATGAAATCTCTAGGAGGCAATAGAAGGAGTTTACTTGGGCAATTTCTTGGCTTGGGAAAGTTTTGTCCATGATCTGTTTTTGGAGGCTGGAGTGCTTTAGTCTTTTGTCACCTTCAAGTTGATTGGTACTTTGAGCAGCAAAATGTTAAAAGCTGGGTTAGATTTGTCATCTGAATCAGGTCGATACATGAAAAAGGCAAAACAATAAAATGACAAATCATTTAAGTATTAAGAGGAAGAAACTTTAGTTATGATGGCTTTAATGGTGTGAAATTTGCTGATTTGAGAGTTCAAGTTAGGTGGTTTTGGACAACAGCATGTTGAAATACTGCTTTATGGTTATGAACTTGCAATATGTCTTGGATTTTTGTTATGTTAACATCTGATTGACAAAGTCTCTGATGATAGAAATTGATTTTGCCATATGAAAATCAAATTGGTCTCCAGCGTCTTTTGTTTCAATTGGTTCTTATTTATTTTACCTGTTATAATTTTATTTTAAAATACTAACATATTCTGGGAGAAATATCAAAAGTTCTCCTTAAGATTTTCCCATCTGGGAAAACACATGAAAAGGTTTTCTTGGCCGGACATTACCCAATGTGAAAATGTATTATATAAAAAGTGGCCCGCTCCTGCTAGTTACAGCCATTAAGTTTCGGAAAGAATTTCCTTAGGGGCCCTCCCTAATTATTGCAACTTGCAAGGATCGGTACATGCTTTTTCTAGTGAACTAGGTTGACTATAATTTTATGTTACTCTGACTCTTCATTTTAGCTACAATACCCATGTCTGATACTCATATCGAACATGTATTTGTACATAGGTATAGGGGTATGATCCTCTATATATATGGAAAAATTTAGAAAATATCAAGTATACTCATGTCAGGGTCTTATCTTGCTATTTCCTTGCTAGAAGTGCTATCAAAACGCTTTGAGTATCGTGAACTCCATTGCTTTGCTTGAGTGAACCACTGGCTTATGACACTTTAAAAGTGGTATAGTTTAGTTACTACCTGACACATACTCATATCCGAGGCTCACTCTCGAGTCCAAGTAACATAGCTATAATTCACAAGTTTGTGATCTTGTGAGTGCAATGAGCAATAACTAGTATGATTGATTGGATATGAGCGTACTACAACAGCTTTGAACTTGTTGGAAGAAGGCTAAAACTTATGCCGTAGAAAGGTTTATGTCCCTATTGCATCATCTCGATTTGCCTTTTTTCCCCCTATTTTCAGCTTTTGAGGAATCTATGTAAGCAGTACTATATCATTTTTAGATCATATTCGTTCCATACTACAATTTACTGTCTATAGAATGAACATTTTTAGGACCCTGTATCAAATATTTGTGACAAAGAAAAAGAAACATTACGTCTTGATCTTGTAGATTTATACTCGGATTTATCTTCTTTTTTTTTTGTTCCTCTCTTTCTGATATCACACAACTTTGACCCATTTTATGTCATTTTATATATATTCTTGCATAATTAAATGGATCTAATTGTTATGCAGGTCTTCATTGCGGATTATTTTTTTAAATCAAACCTGGCTGACAACTTTTCCCATGCAGATATACAGGTAAGATTTACTTACTGCAAGAGTATCCCTGGCAATTACGGAGTTTTAATTCCTACGTGTTTTTGTTTTCAATCTTTGTTGTTTTCGGTTGTATAAATAACTTGGTCTAGTTATGATCATATATGTTGTTATGTGCATCTCGAATCAAGAGTATATGCATGTTTTATGAATTTGCTTGCTGAAACAAGCTAGTAGTTGATTTTTCCCCTTATCTGAAAAATACTGATAGATCGTATCTGTCACCTCCTGTTCACGAATCTTGCAACTTATTACCTTAACACACATGGTATAATGAGCTGCAAGTGTAGCCATGAATTCTAAATCCAGTTGACACTTTCTGGATAATATCCTCAAATGGAACCCTGATATATTTGATGCTGAAAGGCCTAGTTGATTTAAGGCTTGTCGAAATACTTCATTGCAACATAATTTTTGAATTATTGTGCATAACAGACTTTGTATTTTATGTTAATACTTAGGACTATTTTTTTTATTGCATTTTGATTCAAGGTATCATTACCATGTTTTTCTTCCCTTCATGTGCTAGTTCTTGTCCCTTAGGTGTTGTTTTGTAAGCAGAAAAAAAAAAAATTAATTACTATTTTTAGTACTAAATTTATAAGTACTGAATTTGTATTATGAGAACTGTTTGGTATATTACTGAAAATTGAGTATTGAATATAATTCATAGTTTGATAGCTGTAAATGTTGAATCTTGAAAATTATTAATTTCAAAGTTTTAATAACATTTTATATCATTCTGGATAGTTTTGGATAAAAAGTAAAAGTTTAATTTGAATATTTCATCTTTTGCTTTTAAAAAAAACATACTATAGTTTAAATATAAATTTTTAAAAAATAAAATTGACTTAATCTATTCTACGTTAAGTAATAAGTAACTCCTTACCTACTTATTATATCCAACACTTTTTTATTGAAAATTTTTAATTAATATTTAATGAGTTATCAAACACATTGAAAAAATTAAACCATTGAAAATTTTCATTTTCAATTTTCAATGCGTTATCAAACACACCCATGGCCTGACAGTTCCATTACTAAATGTGCCAACCAGTTGGTTTGAGAATGCTGCAGATATGATTGTTAAAGAAGATTTTTCAAAGCTACAAAAGTTTCTAATTCATTCAACTGCCAATGCCATAGCTGCATGTTTGGAGAGCTTCGTTTGATTATGACACTAGAATTGAGCTATATTGCATGTTATAAAACAAAAAGAATGTTGGATCGAGGAAAAATAAGGAGCCGATACATAAACCGCACAATGTAAAAAATTCTTCCACTTCATTCTAACATAGGATAGGAAATTTTGCATCTAAGAAGATAGGTGAAACTTTTATCATTATTTATGAAGTTGTGCATAATTCAATCAAAAAGCAGTTAAATAGTTACTAAAGATAAAACCTAAGGCCTAATAGCCTTAGATCTGAGGATTTTGTTAAGGCTTAACCTGGAGTCCTTGGAATTGTCTACTAATTTGAATGTGTATGGAGCTACTGTAGTTGTTAATGTTACCTATGAGATATTGTTGTTGATTTTATCAGCCTATTACATATTATTTATTATCTATTTGACAATTGTTATATACGCAAGCTGTAATATATATTGCATCAAACACGTTACTCAGGTTGAAGTGAAAATAGATTGCTCGAGAGAAACATCTAAGGATAGAGTGCTTACGAACTTTATCATAGAAGCTGCATTATACGATGCTGGGAGCTGGTACAACCATGATGGAAATGTTGATCTGCTTTCATCGAACGTGGCTAACATAGAGCTCAAGCCCTTCCCTGCTGGAACTCTAGGATTTCATGGTTATGTGCTTGAGGGGAAAGTGGAAAAGCCCAAGCTGTGGTCTGCTGAACATGTGAGATTCTCAGTCAATTCAAATTCATTTTCAATTTAAACATACGTATTTGATTAAACTTTAAAGCACTGGCATGCTCCTTCCCCTATTTTTTATCTGTCTTGCTAGTCTAGGTCCTCTAGGATTCTCTGATTCCTTTTTTCTCTCTTTTTTTCTCGCTGGCAGCTGGAAGGGGGGGCCTTGAAGCCTGTAGAATTGGATTGTGCTTAAAATTCAAATTACATATTTGTTTGCTTTTTCGCTTTCTTATGCCTTATGTGCTATGTTGCTCCGACTCTTCTTTTTTCTTGAAGTACTCGTGTCCGACATGGTTATAGGGATATGAGCCTCCTAAGACTCTCCAAATATATGGAAAAACTTAGAAAAAATTGAACATACCCAAGTCAGACACACATTCGTACCCAGTTTACACTCGCGTCTGAGTGATATAGCTTATGGGGATTCAGTATCATTATTTACTATCATTTGATGAGATAACACTAGTTATAAGTTATAATCTCTGTCGATTTTTTATCTGAATTGTTTAATTGCTTGCTTGTTGCCATTTCCTGCAGCCAAATTTGTACACACTGGTTATCATACTTAAGGATGCATTTGGCAACATAGTTGACTGTGAATCATGCCTAGTTGGTATAAGACAAGTATCGAAAGCCCCAAAGCAGCTACTTGTTAATGGGCAACCTGTTGTAATAAGAGGTGTGAACAGGCACGAGCATCATCCACGTTTGGGGAAGACAAACATCGAGTCTTGCATGGTTAAGGTAATGATCCGTAATTTGTCAACCGTTAATCTTTTATCGGCAAGTAGTTGAAGCTTACATTGATGACTGAATTGGATCCATGGATAATATATTCATTCTTTTTTCTTGTAGGATCTGGTTGTAATGAAGCAAAATAATATCAACGCTGTGAGAAACAGCCACTATCCTCAACATCCCCGTTGGTATGAGTTGTGTGACCTCTTCGGAATGTATATGATAGATGAAGCCAATATTGAAACACATGGGTTTGATCTTTCTGGACATCTGAAGCATCCTACTAAGGAACCTATTTGGGCTGCTGCGATGATGGACCGCATTATAGGCATGGTGGAAAGGGACAAAAATCACTCTTGCATTTTTTCTTGGTCCTTAGGAAATGAGTCTGGATATGGACCTAATCATTCTGCTTCAGCTGGTATTGCATTCTCCTGTATACTTGCCGTTAAATTTACCATTGCCGGAAACAACTATTATGAGTTTTTTCTGCTTTTGATTCTTTTATTATCTTCATCATCGCCATCATGACTTTCCAAGTATCTCTGCTAGCAAAATGTTTACTAGAGAAAACAAATAATCTAAGCTTTTTTAAGAAAGCTTTAAACTATGTTACTCAAACGTAGGTGTGAGTGTCGGAAACAGTATGTGTCCGACACAGTTTTGTTCAATTTTTTCTAAGTTTTTCCATGTATTTGGATCATATCATACCCCATACCTATATCGGAAAATGCGTTGGATATGGGTACTTTAAAGAAAAATGAAGAGGTGGAGCAAGGTAGGCTTTAGATGTTTGTAAACTACTTTAGATCTTCTCTCTTCCCTTGGCTCCAACTGTTATCATTTTCTGGGTAGAGAGGCCTTCAACTTCAGAATTTGGCAACTTGCTTTCCTAAATCCTGTCTTCTTTGCATACCTTTAATTGTGCCAGAAGTAGTGCCACTTCTTCAAAGTCTAAGCACAATTATCAAGTTTCCCATTTTGCCCATCATATGACATTTTTTAGTTTTTACTTTTAATATTAACCATTCCTGAAGAATATGCTTTCGGCATTTTTCCTTTAATGTTTTTCCTTCTCTTGTCATTTATTAATTTGGAGACTTGACTTAGGATGGATTCGTGAAAGGGATCCTTCACGACTATTACATTATGAAGGCGGTGGATCCAGAACCCCATCCACCGATATGGTCTGCCCAATGTATATGCGTGTTTGGGACATAGTGAAGATTGCAAAAGATCCAAATGAAACACGTCCTTTGATTTTATGCGAGTATGTAATTCTTCATCTCCTAGATATTAATGCATTTCATTTTTCATCTTTATTCTTTTCCTTTTACTTTCTATAATAACACTTTAAGCTGCAGTAATTTATTCTCACAGCCATGCCACTAAATTAATCCAAGGTCATTCATTGCGATAATGTCAGGTATTCACATGCCATGGGAAACAGCTGTGGAAATATACATGAATATTGGGAAGCAATCGATAACATTTTTGGCCTCCAAGGCGGCTTTATATGGGAATGGGTTGACCAGGTTGAGAATCCTTGTTTAATTTTAATGCCTTTTAGGGATATGGAGAATTATTTGTCATGTCAAGATTAAATTCACCTAATAGTGTCTTTCTCTGTCATTTGTTACATAAAAAGTAAGATTAATCAACTTAAGATAAAAATATGTGGCCTTATTCAAAGAAGGCATTGCTCTACTCTAATGTATGCCTCTCGTGCTTATATCCTATGTTAGTTGGACCCGGGGACGAGTGTTGGATATAGGCATGTGTCTGACACAGGTATGCTTAATTTTTTCTAAGTTTTTCCATATATTTGGAGGATCTTACTCCATACCCATGTTCGAATATGTGTTGGACACGGGTGTTAGATGTAGTAGTTCAACGAAAATGAAAAGTCGGAGTAACATAGCTTATATCTACTATGGGGAACTTGAAATGTATCTTGTGTGCTTTCCTCAAAACAAGTCAAACACCTTTCGCATTAACTCCTCAATATCTAATGTGTAGGATGATGCTTCTGACATATGCTAACTGGTTTGGGATCAAGGCTTTGTGGTTCTTATGATTATTTTGCACATTTCAGTTTAAGGGTCTGCATATCTTTTGTACTGAAACCCTGGTTTTTCCAAGGGAAATTCCCTGGAAGATCAGGGAAGTCTTTTCAAAGTTATCAGATAAAGACTTTTTCTAACTTAATTTATATCGCAAAACTGGATTTCTTGGCAAAAACTGTTGGAAATGAATATGGCTTTGGTGTCCTTTCTTTTCGCCATCTCAGCTCTCTCTGTTATTTTCAACCATTATGTGGTATATTGGAGAATTGGAGGTCAATATAGACATTATCTGTGGTACAATTAAATAAAACATGAACTTTATCTGCAAAGTTAGAGTTAGAAGTCCTTTAATCAGATTATAATTTAATTTATTAGAAGAAATGTACTGTTATTTTCAAATGAATATCAAACCGTTTTAGTTTTTCATGAGACACTTTTTGTCTACCATAAAGCCTTTCTCCAGTATATGTCCCTTGTTAGTTTTTACCTATTTCCTCTTAAGTATTTCATCCACCTGATTCTAATATTTTTTAAATTATTTTTCATTGGCAATATTATGAGTCAATAGGATCCGAATCCAGGTATATCTTAAAAGCACCTGCGACTATGCTAGGGGGTGGTTTTCATTTTTTGAACAGATACTGGCTCCCCATTTTACTTAGACTCGGATTTGAGTGTCGGATACGGGTATATGTCTAACATGGGTATATCTGTTTTTCTAAGTTTTCTCATGTATTTAGAGAGTCATATCCCCATACCCATATCTGAATATGTGTTGGAAATGAATATAAAAATCGGGGTGCATCAAAGAAATTGAAGAGTTGGAGCAAAATGGCTGCCTCCTGTTTGGCCTTTTTTCCTTCATTTCTTTTGCCTATTGTTTTACCGGTAACATTTAGAAATGACTAAATATGTTGCATTTTGCTTATAGGCCCTGCTGAAGGACAACGAAAATGGTATTAAATACTGGGCATATGGTGGTGACTTTGGGGATTCTCCCAATGATTTAAACTTTTGCTTGAACGGCCTTACATGGCCGGATCGAACTCCTCATCCTGCCTTAAATGGTAACCCATTTTAATTTCATATTTCTAATCTATGTTACCCGGACTTAAGTGTAAGTGTCAGAGATGGGTATGTCTATTTCGTTCTATGTTTTCCCATGTATTTTGAGGGTCCTTAGAGAATCGTCTCTCTATGCCCATGTCCTGATATGCGTTGGACACAGACACTTCAAGAAAATTGAAGAGTTGGAGTAACATAGTTTCTAATGTACTGAAACACTTTTCTGTTTAAGATGATATCCGTATTTCAGTCGTCTGATTGCATCACTACTTATCGTCTCAATTATTATTTGCAGAGGTTAAGTATGTCTACCAACCAATCAAGGTTTCTCTAAGTGAAAGCACAGTTAAGGTACTGTCGTTTTTATTTTTATTTTTTTTACAGTTTCCTCATGTTTGTAATGTAGTCTCTTTTTAACATCTAGTTAAAAATTTAACTTGGCAGATAAAGAACACTAATTTTTTCAAGACAACAGAAGGAATGGTGTTCGAATGGGCTGCTCACGGGGATGGGTGTGAACTTGGATGTGGAATTCTCTCCCTTCCTGTGATAAAACCTCACAGTAGTTATAATATTGAATGGAAGTCTGGTCCATGGTATCCTCTATGGGCTTCCTCAGATGCTGAAGAAATATTTTTAAAGATCACTGCTAAGCTTTTGCACTCCAAACGGTGGGTAGAAGCCGGTCATGTTGTTTCCTCAACACAAGTCCAGTTGCCTGCCAAACGAGATATTGTACCTCATGTAAGTTATCTTAGACTATGTTGCTCCGACGCTTCATTTTTCTTGAAGTACCCATATCTGACACTTGTGTATACATATCCGGACATGCGTATAGAGATATGATCCTCCAGAGACCCTCTAAATATATGGAAATCTTGAAAAGAAATTGAATATATCCATGTCTGACAATCATACCTGACTCAGAGTAACATAGCTCTCATATTCCTTTTTCTTGTTTTGTTTATGGTATTAATATTATTCTGAATCAGCTTAATGTTTTTACTTTTGAGCTCTTCAGATTATCAAAACAAAAGATGATGTCTTTTCCGCTGAAATTCTTGGGGATAATATCAGAATTAGCAAGCAGAAGTTATGGGAGATTACACTGAATATGAAAACCGGAAGTCTTGACAGCTGGAAGGTAATCTAAGCCTCTGGCCTTCAATTTTCCACTTTTACTTTTATGTTTGCTTTTTTCCTAAGGTTAAAAAAACCGGACTGGATGTTGAGCGAATCAGACCTCTTGTTGCACTTGCCGGTTCAATAGTTTTTTTTTTTTTTTAATATTCAAACACTAAGTTTAATTTTAAATAAATATTAAATATAGTTAATAATTAACAAAATATGTATTTGCTTAATGATATTGTCTTTAAACTGAACTAAGAGGCTAGAGGTTCAAATATCGTTGATTACAAAAAAAATTATGAAAAAATATATATAAAACCGATTTTTACCAGTTCAATCCTGCTTTTTGCTCCTTTTTACCGGTTGAACCAATTCAATTAATAACGGGTTCTAATAAATATACTGCACCACCAGCTGGTTCCGGTTGAACCTGTTGGTTCGGACCCTTATTTAATCCATGGAAAGGAGGTAATAGAGCAAGCCAAGCCTTGTATTTTGTAGATTAGAATATCATGTTGTAAAGTTTAAGCCAATGGCAAGCGCAACTCGGGGTCCTACTGGAGCAAAAGCTTTAATTCAGCATCGTAATCTATGTTACTCAGATTCGGGTGTGAGTATCGGATACGGGTATGTGTCTGACACATGTATGTTCAATCTTTTCTAAGTTTTTTCATATATTTGGAGGGTTATATCCTCATATTATGTCCGAATAAGAGTCTGACACTTTTGTTGGACGTGGGTACTTAAAGAAAAATGAAGGGCCATAGCAACATAGTTCATAATGGTTGTTGGCCAAGTGTTTTGGTTTTCCTTCGTTGTAGCCACTGAACTGTGTGATATTTTATGTGGTCTGATAATAGCATGGAGAGGGTTTTAGTCAAGCTCGTCTTGAGACCAAATCCCTTGCCTATGTTACTCAGACTGGGGTGTGAGTGTCAGATATGGGTATGTGTCCTATGTATATTCTGTTGTTTCTAAGTTTTCTGTGTATTTGTTGGGTTCTTGGAGAGTTCGATTCCTATACCTATGTCTAAATATGTATCAGATATACTTAAAGAAAAATGAAAAGTCGGAGCAACATGATCCCTTGCTGCAGTCATGAAAACAAAATTTGTTTCGGGAACTTTTGGTCCTTATTTTAAAGCTGTTTTGAAGACCTTTTAGTTTTTTCTGGTTTCTCTCTCTCCGTTACCTATATCTTTAAAACTTTCATCATGCACTAAAGCATTTTAATACGACGTTGCAATTTCTAATTTCAAAGCAATTGGTGGTAAATTGCAGGTTGAAGATGTCCCTATAATGAAAAATGGCATATTTCCATGCTTTTGGCGAGCACCGACAGACAACGACAAAGGGGGAGGTCCGAGCAGTTATTACTCTCGGTGGAAAGCTGCCCGTATTGATGGGGTAGTTTTTCTTACAGAAAGCTGTTCTATACAATATAAGACCGACCATCTCATGAAAATAGCGGTTGTTTACCTTGGTCTCGTTAAGGGTGAGAATGGTACTTTAAATGAGTCAGAAAAAATGGATGCTTTATTCAAAATTGACATGCTTTACACGATCCATGCTTCCGGTGACATCATTATCGACTCGAATGTAAAACCAAGTTCTAATCTTCCTCCTTTACCACGCGTCGGAGTTGAATTCCACTTGGAAAAGTTGGTGGACCAAGTGAAATGGTATGGAAGAGGGCCATTTGAGTGTTACCCGGATCGAAAAGCCGCTGCACATGTGGGGTTTTATGAGCAGTCAGTGGAAGGCTTGCATGTTCCTTACATAGTTCCGGGGGAGTCCGGGGGTAGGGCGGATGTCAGATGGGTGACATTTCAAAACAAGGATGGCTATGGAATTTATGCTTCAACTTACGGAAAATCTCCACCTATGCAAATGAATGCAAGTTATTATAGCACGGCAGAGCTTGACCGAGCGACAAGGAATGAAGAACTTATCAAGGGCGATAGCATCGAGGTAATTTGTTTTCCCTGGATTTCAAGTTAACCATCTTATGCTCTCTCTCTCTCTCTCTCTCTCTCTCTCTCTCTCTCTATATATATATATATATATATATATATATATAAAACTCTTTCGAGAAAGTGTTTTGAATTTGAGTTCGCCTCTCCCTATCTACTAAGCAGTTCACTTTTGAGAATCGAACACTTTTCCGTGCTACATAGTGCGGATTGCACCATTGCAGTCATATTGCAGACTGTATTCCGATTAATGGTATGTAAGATCCTTTATGTAAGACCATATCCATTTTTGCATACATACATAGTTGCATATGGTCTTGAAGGCACAGATTTTTGGACGTCACTTTCATCAATGCTCGGTATATTTGTTGCTAGTTACTCTTTTTAATCTTCACTTGAACGGTCTCGTTGCACGCATTTTGCAGATCATATTCCGAGTAGCAGTAAGATCCTCTATGTAAAGACCATATCCGTTTTTGTGTACATAAATGCATGCGCACATGCATACGCATCCGCATGCACATGAACATAGACATACACATAGACATGTTGAGTTGCTAATAAATTAAAGGTATCTTAAGGCTTGGATTTTCTGATGTCGTTTTCATCAACACGTATATTTCTTGCCAAGTTCCTTGTTTGATTTTATTCAATCTTCGCTTAAATGAAATCTTATTCAATCACCCCTCCATGAGTGAAACATTACCTTGTGATGTTATCCACATGCCAAATGGCTCAAATTTTCGGATGTCGTTTTCATCAACTCTCGTATATTTCTTACTAGTCACACATTTGATTTCATTCAATCTTCACTGAAACAAATCTCGTTCGTTCATTCACCTATCTACGAATATGAATATGACCTTGTGGTGTCATCTTTTTTTTTGATTTTACAGGTTCATCTTGATCACAAGCACATGGGGATCGGGGGAGATGATAGCTGGACGCCATGCGTACATGAAAAGTATCTGGTTCCAGCTGTTCCATACTCGTTCTCGATCCGCTTGTGTCCCGTAACTGCATCTAACTCCGGCCAAAATCTCTACAGGTCCCAACTTCGGAACTGAGGGTTCCATTTTATCTTTGTGTTTTAATTGCAAAGACCCTTTGAACGTATGAAATCATGAAAAAAGGATGCCCGTAGTTGAATGTGTAATAAAGGCGTTTTCATTGAGCTCTTTTCACGTGGATGTTAAAGAGTTATGAGTAAGTTTGGTTGGCTTATGGTAATTAAAACAAAAAAATTATTTTCAAATCTATGTTGCTCTGACTTTTTTGTTTTAAGTATTTATGTTCAATATTCGTATCCGATGCATATTCAGATATGCGTATGGGGTTATTATCTTCTTAGGACTTTCCAAATATATGAAAAAGCTTAGAAAAAATTGAGCATATTTGTATTCGGCATTCACACCCAAAGTTTGAGTAACTGAGTTTCAAACTAAACAATACCTAATGTGGGATATAATGTGAATAGAGCTGTTTATGAGTTGTGGCAGGTTAGGTCATGGTTAGGAAATTTCAAAAAAAAATTCAGGTTTGGTTAGTCAATTTGAAAGCTTATTTTACTATTTATTAAAATATTAAAATATTATTATTTATTTAATATTTTTATATTTAAATTTAAATATAATATTATTTTTATTATTAAATAGTAATTCGAACCAAGAATGATTCAAAAAAATCTTATCCAAGGTTTAGCTCATCTAGGATTAGCGTGCAATTTAAATGCAATTACCATGACATATTTAATGCAGTTATTGTATTTATATTTAAGATTTTAAAATATTTAATAATTCATATTGTATTTATGTTAACATTACTAACACTGACAAATATAAAAAAAACATGAAAAATGACATTCATACATGGATTGCCAAACCGAACAATAATAATGTTGGATCCAACTTAGATTTTGTTGTGGTTTAAGGTTATTGTTTTTCAGTAACTTTGGAATTCATAATTCAAATTTAATATTTTAAAGATCAAATAAATTAACTTGAAAAACTGACTAAATTAATCGAATTTTATACAAATGACCGAAATAATCAAATAGAAATTAATTGGTTCCGTCAGGTCCATCGATTTGGGCTTTTGAAATTGGGATTTGTCTGGAAAAAAAGAAATATCACGTAAATTTGAATATTATAACTATCGTTGTTATAACAATAAGATTATATATCATGGTAACGAGAATAAAATTTATTATGGTATATATAATTAAATGCAAAAACAGTTGATGATTTTCATACATGCTCAAGTGTTGGATGACTTGTTCAAACTTGAAGGGTAGCATGATATTGGAGAAAGTTTAGATAAAAACATTAAGCCTGAAAAATGAGTTTGGACAAAAAATAAAATCCATTTAAAAAAATTAGTTAGGTCTTGGGTAAAGAATATTAAGCCCAAGGCTGGCCCGAATCATGTTTTTTTTATTATAATATAATATATTTTATGATAACAGTTATAATTTTATTTTAATAGTTGTTAATTTATTGAAGCACTTTTATAATGGAAGTAATACCATACACTTTTAAAAAATTATTGAAAAAATCATAAAAAGTATATTAAATTATTAAAGATTAAATTAAGAATATATCTAAAAAATAAAAAAAAATATTAGAAGAAGGTCTAAACGAGCTTGAACTACCCTTTGACAATATGAGCAGGTTTGGACAAAAAAAATATACTCATATTTTGGGTTCGGTTGAGTTGGAACTTTTGGAGTGTTAATATTTTATTTGGGCTTGGTCCGAATCTTGAACAAATTTATATGAAAACAAAAAAAATTATTAGAGACATTAATTTAAAAGCGAACTAAAAAAATATTTTCGTGTTTTTCTTAATTTTATTTAACATTTAAAATATTAAAAAAATTATTCTAAATAATAGTGACGTGATATTTTATATTGAAATAATTTTAGGATTTTAAATAATAAAAATGTAATAATCACATATGATAAAAATAACATAATTGTTTATATAGATTTACATATATAAACTCATTTATCACTTTAAATAAAAAGAAAAAAACCGAAAAAAAATGTTTGAATTTAGACGAGATTGAATGTAAAAATTGTGTTAAAAAACATGTGACTAAAAGTGTTTATAAAATGGATATTATTTGTAAATACTAGCAGTGTTGATGCGTCAAATTTTCTGTTTAAATTCGATGGTTTATTCAATATTTGATTAGATTTGAATAAAAATATTAGGTCTAAAAAATGATTTTGAGCAAAACAATTAGGTTCATTTATAAAACAAACCTGATCTTGACCTCAATATTTAAGACTTGAGTCGAGCTCGACTTGGCCTTTTTCAATTATATAATTTATATTAGCTTTATATTTATATATATTTTATAATTTATATTATATTAAGAATAAACGCATATAATATTATAGTGTAAATATTAAAAAAATTAAGTTATCTATATTTTAAAACTTAATAAAAGAAAATTATTAAATCACTAAAGATTAAATTTAAAAAATAGGAAAAATATAATACGGACGAGTCTAAATTGATCTGAACTATCCATTTGTAAATATAGACGGATTTAGATAAAATTTAAGCCAATATTTCAAATTAAACCAAGCTTTAACAAATATAAATGGTGTCGATACCATACTTAACCCATTTTCGAACCGACCCGACCATGAGTAAAGATATTCATGAGCTGATTCGTAACAAAAAAAATTTTGAATTATTTATCCAAATCCACTTTCAGTTCGGCCCACTTATATTATCTATATTTATTATTCATAATTAATAAAAAATTAATAAATTATTTTTATATTAATATTTATATATTTTATAATTAAATTTAAATAAAAATATTTTTAATTATTAAATATAAATTTAAGCTTAATCGGATTGAACTAAATTAACAAAAAAAAATTATCTTGAGTAAATTAAATCTACCGCACCGAACAAATAATATGATTCAAAAATAAGTATAGGGACGGGCACCTCTAGCCTGTAGTCGATACTCCCATGTTCAAACGGACTTTGCTTGCTAACGCGGTCGTTTCCGGCTGTCATCATCTGCTACCTATCCAGGGCCAGGTTCCCAATATCCAACTCCAAGTCTCACAGAGACTGACTCTTAACCCGTAAATATCTTATCCTTTAAAAAAAAAAAAACTCTCATTTTTCAGCAAAGCAATGAGCTTTCGATAATGGGTATGTCGCAATTTTCTCATCTTCTTTCAGGGTATGTGTTCTTGATTCTTCATTTCACCTCTTGAGCACCAGCCTTTGATGATATTCTCTTTTTCCATTCTTTTTTGTTGTTTTCCATTCGTTAATCTGTGATAAATCGAGAAAAAAAGGCGGCCATGGAGTTTCCTGTAAAGCCTTTCCCTAGCCAAACTTACTTAAAACCTTTAATTTTCATGCCAAAGCAAATTCATACTCTTCCATTAGTAAAATCAAGAGGTGGATTGGAGTTTAGAAGAAGAAAATTTTCAAGTTTGGGTAAAGATTCGAGTATTAGTACTAGGAATGGTGTTAATGATGATCAAATGGAAGATTGGGAATTGGAGTTTCTTGGAGAGATTGATCCATTTGGTTATCAATCACCCAAGAATAGGAAAAAGAAAGAGAACTCTAGGTTGATCATGGATTCTGAGGGGATGGATTGGTGTTTGAAGGCTAGGAAAATGGCACTCAAATCCATTGAAGCTAGGGGATTGATTCATAAAGTTGAGGATTTGATGACTGTTAAAAAGAAGAAGAAAAAGAACAAGAAAAGGTTAGCAAACAAAGATAAGATTAGTAAAGTAGAAAGTAGGGAGATTGAAGAGGATTTTGATTTCGGGGAAGGTTTAGGTTCAGAGGATTCGGATAACGGATTTGATGATCGAGTCCATCAGCTTCGAGAGAAGGTTAATATGATGGCGAGTGGGATGTTTTTAGAGAAGAAAGAAAAGGCAATGGAAGAGTTTGTTCAGAAGCTAGCTCTATTCTCAGGTCCATCTGATCATAAGAAAGAAGTTAATTTGAACAAAGCTATAATCCAAGCACATACTGCAGAAGAAGTGTTGGAGGTTACATCCGAGACGATCATGGCTGTAGGGAAAGGTCTGAGCCCTTCCCCGCTTTCGCCTTTGAATATCGCCACTGCACTTCATAGGATTGCTAAGAATATGGAGAAAGTATCGATGGCGAATACTCGAAGGTTGGCATTCTCTCGACAAAGAGAAATGTCGATGCTTATAGGTATCGCGATGACAGCCCTTCCCGAATGCACAGGTCAAGGTGTTTCAAACATTTCGTGGGCACTGTCCAAGATTGGAGGTGACCTACTGTTTTTGTCCGAAATGGATAGAGTTGCAGAGGTTGCCATGACCAAGGTTAAGGAGTTTAATTCTCAGAATGTTGCTAATATTGCCGGCGCCTTCGCAACAATGCGGCATTCTGCCCCTGAACTCTTTTCCGAGTTAGCGAAAAGGGCATCTGCCATTATTCACTCTTTTCGCGAACAGGAGCTCGCTCAGCTGCTATGGGCGTTTGCTTCTCTATACGAGCCTGCGGACGCCTTGCTTCAAGCTATGGACACTGTTTTTGGGAACGCCAACCAATTCCAATGCTGCTTGAGTTATGAAACCTCTAACTGTGATGGAGATAGCGATGTGGAAAACAGTCAAGATATCAAATTCGGAGGAGGAGTTTCGGATCCTCCTGTGCTCAACTTTAGCCTGTACCAGCTTGGAAACATAGCTTGGTCCTATGCTGTTTTCGGACAGTTGGATCGAGTTTTCTTTTCAAATGCATGGAAAGCTTTGAGCAGTTTCGAGGAGCAAAGGATTTCGGAACAATATCGAGGGGATGTCATGTTTGCTTCTCAGGTTCATTTGGTAAACCAGTGCTTAAAGCTCGAGTTCCCAGATCTTCAGCTATCTTTACGGGACGACCTCAAGGCCAAAATTGTTCAAGCTGCGAAAACTAAGAAGTTTAATCAAAAGACTACTTCATTGTTTCAGAAGGAAGTTGGTCGTCTTCTTGTTAGTACTGGCCTTGATTGGGTTAGAGAGTACCCAGTGGAAGGATATACCATGGATGCGGCTCTGGTTGATAAAAAGGTTGCTTTGGAGATTGATGGACCAACTCATTTCTCCAGGAATATTGGTGAGTATTTTCTGCTTATGTAACATTGGGGTAGCTTGATCTTTGACGGAGCTCGAGCTATGTCACTCAGATTTGGATGTGAGTGTCAGAAATTGATATGTATCTGACACAAGCATGTTCAATTTTTTTTTTTTTTTCCAAAATTTTCATGTATTTGGAGGGTTTTTGGAGGATCATATTCTCATATTCATATCCAGATATGCATCGAACATAGGTAGTAGATACGAGTATGCGATCCATATGCGGACATATTATTTGGACTCAGGGGTGAATATCAGATATTAGTGTGTCCCACATGAGCATGTTCATTTTCTTTTCAAAATTTTCATGATATGTGTTAGATACAGATGCCAAATATGGATAGCCGATACATATCTAGATATGTTACTTGCATTCAAGCGTGAGTGTCTGATGATGGCATTTTTCTAATACAGACATGTTTAATTTTTTCAATATCTTTATATATTTGAAGGGTTCTTGAAAGATTATATCTTTATACCTATATCCGAATATATATTAGTTATCAATATTTAAAAGAAAAAAGTTGGTACATCTTAGAGCTTATGCAAGTTTAATAACTTCATGCATCAATTGAGCTTTTTTATGCCACTCTTCAGGAACAGCTTTGGGGCATACCATGTTGAAACGGCGTCATATTGCTGCTTCTGGTTGGAAGATTGTGACATTGTCTTTTCAAGAGGTGAGTTATTGTCTTTTGCTTTTAGAGCTTCAATATTTGCGTATACACGCTTTCACATTCAAGACTTGAAAAACTGGTTGTCAATACTGAAATACGGAGATTTGTAAGAGCTGTGTTACTTGAATTTAGATATGAGACACAAGTATATGTTTGATACAGTATTTTTAATTTTTTTCAAGATTTTCATATATTTAGAAGGTTCTTGAAGGATCATATCCTATATTAATATTAGATATATGTTAGATACGAATACTTTAAAATAAATGAAGAGTCGAAAAAACATAATTCAATGGAAAAAGTGGAATTTGTTTGATAACGCAAGTAAGTCAGAATTTTCTCTACTTGTTTCATGAATAGAGACATATTCTTACAAGATTTTGACTTTTAAGCAGTCTCTAGTTACTTGTAAAGTATGTTATTTCAAATCTTCATTTTTTTAAGTATATGTATTTGACATTATATTCGATACATATTTGGATATGGGTATGGGGTATTATCCTTTAAGTATATAAAAAAAATTGAAAAAAATTGAACATACCAATGTTAGAGACATATTTATATCCAACATTCTAATTCGAGCTATGTTGCTTTGACGCTTCATTTTTCTTGAAGTATCTGTGTCCCATTTATATCCGAATATGATTATGGAGATATAATTATCTAGGTATATGAAAAAAATTAAGCATACCCGTGTCAAGAACATATTTATATCTTGCACTCTCCCCCTAGCTATGTTACTCCAACTTTTCATTTTTCATGACGTAGCCGTATCTAATCTATTTCCGAAAATGAGTTCGGTGATATGATCTTCTAAGAACTCTTCAAATATATGAAAATCTTTAAAAAAAAAAACCATATTCGTGTAAAATATATATCAATATTGACACTTTAATCCAAATTCGAGTAAAATAACACTCATGTCTAGACTCCAGATTAGTTTGTAAATTGTAATTAATGTTGGGTATTTCTTTTTTTGGATGCAAAAAGTTGATGACATGGTTTTTTGGCCTATGTTATTAGTGGGAGGAACTTGAAGGGGAAGTGGAGCAGCTAGAGTACCTAAGAAAAATTCTAGAAGATCACCTTGGCTGAACTTGAGGTTGCCATGATTGCAGGAGGAAGGATTTTTACCTTGTTTTCAATGATATTATACTTATATTTCATAGTCAAAATGTACGTATGTTTACATAGTATTTAATTTATGGATCAGGTGTATCCGGCAAATTCTGAGTAGATCTTTGGTTTTGCCTCCTCATGGAAATATGTCGTTCTTTCTTGTGGAACGAGGAAAAAACATTTGAACTTGAATCCACAACTTAACGCAGTTAGTATCTATTAAATTTGAAATTCGAATTTTAGAATTTATAGCTTTTTTTTTTTAATTTTTAGATTACAATTTTTTTGTATGAAAAAAATATTTAAATTCAAATTTTAATTAAGTTGGTTTATACAATTAGTCGACATTTAACAAGTTTAAAGTTTATTCTCGAGCATTTATAATTTTTCTCATATTTTTAAGCTATGGGTTCTTTTGTACTAAAAAAAAAGAGAGGAAAGCACAAGATCACAATCTCTTTTGTGCCAAAAAAAATAATAATAATAAGGGAAAGAGAAGCCTATGGCTTTTTTTTTAATCAAAAAAATAAGGAAAAACATTTTGATGTATTGGCATCTTTATAAACTTATTAATTTTTATCTGAACTTAAAAATTTTAACTTGATTTAATAAAAAAATCAATAATTTGGGTTGAACCAACTTAACCTCCCTGGCTCAGTTGACAAGTCTACATCATCACGCTACCAAAAAGAGAAACACCGTTAAGCATAAATAAACACTGTTTCTGGGAGAATTCATCAACAAAAAGAAGGGTTTTTTTAATTTAACATGCAAATGATTAGTATTTAGGAATAAGAGACCTTATCAAAGATTTCCTACTTACCAAAATTTTCAATTGTGGTTACACTTGTGTCATAACAAAGTATTCTTTTTAGTGGATAATTATTTTTTATGAATGCTCATTAATTTTGATTATGTAACTAAATAAAATAATGATTTCATTAAGAAATGAATAAATAAAATTATTATATCAGCAATAATATAATTAATGTGAATAAAAATAAAAATATTTAATTAATATTAATCATTAATAATTAAATTGAAAATTTTCTTAAACTTTATAATATTTTTATGTATAATTATTTAAAAAATGTAAACAAAATATGATGTTAATGAATAATTTGGTAACATAAATATAAATATATATTTTTTATAACAAGGACATTAATATACACACATTAATTGCTAATAAAATATAACTATCTTTTAAAAAAAATACAAATATATCAATTACATTTACATATATGTTCATATATATATATAATTTATAAATAATAATTATTTATATACTTAGTTTACATTTAAATTTTATTTTGTTTTATCAAATTATCATTATTGATACTCACATATATAAAAGAGTTCAAGGGTTGGATTGCAACTAAAAATTTTTTTATTTTCTTATCTAAGTCGAGATCTATTCAAAAGCATATATTACTATTTAAAATAATATTAAAAATTAAAAATTAAAAATTATTTTTGTATTAATATTTATGATGAAATTTGAATAAAAATATTTTTATTACTTAAACAATAATACGAATCAAGTCACACCAACCTAAATTATAAAAATTAGAAAATGAACTATCTCATCGGAAACACATCTACTTACATATATATTATAATTTATAAAATGATAAAATATTTTTGAAAATTTACTTTTTATGTATATAATATTTTTTTCATTTTTTTGGGTTAAATATTTATTTGGTCACTATACTTTAACTTGATTTTCAATTTAGTATCTAAATTAAAAATTATTAATTTAGTATTGTATTTTCATTCCATCAAATATGTTGATCTTTTAAATTAACACCATTCGTCAAATGTTGGTATGACAATCAACATCCAATAAAAACTTAACATGTGAGCAAAATGTCATGTCAACATAAAAAATTTTAAATTTTTTAATTTTTTATAATGATAATATTTTTATCATGTGTTGGCTTTTATTTATTATTGATTATTATGTTAATATTTGACTAATAATATTACGCTTGACAAAATAAAAATTTAAGTATTAGAAAAACAAAATTTTTAAATATTAAATTAAAAATTAGATTAAAATATAAGATCAAATGAGAATTTAAACCCCTCTCTCTATGTGTATAAATGTCAACTGCCTAGACAGCTGATAACAGGCGAAAAAGAAAGAAGAAAAGAGCCATGAATCGTTCCATTGTTATCTCAGCTTCAATTGCCATTTTCCTTTCCATTTTCTTCTTCCCTATCCTCAACTTCAATTGTAACTAAAATTCAACTCCCTTTTTTCTCAAATGCTTCTCATTTTCCACTTCCTTTTACAATTCATCAACCTGGGTACTCCTTAGTTCCACTGCTTAACTTCTTGATTTTTTTTTTTCCTTTCAGATTGGTTGAAATGGAGAGCTTCACTGATTCCATCAACTAAATTAGGTGCTGATTTGATAGTTAAAAATGGTTTCATTTTCACTAGTGACGCTTCTTTTCCTTTTGCTACTTCCATGGCCATTCGTGACGGTAGAATCCTCCGTGTTGGCAACTATTCCTCTCTTCGGGTCGTTTTTCTTTTTTTTTTTTTTTTTCCATTTTAAATACATTTTTTGTTTGAATTTTGATTTTTGAATGTGCTTGCTGTTATGTTTTCTTCTTAAAAAATGTGAATTTATTCGGTTATTATTCGCCATTATAGTGGCTTGAGTTAAATTAATGGAGTTTTATTTCGTTTATTAAGCTTGCTTAGCTTCTTTTCTTGTTGAATGCTAGTAGTATTTTCAACTTGAATTTCTTTTTTAAATAATACTATCCATTTGAAATAAAGAAATTTACATACTTTTTAAGTTTTAAAAAGAATCCTGCATATATTATTAGTTACTTGAATGCAGGATTTGTCAGGGTATGGCACTAAAGAGCTGAATCTTGAAGGAAAGATTGTGGTACCTGGATTTATTGATTCTCATGTGCACTTGATTTTTGCAGGACTTCAGGTTTTATGAAATTCCACCTACTGAAACGATTTTTTTTTTTTTTTGCCATTTCTTTTTCCAATTGTTTTCTGTAATTTATAAATCTTTTCAGTTTCACTGATATTATGTACAGTAGATGTTATTCCGAACTATTTTGTGAAATGCAGGTTTTAATGAAAGGATTAATATGAAATGTACCATGCTACTAGGCAGTCATAGTGCTTTATGTACAAGAGTTTGTCCTATCATTTGATAAGCTTGAAACAAACATAAAAATCGTGTATTTTTATTTGCATACCATCTATTATTTACGTGCTTTATCCGTCTGTGTGTACATCACATTTTTGTAGCCGGCTGCTGCTAGACAGAAACATATTTCCAACAATAGAAACTTTACTAGATCTTCATACCTGGTGGAATATGGCATCTTGGGATGATACTCAGTTACTTATTTTGAAAACCCTTTAGTTATATCATAGGTGTCCTCATTAGTTGGCAGCCATGAATCCATGATGTTGTTAAAAATATGACAGACAAAGAATTCGTTGTCCATTCATGGCATGCCTCTTTAGATTTCTTTATGAACTCCTACCTTCATCGAATATTAACCATCGATAAAGAATAGTGGTCCCATACCATATCCCTTTCATTGTCAAATATCCCAGCTATCATTAATTCTCTGGATGGGTTCCCCAAAATATGCATCCTGATTTTTGAAAGCTTTTGTTTGCTTTTAAAATAATCTTTGCTTCTACCGGTGAGAGTGTCAGCATTTTTTCCTGTAGTTGTAGTCTATATATACCTATGCAAAGTCGAAATTTTCTTGCGTACGACAGATGGCATGTGTACATCTCGGAGGTGTAGATCGGAAAGATGAAGTTGTGAGAAGAGTGAAAGAAGCGGCACTAAGTATCTTCTTTCTCTTTAATTACATTTTTGGATGTTTCATCCTCACTATTTGTCTGGATAATGGCAAAATATAGCAGTTTATTTTTTTTTCATTTAATCAACATTAATGCTGAAAGTATGTACTTTTCTCAACATAATCTCTGAAAAATTTTTATGTTTATGGTTTACGTAGTACTTAGTTTTATAGGCACAGAGGATTATGTGCTGTACCCTATCTTGATTATCTATAATCATGACCATTCATGAAGTTGACATGGTAAAGTTGACTTTGTAACCTGTTTTATCAACCCTATAATCTCTGGCTTAGTCACTGCAGTGTAGGAGACAACTTGGAAAGCTTGGTCGGAACTTGTGATATTGTTATGTTTACTGCATGTTAAATTTTGTCATGTAGAAAAGAGCCATCAAATTATTCCTCTAGCTTAGCGTAGTTTTAGACCCATGTATTTTACAGCCTGAAGGCCTCTAGGACAGTTAGGATATAATTCTATCGCAAGCTAATCAGTTTATCCCTCTGAAACTGTGAGAACTTGATTGTGAAACAGTGGATTCTATTTAGAAGAACTAAGGGGAGATTTAGGAACACCCTGTGATTCTATAATTTAATAAAGTTACTTTCATTGTTTTTGCTTCTTACTGCTCTCCTTAATCTCATAGAACTTTTTACTTGTCTTCGTCTTACGATAAATTGTAGATGCCAAAAGGGGTACATGGATTCTGGGTGGTGGATGGAACAATGATCTTTGGGGAGGAGAACTGCCAGTGGCATCTTGGATAGACGAGGTCATATTTGATAATCCTGTAAGCTATATTGCTTCGACTCTTCATATTTCTTTAAGTACCTATATCTGACACTTGTGCCCAACGCATATTTGGACATGGGTATGAGGATATGACCCTCCTAGGACCCTACAATTACATAAAAAAAACCTAGAAATAATTGAATGTACCTGTGTCAGACACATACCGGTTCCAACGCTCGCACTCGAGTCTGATTAACGTATCCTGTAAGAAGCTGAAGTTTGATTGAAAGTAGCTATTTATATCAACATACGGTCACTCTATCTCAATCATGGTAATGATCTTATTTTGCAGGTTTGGCTAACAAGGATGGATGGTCATATGGGCTTGGCTAATGCAGTGGCACTAAAATTGGCTGGAGTCACTAATTTATCTAAAGATCCAAACGGTGGAAAAATAATGAGAACTGCTGATGGAGGTATGAGTGTTACTCAATTTAGTTGCTTCCAGTTGTAGGGTTGGTATTGCTTACCGGGGACACATACAACAGTTCCCCTCTTGATAGCTGAATAAAAACTTAAATATAGTGTCCATTCCTTATATCAGATATAATACTTGATATCAAAAAGAAAGTTTGGTTCTTTCCCTTGACAGACTTCGTTCTGCTTTTCTGTGTATGAATGAATAGACCGCTGTATGTTTTCCTGGCAATCTAGATTCTACATTGTGGTGTATAATTAGAAAATTAGATAAATATTGTTTCAACCATAACAACTGTTATCACGGGCATACTTTCAGTGAAATAAATCCTAGTATGTCATAAAATTTTGGGTAATATTAATCTTACAGGTGCCTCATATGTGCTTGTAGTTTGGTAGTGTATGCAATTTCCTGCTATGAATTCCCTTAGGTTCTTTTCCGATTTGACTAAGTTAATGTGCACAAACTTGTTGCTTATTTTAAATAGTCACCACGACTATGCAGAACCTACTGGTCTGCTGATTGATGCTGCAATGGAACTTATTCTTGCCAAGATTCCAGTGGTCTCTATAGATGAAAGGAGGGAAGCCATGCTTAGAGCTAGCAGTTTTGCCCTGACAAGGGGTGTCACAACTGTTGTTGATTTTGGGAGATATTTCCCCGGGGCATCAGTTGAGCATTCCTGGCAGGACTTTTCAGGTTTCACTTAAAATAGTTTTCTGGGTCAATGTAAATATCTGCTCAAATGAATCTATTAGTTGTATTTCCTTTCCTGCCTATTGTTCAAGTAATTTAGCTCTTTGTGTGAATAGTATCATGCCATTACATTAAGATAAATACCTGTTTTCAAATTGTTTGTGGAAAGTTAAGTTACACGGACTCGGGCGTGAGTATCTGACACAGATATGTTCAATTTTTTCTAAGTTTTTTCATGTATTTGGAGGCTTTTAGGATGGTCGTATCCTCATACCTATGTCCGAACATGCAGCAAACATAGGTGTTTGACATGGGTGCTTCTATAAAAATGAAGAGCCGGAGCAACATAGGTGAAAAGAATAAAAAACCAATCAAAAATGAAGTAAGAAAATTCAAATTGTATTGAAACAATGGGTATGATATAATGGAATAGATAGACATCAAAGTATCCTTGTAAAGATTTTTCTTTATCTTCTCCAAGGATTTGGAGTTGAAATTTTGCATATGTTTGCTTGATTGAAAAATTGCTCTAAGAAACCTTCAAATGCAACCCTTTGAAAATTATATCACCTTTTTTCCAAATCGTAATTGTCCTTTTTATCATTTGTACAGATGTGTATCAATGGGCTGATTCTTCAGGGAAGATGAAAATCAGAGTGTGCTTATTTTTTCCAATGGAGACCTGGTCGAGGTTATATGTATGACCTCCTATCTGTTTTTCTTGTAGTGCAACATGTAGCACAGTTATTGTAATTTCTAATTGCTTTGAATGACTTCTTGATTATATATATGTGTGTGTGTGTGTGTGTGTATGTCATGTTAAGCATCCAACCTAAACCTAAAACCACTTGCCAATAGGTGGAAGGGCTCAACTTGAACTGAAGACCACAGGAAACCCAATACTTAATGGATGTGGGATAACACCACTTAACAGTTTTAATTTTCTATTTGTGGAAATTACTCTGTGCAATAATTTTTTTTTGTTTTAAAGCTTTATTTTGGAATTGGCTTACAGGTTACATCATTCTATATTGTGGCACTATTACATTTATATTATCTTTAAACATTTTTGCTTGCCACTTCTTAGCCTTCTTTTTTTTTTCCTACAATTGTCATATCTTCTGAGAATTACTGTTCTTGGTTTTCTGTTTACTTTATACACCGAATTTTTTTTTCTCCATGTTGGCTTATTTACAAGGTTTCTTTGTCATATCAGGGTGTAATTCATAGTGCAGGTAAAGGTTTAAGCAATTGGATTTACTTTGGTGGTGTTAAAGCTTTTGCTGATGGCTCTTTGGGTTCTAATAGTGCTCTCTTCCATGAGGTAAGAACCGTACAACTTGTGCTCACTGAGCTCCAGTAAAGTTTAGATATGGTTCAGAATTCGTCCATTTGTTTAGCTAGAAATGTATTTGAAGTTCCTTTTTTTCTAATTAGTTTCGGGCCTCTTTATCTTGAGTTTGTCATATAAGCAAAAATAGAAAAAAATCTTTCTGACAAAAGATAACCAAGAGGCTAATTTAGAAGACAGTTTCTTTTTACATTTTTCAGCCTTTCAAATCATGTTGTTTTATGCATATATGAATGTCAGTTTTGAATGTTAGAAAAGAACAAATACGTGGTCCGTCTTTGGCATCTTTTGGGGCATTTCATGGAAATGAAATCATATTCACATATGCAGATGGGTTATCAAATGTCATGGATACCTCTTTAGCTAGTAAATATCTGAATTTGATGATAAATTGAAAAGTGGATGTTAATAAAGTAAAGGATAACCCAAATGGACCCATTAATTGAAAGGAAAAAAAGGCCTAAACCTTAATGGAACATTAAATTGGTCTAGGCAACTTTAGCTTCCTTTTGTTTACAAACTAGATTTTGAGAAGTCTTAACCAGGAGATAAATTTGCTTTACTTACTTAATCCTCGAGGATATTGAGTTTGCTTTTAATGGCATCTTTTATTATTTATTTATTTTAATGAGTTGATTTGCTGAAGCTGTGTGATGAAAGTTGATCAGTTCCCCGTGACTCCATCTTCTCTGGCATCAAGAGAGAAGGATGGTTATCTCTTCCTCCATCCTACTGGCCACCCCTTTCTCTTGCTGCCAGTGTTGAAAAAACCGGAGTGGCTGATCAACCAGTTCGACCAGGAACCAGTGGCCTGTCCAGTGTGGCACTTATACTGACAAAAAACTAGTAAAAACCTTTTTTTTTTTTTTAATTAATGAGATTTGAACCTTTTACATTTTTAGACATATATTAAAGAGCTTACCTATAGGCCAAACACATATTTTTGTAACTAATTACTATATTTAATACACATTTAATATTTAATTTATTTTTTAATTGAATAATCCGGTTGAACCGGTAACCCAGGGGCCACACAGGCTTGGCCTCCAGTCCCTTTTTTTATTCATTGCTTACCTCCCCCACCACTTTCCCTATCTCTTGCTCAGGTCTTCTTTCATGCTTTTTTAATGGGCAAGATTAGGAACTTGTCCAACTTGGTTCTCTAGTAGAATTCCTGATCCAGTCTGTTATAAATGTATTCATTGTGCTTATTTATTGGCAAGAACTCTCCTCTTTGCTCAAGCCTCTTTCATGTTAAATTAGTGTGTAATCTGATCATTTCTAGTCAATGTTCAGAGAGAATGGAATAATGCCTAGAAATAAGACATTTCCAAAGTTACTTCTGATAATAAGCTGGGTAATCACAATGTATATTGTAAAGGTAAGGATCAGCAATCTAGATCGTGTATTACGCTATGCTACTCGGACTTGGAGGTGGGTGTCGGATACGGGTATGTATCCGACATGGTATGCTTAATTTTTTTTTTAATTCTAAATTTTACCATATTTTTGAAGGATCATACTCTCATACCAATGTCCGAATATGTATTGAACGTGGGTGTGGACATAAGAACTTAAGGGAAAATGAAAAGTCAGTGTAACATACATGCAGTTTGTTCTGTCTCTGCAGCATGACCTGCCTTCTTTTTTTTTTGGGGGGGGGGGGTGGAATGGGGGCAGGATGAGGTAGGGGAATTGGTGGAACGTATAATCAGCAAGTTAATATCTAATGCTATTATGTTTTTCTTATATTATAGCCCTATTTTGATGAGCCTCGCAATTCTGGCTTACAAGTTGTGGAATCTGAAAGTCTTTTGAACATGACGATGGCATCAGACAAGTTTGGGCTTCAGGTCACTTGTGGTTGATCACACTCTCACTTTCTCAAGGGACTCTTTTATCCATTATAGAAGCTTACTTTGTTTTTAATTTATTTCAGGTTGCTATCCATGCTATAGGAGATAGAGCAAATGACTTGATCTTGGATATGTATGAATCGGTTGCCTCCAAAAATGGAAAGAGAGATCGGAGATTTAGGGTAATGATTGAAATCTTGATAATTGTTCTCCCTACATGCACTGTATGTCATTCGGACTCGAGTATGAGTGTTGGATACGGATATGTGTCTGACACAGGTGTGGTCAATTTTTTTTCAATATTTCTGTATATTTGGAGGGTCCTTAGAGGATTATATTCCCATACCTATATCTAGGGATGGTAGTGGATCAGATATTTGTAAATTTTGTAATATCCGAATTCAAATCCGCAAAACTGCCTTAAAATCCTAATCCGCTTATTATCTACATTAAATCTTCTCATTACTATCCAAATCTAAATCTAAATTAACATTATTCGTTAGATATCCGAATATGAAAAAAAATCCGAATTCAATAGGTCAGGGTTCGATTCTTACATGGAGCACATATTTTCAACATTTTACAAAAGTGGATTTGAATATCGGATTTGGATACCCGAATCCATTTTCCGCATGTGCAATGCGGATTCAAATAATAGATTAGGATATCTAAATCCGTTATCTGCATGTGCAATGGGGATTTGGATACTAGATAACCAAGGGTTCATATCCGCATCTGCTTCGAATCCGCTACAGATAGTAATTATTACAATATCCGAATCTGAAAAAAGCGGATCGGATAATTGCGGATATCTGAATCCGCACTATCCATTTCCATCCCTACCCATGTCTAGACATGGGGTGGGACAAGAGTGTCAGACTTGGGTACTTAAAGACAATGAAGAATAGAGTAACATGGCATGCACAATCATGCACACGCTCAAAAACTAATTTCTATTTCAGAGTGATGGGGTTTTCTCCTTTTTTAATTATGATTATTAAAAATCATTTGTATTTTATTTCGGGCACAAATGCTTTCAGATTGAACATGCCCAGCATTTGGCCCCTGGCACAGCTGATCGATTTGGCCAACAAGGGATCGCTGCTTCCGTACAGGTTTTAATTCTTGTCAGCCCTCCCTTTTGATTTTCATTTGTTACACTGAGAGGCTGCTAATGAAATGTGAAAGCATCTTTGTTCGGATTTTTAACTTCATGGGGTTGATTATGTTTGAACCATGAATTCCATCTGCTTTTTTGCATTCTTTTCTATTATTTGCTAAAAAACTCTGAAATTGTAGATGCATCTATGTGAGGGTGATCAAACTTTAATAAAAACGATGTGTGAAATATATACTCGATAATGTAATTGTTAACTGCATAACACTATTCTGTAATTCTACTGTAAATTATTTTGGTTTGATGGTAGCTTAGATACTATTGTCAACAGCCATGTCACTTGCTCGATGATGCTGATGCAGCGATCAGAAAGCTTGGGGTGGATAGGGCTCAAAAGGGATCGTATCTTTTCCGGTCTCTTCTATCAAGCAATGCATTGTTGGCTTTTGGTTCTGACTGGCCTGTGCGCATTATCCTCCGATTAATATTTGTTTCTAGTTTCTACCTATGTTACCCAAACTCTTCATTTTCTATAAAGTACTTGTGCCCGAAACTTATGTCCAACACATATTTAGACATGGATACAGAGGTTATGATCCTTTAAATATATGGAAAAACTTAAAAAAATTTGACCATACTTGTATAAACACATACACATATTTGACACTTATCTCGAGTCTGGGTAACTTAAGTTTCTACCTTTTATTTTGTATTCTTAAAAATCTTTTTCTATATGCTCTTCTCGAAACCTCATTCGTTGTTGTTGCTTCAGGTTACAAGCATTTACCCTTTGCGTGCTATAAGAACAGCAATGAAAAGAATTCCTCCAGGTTGGGAAAATGCTTGGATTCCATCCGAACGTCTTTCATTGAATGATGCATTAATCGCGTAAGCAACACAAAAACTACATTTTATCCTAGTCTTAGATGTATGCTTATTTATTCTTGATATATAAATGCTTGCAGTGCAATGCTTGTATCGTAATTTCTAGAAAGTAACCCGAATTCTTATCATCCTGGAAATCGACACATTTGTTAATAAAAAGTCATTCAAACTTCCAATACGAAGTTTTCAAATGGATGTGCTTGATTAGCATTCCTACCTTGCTCTTCGTATTTTGCATTGGGTTTTTGTCGAAGCATGCTTGCTGTATCATAATTTGCTTCTATGTGCACGAACTGTAAAAATAACCGAATTCTTATCATTGTGGAAATCGACACGTTCCTTAATAAGAGTCTTTCAAAATTCCAAACGAAATTGTTTGAATGCATGTTCTTGATCAGCACTCCTACCTTTCTCTTTGGATTTTGCATCGGGTTTCATCGAAGCATGCTTACTACACCATAATTTGTTTCTATAAATGTTCATACTTGATTCTTTTTATTCCTTTTGGTGTAAGCTTATACCTGGTACTCACTCGAATACTTTGCCGATGTTTTAGGCACACCATTTCAGCTGCTCGGGCATGCTTTCTGGAGAATGAAATTGGATCTTTATCGACCGGAAAATTGGCTGATTTTGTCATACTATCAACTGATTCATGGGATGAGTTTGCTAAAGAAGGATCTGCATCAGTTGAAGCGACATATATTGGTGGTATCCAAGCCTATCCATGAAAGCTTCCGGATTTTAAAACTGTCAAACTTTTATCAGATTGTTCATAAGATGAATGGCTCATGGAAGCAATCTACTGAATTATGATGAAAACCTACATTGACCCGGCTCTTCATTTTCTTGAAGTGTTCGTGCTTAAAATTAGTGTCCAATGTATATCCAGACATGGGCATGCGAAACAGTTTTTTAAGGACTTTCTAAATACATAAAAGTCTTGAAAAAAAATAATTAATAGTACTCGTTTTGGACACTCATACTCGAATCCGAATAACATAGATGAAAACCATGGTGTGCAATATCTTTGTCTGATATGTAGAAAGTGTTTGCAACCTTACGATAACTTAACTAAAAACGTTGGACCGCGAAAAAGAATTTCACCTAGGGATCTAATTTCAAGTTCTCAGTTTTGCTTCTAACTAGTATCATGCCTGCGCGATGCTGCTGGTAATTTTTATTCTCGTATAATAGTTGTTAAATTGTATTATTTAGAATTGATGTATATTTAGTATAGTGATGAGAGAGAAGTATAAAGACAAAATTATTTCATATTCACATAATAAAATTTGTACTTAAATTGGATAATATTTATTATCTGATGATAAAAGATTATAAATTTAAATAGCATAGACAAAAAGAGATAGTGAAGGAGACAAATATACAATGCTACATAATAAATAAAAAGATCCAGAAAAAAAACCAATAAACTCATTTATAAGCAAGAAATAATAGCCTCAATTTAAATGAAGAACCTAAAACAAAGTATGAAAACACACATAAGTTAAAAAGTATAAGAAAATTTTCCAATGAATTTAAGAAAAGTATAACCAAAAAAATGTTTGAACATATTGAATATGGCACATACAATAAAAAATGAGATTAAATGTAAAATACAAAAATCTTAAAAAAAAAAAAAGAAAGAAGAAAATGTAAAACATTTTATCAACCAAAATGTATCATGGCCAACAACAAACTCTGTATCATATCTAGATTGAAAGAGTTTTAAAGGCATAAATAAACTCCAATATAACCATATTACAACTGAATAAAAAAATTAAAAATCGAAACTAAATATAAAGCAATAAAATTTTCACTTATCTTTTGGTAATTGCAGGATAGGATTCACTTATCTCTCAATAACTACAAAAGCATTTTTAAGTAATTAACATCAAATTAAGCATTATATTTGTTCTCAAGCATTTTAAATACATGCCTTATGATGATAATGTTTGTGGGAACAATATGTCATTATAGACTTGTAGGAAAATCTTTGTAAAATAATAATGAACCATCCTAAAAAATTAAAATAGTTCATATAAAAATATTTAGAAGTCCAACTTATAATCCTAACCCTATTTAGTTTTTAAAGAACAATGGATATAATTAAAAAATTCAATAAGAAACTTAATTGAAGATTAAAAAGATTCAAACTTTTCTTGTTTTTCTTGGCTCTTGGGAAGGTTCGAAGCCTTTTAGAAAAATAATAGGTCCAATAAAATTATTACACAAAAAAAATATGTAACACATGAATTTTAAACAAAAACATAAAAGAATTGTATTCATACGCTGTCCATATAATAAAAACAGTAACTTGATATTCTATATGCTTACAAACCGATAGTTGTTAAAAATAGTCTGTTGATCTCACTCTTAATATCTACAGTAACCCAATCAATGATAGCCCTTTTAGATGGTATCTACCAACTTTTGTGCTTGCCTGCTTTCTATACGTTTAAGAAGTCAAATAGACATTTAATTAACCTAGCAAAAAATCGAAGCTAGGAATGAAAGCAAAGAATGTATAAATCAAGAAAATAACTATTTAAAAACTCAACAAAATATATTTTCACAGTTAAAACTTTTTTAATTGGAATTTCAAATCCGGAAGTTGCATGCCAAATTCAATTTTATTATCATCAAAAATAGTTTCTATCATGTTGGATTTGCGAAAAAATTGATTAAAAAACAAAAAATCAAAATCAAAACATATAAACTAATAAACTATCAAAATGTCAAACACAAAAAATAATTTTAAATAGTTAAAATCATTCTACAAAGTCAAATATCAGTCAAATATTAAATTATGGCTCACTCCGGAGATTTGTATAACATAAACTTATACAAATAAATCGAAACCCAATGATAGTTAAAACTCAACCTAATCTTTACATGAACATGGAACATTTACCAATCCTAAATAGTTGGTGGGTGTTTTATTTGCATTAGTAGGTGGAGTGTTTAACTTTATATTTATCGATTTCTTTCTCTATTTTTTTCTCAAATTAAATATATAAAAAGTAAAAGCTTAATATTTTCAAAGAGATAGATTGATTAGAAAAAACCAAAAAATATCTTATATTTTAAATCAGAGATGAAAATACTTATATCAAAACAAAGAAAAAATGTAAAAAAATAAGAAAAGAATAAATTGATGAAAAAAAGATAAAAGCTTAATGTTTTTAAGAGAGAGATTGATTAAGAAAAAAAAATTAAATTCTTTCACTACATTTTATTTTGAAATAGAGATGAAAGTGCCTCTATATAAAAAAAAAAAATGAAAACAAAAAATAGATGAAAAAAAAGATAAAAGCTTAATGTTTTAAAAGAGATATTGATAAAAAAGAGAAAAAAATCCTTTCACATACCTTGTATTTTAAACTCACATGAAAATACCTAGATCAAAGGAAAGAAATTAAAAAGAAGCAAAAAAAAAAAAATGAAAGAATAAATAGATGAAAAAAGATAAAGCTTAATATTTTTAAAAAATAGATCGATTAAAAAAAAAGAAAAGAAATTTTTTCACGTACCTTGTATTTTGATCTCTGCAAAATAAAGAAATTAGAAAAAAAAGAAGAATTAGAAAGGAAATGAGAGTAAAATAAAAGAGAAGCAATGTCAATGGTACAATTGGTAGAGCCACGTGAAGAAGAAAAAATGATCGAAAAAATAAATTAAAAATAACCAGTTATCTACATTCTCTTTCGGCTAAAAAGATAAATAAATTTGAGATTAAAAAAAAAAATTATCCTGAGGGTCCTTTTACGATCTTAAAAGCTTGTAGATAATTGTTATTTTCTTTTTTAAAATTATTTTTTTGATTTAACTCTTTTTTAATAATTACCAATCTATTTCTCTTTTTGGAATTCTCCCTTTTAATGTTCTCAACCGAAATAGCCTTACAAATTTAAAAAATACATCTTGAGTCCTAAGACTAAAAAATCATATATAGTAAATGATAGGTTTAAGTTGAAATATTTATGTTTTCAACTTAGGGTTGATGCTATCAAACTTATTTAGGTTTTGCATCGCTGTTGTCATAATTTTTGAGGTTAAAAGTTAAAAAAAATTATAGTTATAATGATCTTATCCAAGATTAAGGTTTAAGTTGAGGTTAAGCATTTAGATTATTTAATATTATTGTTAGCATAACTCATTCAGATCTTATTTAGTGTCAGTTGGTATTTTTTTTTATTAATATCAAAAGTTATGTTTTACCATAAATCTAATGCTGAATGGTGAACTTGAAAATTCGTGTCTTGTTTGTGCATTTTATTACATCATAATTATTATATAGATTTTGAATCATATATATATATATATGTAAATTTTGATATGTTAATAATTTATACTATGTATATTTTAAATCATTTATTCATATTATGTGATATTTTAATAACTTTATAAATATCATATTTATGTAATCTTATCTCAAATGGTAGGGTCTTGATGAATAAAAAATTTGAGTTTAATTTTTTAAGCATTTTACATTTGAACTCTAACCCAATGTTGAATGAGAAACTTAAAATTTTCTATCATATTTTTCGCAGTTATATATATATATATATATATTACTATTTTCATTTAAATTTTTTACAATTATTTTTCAAAAAATTTAATAAAATAAATTTAAATATATATTTATCAAAATTTAATTTAATCAAATACTTATATTATTAACCACAATAAAAATAAAAAATAATTTAAAAAAAAAAGCAAACGTAGACAAAATTTTTTAAATACTAATGGTGGTGGCAGTTTGGCTTGGAAACTTCTCTTTCTTCTTCAGCCTTCGATCTCTAAAACCGCGTTCTTTTTCAAATGAAAGCCTCGAACGCCAGGCTGATAATTTCATTTACTTTATTATATTACAATTTAATGTTTTTCAAATATTTAAAAATTACATAAATTATAATATATTAATAATTTATATTATATATAAATTTTTTAAAAAATATTATATTTATTTTTATATTATTTTTATTAATTTTATGGTATAAAATAATTTTTATATTATTCATATAATATGGTATAATATAATATCGTGTCCTACCTTAGTACGCGCAATTCCCTCTGCCAATCGCCAGATAGGGGCATCGGCAGAACTCGATAGTCATGAAAAATCGCTCGATCGGGCGAAAAGAAAAAAGAAAAAAAAAAACTAGTTTTCAAAAGTTATATAAAGAGAGTAAGCAGATTTTTGAAGATCACAAAAGTCTCGGTGAGCAAGTAGGAGCAGCTTTCTAATCTTGTTCAATATTTGCACCTTTAGATTTCTATGTTTTATGATTTTTTTTTTTTTTGCTTTCAGAATTCTCAGTTTAAGCTGCGAAAGCGCTTGGCTTCAAGAAAACATGGTTAAATCGATAAAAGATAAACTTCTTCGTGATAAGAAGGATGTGAGTACTCTCTTTTAATTTTTATTTTATT
>JBBYHK010000019.1:172230-184927 GCA_038382065.1 Adansonia grandidieri | reverse complement strand
AAACTATTTTTGATATATATAATTTATATTTATAATTTATATAAATTTATATATATAGTTATATATATATATATATAAGAGTCGATTCTCTTCCACACTAAGAAAACTGAGTCTCCATAAACACAAAAGCAAAATAATAGAGAAAAACATGGTTAAATTATAATTATAATTTTTTATTAATAATTTTATTAGTTATTTCCTTTTTGAAATATTTTTTTCTGTTTTACCTTTTGTAAATATTATAACTTCATATTGCTTTTTTAAAATTTTTCTTGTTACCCGATTTTCAGATCAATCTTATTTTTAAAATTAACGGTTGAGATTAAAATTTTATATCCAACGGTTTAAACTATATTAAGCTTATGAAAAACGTAGTAAAAACCTTTTTTAGAATTTTTCAGTTACTATTTCCTTTCAGATTTTATTAAAGAAGAAAAAGGAAAAAGACAAGAGGAATTATTGATATTGTCAAATTCAATCATTTTCATTCTTCTTGTTTGTTTTTTTTTTCTTTTTTCTTTTTAAATAAAAAGAAATAAATAAGTTAATTGTTTAATTTTGGATCAAAACTTTCATCAGCGTGGTGAATTAGGATCAAATCTTTAATTTGAATTTACTAAGGATTAAACATTTTTTATTTATAATAATTAAGGATTTTTTTAACAATGTTCAGTCTTGCTTGGATCAGCTTATAAATTCATTTGATTATTTAAATAAATTAAAATATTAAAAAAAGTAATTTTTTATGTTAATATTTATATAATTTTGAATTAATATTAAATTTTTTTATTGAATGAGCAGTAATTCAAATTAGGTTGAGCTTATCGGGCCAAGTAGATGGCGTGGTCCTTAGACACAAACTAGTCATGCGTACTTAGAGACTATCTCTTTTTTTTTTTAAGATTATATATATTAAAATTTAAATATTAAATATACTAAAAATTATTTTTAATAATGATTGTATAAATTAACAAAAAACAAGTCTTAAATTTAAAATTTTCAATTTTTAAATATGAAATATAGATTTAAGTACTTGACTCAATTTATTGATGCATTATTTCCTAATTAAAAGTAAAGTTAGAATATTTCACTCTTAAAATTTAAAAAAAAGACACAAGATTTATCTTAATAGTAAAGTTTTAAATTTTTAGTCATATAAATCAACTAACTAATTTCCTCTTATTTGAATCCCACTCTATCGTTTTACCCTCCAACAATTTGTATCTACTTTGGATTATAGCTACTTTTTTTTTTTCATGTAGTTATTAGTTGCAATAATTATTTTACTACTAATTAAAATTTTTTTTCTTTGTATGCTCATGTTTTGTGGGCAAGCTACTTAAAGTAGTTTCTTAGTGTAAGTTTAGAGTAAATTTGGCAATATCAAACACGTTTATATAAATATGGTATAAAAAATAATTAAAATATAATATGATACGAATATACGAATGTTTTAAAATTTATATAATACAAATTATTAATTTATCAAAATTTATATAAATATAAAATATATTAAATACGATTATAACATAATAAATTATATAAATATGACATAAATATACAAATTGTCCATCTAATATAAAGCTAAAGCAATGTTAAAGCTGGCGTCTTATGAAAGCAAATTTTTAGAAAAGAAAATTATTCAGACATTATACTTGTGGAAAATGGAAGGGGAGATCTAGCATCCAACACCAAAGAGAGTGACAGCCTAACTTGTGGTATCGGGATGATCATAAGTACTTAAGTACGAAGGTTTGTTTAATATTTGGGATGATTTGAATAAAAATATTAGACTTAAAAATAAGCTTAAAAAAAATGAGGCTTTTGAAAAAAACCAGATGAGCTTTGGCTCCAACAGTTACGTTTTAAGTCCGGTCCGCCTATTTTTTTATTAAGTAATATATATTATGTAATTCTTATCATCTAAAAGGTAAATATATAATATTATAGTGTAATTATTAAAAAAATATGTTAAAGTATTTCTATTTTAAACTTAATAAAAAAAAAATTTTAACTAAAGATTATATTTTAAAAAATAGAAAAAAGTATAAAATGTGTGAGTTTAAACGGGTTTAGATAATCTATTTATAAATATGGGTGAATTTGAATAAAATTTGAAACTTATATTTTTAATTATTTTTCTTTATAAGCTCAATGCTTAATTTTTTTTTTATTATAATTTACTTTGTTCATGTCACTTTAAATCTAAATACATATCTTACTATTTTTACTATTGATCTAAAATGAACACTAGAATTTAACCTCTATGCAAGAGGATAAGAAAATATCCAAATTTCATATAAGGAGTAAAGCTATTTCCAAAATAAAAAAATATAATTAAAATAAAATAAATGCAATAAATCACACCAGGAAACCAAAAAATAAAAAAAAGAAAAAGTAAACAAACAAAATAGACATTCAAACGGGGACCATCAATTTTCATCCACTCAAACACAGCCAAAAAACCCGAAAGGATTGGTGAGATTCGCTTTCCACTAATTAATTTCTCAAGAAATCCTGCGCTAGTTTTGATGTTGAATAATTTTCACGTGAGAAAAATTTTACAGAGGCCAATAATGTCGTGATTCTTCAAGGTAAGTACATTTATATTTATAACTATATTTTTGTGTCATATTTTTATTTTATTTAAAATATTTTATATTTATATTAATTGTAATAAGTTAATAATTTATATTATATAGATTTTAAAATATATTTGTATTATATTATATCATATTTTAATTATTTTATGTATATTTTTCCTGTAATCGTGACTAATATCATCATATCTAATTAGAAGTTACATTTGAGAAATTAGATTTTCAATTTTAGATTAATTTGGATTTTAAAAATAATATAAATTATGAAATAAAATATATGTAAATATAACATATTTTTTTATTATTTTTCAGTTATGAATTAGTTGGATGCTAATTTCATAGTGAATTTAAAATACCTATCAATATTTATAAATTTGAAAATTGATGTTTTTATACTTTTCAATTATAATCATACAAAATATTAATTAATTTATACATAATATTTGTATTTTATTCTCATAATTTATAAAATAAATAAAATTTAAATCGAAATTTTTTAAATTCATATTTTCACACCTGACATAGAAGATTTTGGATCTTTTTTCGTGAAAAACATCTCAGTTGACTTGATTTTTGAATGCTAAATACATAAATAATTTCAATTTTTCTAAAAATTAATTAGTTTCTAATGACGTTTTGTAACAACAACTTAGTTAAAAAATTTACGTAAAACCCAAACTAGAGTTATAAAAAAAAATAAAATGAGGATATTTAGGTCTTGTAATTTTTGAAAAATAACTACCCACTAAAAACAATTCAATTCATTATATTTTTAATATCTTTTTAATTCAAATAAAATAACTACTAACTAAAAACTCCCACTATTTTTCTAACTTATTATTTGTTTTAATACATAAGAATTTCTTTTGAAAATACAAAATTTCACCCTTTTGGTGGGTGCTGTAGCCTGAAGATAAGAAAAGAATTTTAAATTATGAGATTTAGATTTTAAATTTATTAGATGTTAATTGATTATATAAACTAATTGAGTTAAAGCTCGAGCCCAATTAACTAGTTTTTACTGTCAATAGTTGAGGATCATTTAACACTATATTTGGATAATTTCTTTTTCCTATTGAGTTTTTCTCCTAACCACTGAGTTCTCCTCGCTTTGGAAATTAGCTTTAGTCCACTTTCTTGCAATTAACATATAATATATATATATATACACCAAAAATATATAAATATATAATATTAATATAAATTTTGTTCCTAGAGTTTCAGTTTCTGTGAGTAAACTTAAAAATAATGAGTTCAACAGAGACAAACAAATGTTAAGAGAAAATAGTTTTAAGACGTGCTGCAAATGTCACTTTCATTTAGATTTATTTTACTCTTGCTAGTAACGGCATGCAATAAGGGTTATCGAATAGCCTCAGGATATAATGAAGTCTATGTTTGAAATCATTTTGCACTAGTGAACTCAAACCACTAAATGCGTTATTTATGAAGGACCAAAGTATCTTTCTTCTATTTGGTTTTCTGTAGCAAATAAAAACCAACAGACTTGCTTCAATTGAGAATGCTAAGGAAAGAAGAACAAATCAGAATTTCGATTTGAATTAGACTTCATTTTTTTGTTAGATATTTGATCTCTATTTATAGAGATTCAATTGGGAGTTATGTTGTTAATTAAATCAATTTGTCTTTATATTGAGTTTCTAACATTTGGTATTCAACACGTGCCACTAGCAACTTTTACCAAAGAAATGACATCCCTTGAAAAGGTCTGAATTGAGTTAAAACAAAATTAACTGTCACAAACAAATTATCAAAATTTGAACAAGGATTCAAAACCTCGACTCATGAAATTCTAATCCTTTTTTACTTATATTTGGATATACATTGTACATGAACATTTTAAAAAAAAAATAGCCGATGTACCTAAGTGCATAATTCAAAACACTGCAGCGCATGACACGGATGGAACAATGAAACGACAAATGCCATATTGCTTTGTTGCTACATTGGCAAGTAAAACGTGGCAAAACAATTCTGAATTAATAGATATTTGGGAAAAAAAAAAAGAAGAAGTAAAGAGTGAAACCTGCGACGGATATATCCATGTTCGTTGAAGCATGTCTTTTCTGTCTTTGACAGAAAATGATACGGATTAAATCTACCAGCATCGTTTCCCTAGCTAGAATCATCTATCTGCACCAACTGAACAGGTACAAGGAGTATTGCTCCAGCCGGTACAATTACGCCAGACTTAAGCCTTAAATCTTTCAAAGCACGAAAAGAGGCAAAATTTTTGTATCAGTGACCATACAAGCAGTGTTATAATTAGAAACGACAATCGAAATCACAGTAGCCAAAGGATGCAATAGAAACTTATGCAAGGCATATTGCTTCGACTTTTTATTTTTATTTTTAAATATTTGTATTTGACATATCTTTTGAAAATAAATAAAAGGATAAAACTCTTCAAATACATAAAAAATTTTTAAAAAAAATTAAATATATATGTATCGTCCATATATGGTATTCGACACTCACACTTGAATCCGAATAACAAAGGACTCAGGTTTTAAACCTAAACAACATAATTCAATTCAAAATAAGATATATAACCCTTTCAATTTTATAAATAGAAAGTCAAAACCATATTCATTTTAAAAGTATAAACTAGATGAAATAGACCCTGTAAAATTAATACCCACACTCGAATTCAAGTAACAAAAGACTCAGGTTCTAAGATTCAACAGCATAATTCAATTCAAAATACGATACATAGCTCTTTCCATTTTATAAAAAGAAAATTAAACACAAACTAGGTGAAATAGACCTTATAACATCGAACATAAAAACCAATAAAAAATAGTGTTTCATTATTATCAAGTTGAGCTCAATGCGGAGCAGCTCGAGTAGTGCAACAAGCGCAGTTCAAGTATTTCAATAAACAAATTGAGCGGCTTACAAGCCTACTCAAAACTTTTGAATTTTTTTTTCTATTTAAATGCATTTTATGCATTTATATGTAAGAAAGGAAAAAACAACTTTAACTCAAGCTTGATAATAGTCGGACTCAGGTTTATAGCTAATGTTTTACAAATTCTGAGTAACTATGTTTCCAACAAAATTGTTGACTTATGTTACCTCGACTTGAGTGATAGTGTTGGATATAGGTATATGTCCGACACGTGTATGTTTAAAATTTTCTAAGTTTTTCATGCATTTGAAAGGTTATATTCCATATTTATTTTTGAAAGTGCATCGGATGCATGTACTTCAAAAAAAATGGAGAGTCAGAGTAACATAGTTCTTGACCCTCTGATTCTGGATGGAAAAAGATTTCCATCACTTAAAGAATTTTTTTTTTTCCAATTAGAATGCTTATAAACACATGGAAATATTTTTCAAATTAATCCACGTAAAAATAATTATACTAAATTAATTAAAACAAAACTGATGCAGGAAGATCACAAGATTTTGAAACCTCAGATCCTTGAAAAGCTAATTCAAGATACCGTCTAACAAGAATATGTTACTCCGACTCTTAATCTTTGTTTAAATATTTGAGTCCGACTCTTAATTCAAGATACCATCTAACAAGAATATGTTACCTACTTCATGCACTATGTTTGACATATTTTTGAAAATAGGTATGGAAATATGACTCTCCAAATACATGAAAAAAGTTTTAAAAAATTGAACATACTCTTGTTGAACAAATACTTATATCTAGCATTCACATCTAGATTCGAGCAACATAGTAAGAAATAAAGCAGTGGTAGAACAATAATGGACAGAAAAAAGCCAAATAATGACCGACAATGATTGAAAATAGACCCCATGAAGCTATAAGAATTTGATGCAAGATATCTTATAGTATAAGCTCCATATATAACTTATAATCTTTAGAATAACATGAAATTTAAAGTGCGCAATAAAATGTTAGAAAATTAAAATGGGTTCCGGACGCTGAACGCTACAAATATTTATGTAAATTTGAGTTTTCGACATGGAATCCTGAATAGTTAGGTACTGAAGGTACTTGTTGCAAGTTCCATTATCCATATTCAAGGTAATTCATATTTCTTGATCGAAGAGATAGGAAAAAGTATATCTAATGGCAGGTTTATCCGAATTTAATCTTCGAAAAAGTAATTGCTCACCATGTTTCAGAGAACACCTCTGTAGCGAAGGTCCAGCCGGCATAATGCGAGCGGACTCATAGAAAGTTGCCAACAATAACGGAATCTTCTCTAATATAGGCCGATCTTTGTCTACTGAACCTTTCCGTGCCATGATTATTTCTGAGTAAATCTGCGGAAGTTCAACGCAAAGATGTAAATCAACTGCAATCTGAGACCTTCAATTTCAAACTTCAATGTACAAACATAGAACAAAACTATGCTACTCGAATTCGAATGTAAGTGTTGGATACGGGTATGTGTCTGATATAGGTATGTTCAATTGTTCTAAATTTTTTCATATATTTAGATAATCTTTAGAGGTCATATCCCCGAAAATGTGTAGACACAAACATTGAATATGGTTACTTAAACCAAAATGACGAATCATAGCAACATAGTAAGGAAAAACTGATGCTAGTTGAATTTTCTCTTCAACTAATAAACAGTAAGCTAAAGCAACATACGAGCAGCACCGTAATATAAATACTCGATACTTTGGGCAAGTTAATCATTTCCAGTTATGAAGCACGAAATATAAAATCACGTACTTTCAAACAAAATATTTACCACAATATTCATGAATGACTCACTCAAACTAATTAGCTCCTCCGCGAACAAGTTTGAGCTCTTATGTTGCTCCGATTTTTTTTATAAGTATCAATATTTGATACATTTTTTGATATAAGTCTAAGGATATGACCTCCAACAATCTTTTAAATACATAAAAAATTTTGAAAAATTAAACTATCAGTGTCAGACATATATCCGTATCTAACACTCATACCTGAGACCGAATAATATAGCTGTATTTATGAAAATGATAACTGAGAAAAGAAAGAAACAGGAATAGAGGATGCATACCTTATGCAGTATTTCCAGATGTGTAACAAGCGTCATCAACATATTACTGATCAAACCTCCGGTCGCTAAGCATCCATGAAACATCCCTGTAATATTGCCACAAGGTTCTTCTCTTGCATTAAGATGGCCGTTAAGCTCTTGCGCCAAAATGTTATCTTGCTAAAAGATGCCAGAACTGGATTTCGAACCGACTGTAACATCCGTTCCAGCATTTGCATTCGAATCCATGTGTCGGTATATAGCTTGTAATTTTTTACAACACTGTTGAATGAGATCTTGAGTTAGGTATTTCAACGTTGTACGTAACCGTCGATACCTCCAAAATCCTCGTTCCCAAAAGGGAGTAACGCTATATTTTTTTTTACTTTTTTTCATAAATAACTTTTTAAACATTACCATTTAAGTAAAAAATTATTAATAAATTTACATTTTTTAATTTCTATCACCTACAACTATGGCTTTTTTTTGTGTGGATTAAGAGAAACCATCAATTGAATCTTAAATTCGGCTTCTCTTCACTAGTGAAATGTGATCGCAAAAATAAATGTTCTTAATTTGAAGGGCCTCAACATTATTTTATTTGACCCAGCCTATAGGTCTTAATATACATCTCTAATTGAGATAAATAAATAAATAAATTCTAAAACCTTAAGTGATTAGGAAACTGAAAAAGTTAATTTATTCAATTATGATAAATAAAAAATACTTAATTAAAATAATAATATTGATACAAATGTCTCAAAATATATATATATAATACGAATTATTAGTGTATTAAAATTTATATAAATATAAACTACTTTAAATACGATAATAATACGAAAAAAAAAACGAATATGACATGGATAAACAAACTGTCCGATCTAGTTGTCAAAATAGTTCCTTGAAGACTAACAACTTTCCTATTTATTTTGATAAGCTCAGATAATTTCTTCACAATTTAAAAGGAAACAAAAGAAAAAAAGAGAAGCTTGTAGTTTAAGTACCTTATCAAAAGCGTAAGCAAAGAGGGTGGATGGTCCAAAGGCCAAATGAAAAGCCTTTCCAGTCAATGGAAGTTTATCCTTAGCCTTCAATAGCATCTCTTTGATAAGTTGTGGGTCTTTTATGGAAACCAAAAAGTTACGTTGGACCTAACTATAACTTCAAAATCGAACCATATTCGCCATGGGAATCTGATAATACCTCTGAACAAACAAAAAAACAAAAGATTTTTTATACCCCAAGAACAAGAACAGATTCTGTATAAAGCCAATTACTGATCATTTCTAGTAACAGCTAAGAGAATAAGATTTTGACAAACAGACAAAAACCCAGATTCTAAAAATTCAATTGCCGATCATTTGCATTAAAAATTATGTATCTTTATGGAAAAGAAGAAAAGCTTTTGCTTGTTAGACTATGTGGCCGAAAAATTAAAATTTATGTTGCTCCAATTTTTTTAGGTACAGGAGTCTAAAATAAATATCTCTAAATATATAAAAATTATGAAAAAATAAACATAATATATCAGATATATATTCGTGTCCAGCAATTGTATAGAATTCAAAGGATAAAATAGTAAAAAAAAAAGAGATAAATTTTGGCAAAACCCAAGAACAAACCGGATTCCAAAAAATCCAGATACTAATCAGTTGCATTTAAAATTATGCAAAATTTTAAAGAAAAGAAGATGTGGTTTGATACCTGTGACACTTTGTTTGGAGATAGTATTGAAATGGCCATAAAAGGAAGAACAAGGAGGCCCTGGAATTTCGCAAGCCTGAGTCCATAACTTAAAGAGCTTAAAAAGCTTATGAGTAAGAAAATAAGTGATTGTTATAAGAGAAATCCAAAGAAAAAGCATTGATTTCCCAAACAGCATAGTCTCTAAGAAAACGAGAAGTTTCCAGGGAAAAGTTGCAGGAGCCAGGATTCCATGCTTGAAAAACAAAGGAAAGAAAAGGGTTGGGAGTAGTAGTGATTATACATGACTTCATTTTTTTTTTCTTTTTCACACTGTTTCTTTCATAAGGAGGAAAATTGGTAGAAAATTTTTGGTTTTTGATGGGATTGGTTTTGAAGGAATGGGATTGGATGTGCTTCAATTTCTGAGAAAAAAAAATGGAGTTTTAAGTTTTTTGGTTGTTCTTTTGACTCTCGAGATTGCTGGGTGAGAAGCTGTTTGAATGATCGATGGGAAAATGTGGGAAAAAGCATGTGCCACTTGTGGAGGCCTGGGTCCAGAAACATGTCCCCATTGGACCATAATTTGTGTATTTCTAATTTATATATATACACATATATATATATATTTTAAATAATATATTTGTGTGAATTTGATACATTAATAAATTTTTTATATGTTTTATATATTATGTTTTTTATTTTTTATATTATATTTTATATTATTTTTTGATTTATTAATTTATATAGTTGATAATTTATGTATTTATATTATATTTTTATATATTATAATTATATTTAAAATATTATTTATTTATATAATATTTTAATAAATTAATATTTTATATTATATAAATTTTTACATATCACTGTACTCATGTTATATAAGTTAGCTGTCATCGCAAAACATAGTTGGGAATAAGGCATGAAAATTTGGTAATTAATAGGAGTCTAAATCACTACTTTACCTATATGTTTAAGGATTTTTTTAAAAAAAAAATTTAGATTAAGAACAAGATTATTTTTATATATATTGTGATTTTATAAATTATCATGAGTTTTTAATTATATTAATTTTTTAATTATTTATAATATATATATTTATTATGTATCAATTGATTAATTTTGTGGTTGAAATTTAAAAACTTTATGAAAAAAAAATTAAAAATTTTATTAATTATTTATACTATTGTAAGTTTAAAATTTTGCATCAGTTTATATTAATTTATATTTAAATTAATAAAAACTAAAGTAAAATGAAGCCGATAACATTTAACAATTATGAATTTACCGACGGAAAAATTTTTAACATTAACAAAAGAATAAGACTCGTTTCACAGCCCGCCTATGTTTGGAGGCAATTAATGACAGTTTTGACATTGAACCTTATGGATCTAGTTTTATAGAGGCCTTAAGCCTTAAAGAATATTGCGCATAACACACCTCATTTGTCTATAAAAATCAAACCAATTAATATTAACTAATTCCTAACCAAAGAAATTTTAATCAATTAGAGTTTAATTGATCAAAATTAAAATTGAGAGTTTTCCCATAGCTAATAATAAGTCTAATTGGATTATAAATTGGATTTTTTTTCTTCTATCTTAGGATTTCAACATGATATTACCAAACTAAAGTATTGGTTACTTCACTTTTTAATCAACTATTGGTTATTTCATAATCAAAGAGACATTCAATTTAAATGATTAAATTATAATTTTAATATTTTCTTTTTGTTTTTGAAGTTTTAAATTCAAATTTTAAAATTAAAAAAAATAAAGTTTATTGAGTGAAAGAAGATTACTTGTTTTTTTTTTTTTTATGTAATCTTTACTAAACACATTAAAGCACATAAATTCCATGGTAATATTATGGTGTGAATCGCAATATTATTTTATCTTTAATTTTTTTATTAAAATTTTATAATTATTTAATTACATTAAAAAATTATATTAGTTTTTTATTTTATTTTATGTGATTTTGTATAATATATTTTAATTAAAAAAGAATCAATTGTGTATAACTAATTAATTTTATGTATTTTTATAATTTTTATATAATTAATACTGTAATAAATTAATAACCAAATTTAGTAATATAATCGTTACTGTATAAGTTTTTGAATTAATTCAATATTCAAATTATATTAATAAAAATATCATCTTTTATATACTTAAAATTTAAAATTTTCTTATATCAAATAAATAATTAAATATTTTTAATTTATTTATAATTTATAACATACAAATATAATATAAAATGCGTTCATCGAATAAAACAGATTTAAATCAAATAAAAATTTACGAATGATCCTATATTTACATCTCGCTATATATATATATATATATATATAGTTCTTTTCTTAGGGTCGAAGTAGAAGGACCCCTTCGCATTGCGTACTTATTAAGCAAAAATATTTTATATTTCAATATTCTTTCATCAGCCCAAGCAAAAAGGCAAAGCCGGGAAGGCCTAGCCTTCCATTTGATCCAAAATCGCTATAAAATTTTCTTCAACCTTGTCCAATAAGAATTTCTATATAAACCCAAATGCGAAAACCCAATTTCATACTCTCCTTTTTATTCTCCATAGCAATCCCAATTCTGTTGTTCAACAATTTCTTCGTGCAATCAACTCCAATGGCCGACACCACCACTACTTTGGGCGGAGTCCGTCCTTCTGGAGGATCCCAAAACAGCGCGGAGCTCGAAAGCCTCGCTCGCTTCGCGGTCGATGAGCACAACAAGAAAGGGAATGGTGTGGTTGAGTTCGTGAGGGTGGTGAAAGCGACCGAGCAAGTGGTGGCCGGGACGCTTCACCCTTTAACGGTGGAAGCCATCGATTCCGGCAAAAAGAAGCTTTATGAGGCCAAAGTGTGGGTCAAGCCTTGGTTGAACTTCAAGGAATTGCAGGAGTTTAAACAAGCCGGTGATGCTGCTGATGATTCCCCTTCTTTTACTGCTTCTGATCTTGGCGTCAAGAAAGGTTGTTCATAACTCAGCTTTTTTTTTTTTTTTAATTAAAAAATAGTCTTTGTATGAAATTGTTGGGGTTGCTGTGAAATAAAGATTAAAAAGGTTTAGGAATTTTTTTTTTATGGTTTACTTTCGAACAAATTAAAATTTTAATTTTTGTAAATAAGAGTATGCATTGTTTTTCTTTTTATATGACCTGACAATTCGTGTCTTAATATTATGTTCGTGTTTTTTTGTCCGATATTTTATATTTATTTAGATTTTGATACATTAATCATTTGTATAATATTAACTTTGAGCCATATCGTGTATATTGCCAGGTCTGATAATTATGTTTAAATATGCTTTACAATTTTTTTGTTATTTAATTTACCCAGTTTTATATTTTGTTAGTATTAGTGTATTTGATGCATTGTTATTGCAAAATTTTAGTCACTAATAATAATAATAATAGAAT
>JBBYHK010000019.1:113097-140665 GCA_038382065.1 Adansonia grandidieri | reverse complement strand
TATATATATATATATATATATATATGGTTGTGCAGACGTGGACTTCAGGCATTTTGTTAACCGAGTACCGGAAGGAGCAACCTTCACAATCGTTTCAGATTCTTGCAACAGTGGTGGTCTCATTGATAAAGAGAAAGAACAAATTGGACCTTCTGTTGTGAAGAAGGTGACATCACCAGTTCGCAATGTTGGCAAGGCTAAGAGCATTCCTTTTGATGCCATACATAACATCATAAAGACAGTATCAAACGTCGCCGACCAGTCAACAAATATCGCCGACCTTTTGTCCGGATTCTTCCGGGAGGATGTCAGTCTCAAATTCCATCCTCAACATGTGAAAGGTTTATTAGATTTGTACCCACTAGGGGAAGACGAGGGAATTTTATTAAGTGGGTGTCAACCAAATGAAGAATCAATTGACTTGGTCTTGACTGAAGGTGGTGGAACAAATGTGGATCATGGGGCGTTTACCATGGCATTGCTTCAAGTATTCAAGGACAATCCCAGTGGATTAAGCAATAAACAGCTTTTGATGAATGCTAGGAAATTTTTAAAGGAAAATGGATATGAGCAAAACCCTTGCCTTTACTGCAGTGATGAGAATGCAAATGCACCTTTCTTGGGTGGTCGTGTTGGTGCTTAGTTTCTGATAAAAATGGTGGTGGTCAGGCTGTCAAAATGAATAATAATGTGCTAGGTTTAATGCACTTCTACTACTACTACTACCACAATAAATTTGACAGCCAGCAGACTTACAACTACGACTATGTGTTTGTCTTGTAAAATACTATATACGCATGGCTATTTGTAATATTTCATCATACTAGGCATGGTAAAATTATTAAATAAAAAAAAAAAAACCTTTATTATCTCATCTTGTAATACGTTTGTGAGTTCGTTTTCTAATGTGGTATATCAAATTTTTAATGACGAAATTTCTTCTGACGGAATTAAATGTCGTTGACAATATCCTCTTCTGAGATGACTAACAATAGTGATTACCTTAATTAAAAGATCTAAAACTAAATCACTAGGTACATAAACACAACAATACCTCAACTTCTTTCCAACTATTACATTAAACGACTTTCTTTTAGCAGAAACTTTTGAGCTTACTTTTTTTTATTTTTATTTTTCAAACAAAGAAGGTTGTTGTTTAAGCACAGTTGAAAGGATATAAATATTGAGAATCGAACTCCAAACATATTAAATGTCAGTTGATTACATAAACCAATTTAATTAAGTTTAAAATTCTCGGTTTACCCCCTTATTAAACCAGAAAACAATAGATTAACATGACATGCTATTAAAATAAAGAAAATGTTTTCTTTTTTTCCTTTTTTAATCAATAATTTTATTAAAGCTTAGAAGAAAGTGAGCAATACGGAGCCACTCACTACACTCAACTAACAATTAACATGTAACAAAGAGATAAGATATAAACCCTACGAAGTGCAAAGTAAAAAAGTTCAATAATGAACGAAATTAGCAAGAAGCAATAAAGTTCTCTAATCTCCGAACCCGTCCTAGGAAAGAAGTCTTCCTCACCTCTTTTCTTGGGGAATTTTCACGAATTTGACATTAATTCATTTCTCAAGTAAACAGTCAATGTCAGTGAGAACCTTCCATAGTTTCAATAGTATTGTTTCGTTTTTAACAGGGCAGGAAAAAAGATCGTAAAAGCCAAAAATTGATTTGAATAGTAGTGTTCGATTTAGTTCAATTTTAATTGATTGCAGTTTAATTTAGATTCATATAATAATTAAATATATTCGGTTCGATTTGATTTTTGATTCATAACTTAAAAAATGCAATTATCTGAACTGAATTTCATATTTTAATTCATTTTTATTTTTATAATATAAAAATAAATATTTATTTTTAAATTATTAAAAATTAAAAATAAGATAGAAAAGTATAATTTTTTTAAAAAAATAAAAAATCACATTAACTGAACCAATTTGAATCGGTGAAATTTGATTCGAATTGATTCAATTATATGTAGTATTCAATTTAATTTAGATTCAATTTTAAAAAAATTTAAAACACCATGTAATTTTTCCAACACCAAATTGAACCATGATCACCTTTGATTTTTACTACACCAAGCCAATGCAACACATCTGTCCTTCAATCCTAATAAGTCCTGCCCAAGCTTATTCTGATCCTATAATTTACAAGGTGCATATGCATTACATTCACTACAATCCATCAGCTTTCCATTTTCCTTAAACCATCAAGAATCTTTCTTTATCCTCTTTAAGAAAAGCTTAACTATAAAATTAGCCCCTAAATTATACTTTTTTTTTTTTACTTGAGTACTTTATAGATTCTCGTTCTTAATTTGGAATCTATACTATATTTTTGCACACAATTTACATCAAAATACTAACAATGTTAAAAAAGCAATGCTTTGACTTTTTTCAATCAATAATGTTATTCCAAGTGTCGTTAAAAATTAATATTATATATTATGTGTCACAATCTAATTTATTTTTATTTGTCATGTTATCATTACTTAATAGCATTAACGATAAAATACTAAATTATTTGACGTAATTATACTATAAGTATCAAACTAGAAAAAAAAATTTATAAAGTATCTAAGTAAAAAAAAAAAAGATATAGTTCAAAGGCCGTTTTAATAATTAAGCCTTTTTGAAAGCTTTTTTTTATCCCTTATCACTAGTCACCCCTCTCTCCCATACGTAGAACACCACTCCCAATCAAAACTATCATCCGCCCAAATTCGGTTATGTCAATTATCGCATTCCCTTAGTTTCGACTCCGAGACAAAAATATTTACATTACAACAAGTGATTAGAAGTGTTTATTGATCAAATCAAGTCTAAGTATAATATTTGCATCATTTATACTTATTCAAGCCAAGCTCGAATTATAAATCTTAAATTCTACCAAACTGGCCCATATTAATAATGGGTAGTGCAAGCCCATTTAAGCCCTCTATATTATACTTATAATTTATTTTTTAAAAATTATTTTTAAAGTTTTTAATCTTTAATAATTTAAAATTTTTCTTTTATTAGGTTTTAAAATAAAAAAATTAACATATTTTTTAATGCTTAGAATATAATATTACATATAATTATTTTTTCTACAATAAAAATTAGATAACGTATAGGAAAAGAATTAATATATATATTATGTAATATAAAAATAAACCAAATCAAGCTCTAGCTTTTAATATTCAAGTCAAGATCAAACTTATTTTTTAAAAGATTTTTTTATCAAAATTTATTTTTTAAATCTAATAATTTTTATTTAAATCTTCTCAAATATTAAATAAACTTTAAAATTTAAGCGAGTAATCCTATACTAAATATTAAATAAACTTTAAAACTTAAACGAATAATTCAATACTAAATACTCCTACAAGTGATATCTTTTCACAAATTTTCCTTTAGGCCACTAAAGATACCTCATACATTCCGAGTATATTCTCATTGATTGCCTCTTGTAGACGCTCTTAAAGTTAATCTCGACCCTCACTTCACCACCCACTTGTCACAACGAACTCTTATCACTTTCTCACGCTTTAGCTAGTAATGACTACACCACGATACCTAAACTCCTCAACCACCACGAATATCCTAAATTTATTCATAAATCAAGTTTAAATTATAAATTTTTTTATTATTAAAATTATTTTGATTATAATTTAAATTATTATTTAATTAAAATATTTTTAATTAAGAATAAAATAAAAAATTTAGATTGAGCCATGGACCAATTTTATGAAAGTATCATCTCACAATTTGAATAATCTATCCACTTCTCAAAATTATAAATTAAATAATTCATATTTTTATCTTATATTCGTATATTTTATCATATCATAATTATATTTAATGTTTTTTAAATTTATATAAATTTTTATATATTTATAATTCGTATTAGATAAATTTTAAAAATAATTTTATATCCTGTTATTTTTTTAACTTTATATGTATTATATTTACGTAATCATATCAAATATTGCTAAGTCCACGAAATTGTAAGAGCTATCACAATGCACGAACTTTACCTATCTTCACACCAAAAACATCCCATAAACTCCCACCATAATTCACACTAAATCAACAGTCAAACAAAGCCCCATCACCACTTGCAAGCAATCACCACTGGAACCATATATATATATATATATGTCAAAACAAAAATCCCGAACCCCACGAATTAAAACAAACTATAATTAAGTCCCCCACCCCGCAGGGATCAAGTCGGATACAGGTTTAATTTTATTTTAATTATTTTTATATAATTTAAATGTTTAAATAAGAATAAATTATTATTTAAATTTTTTGTATAATATGATTTTTTTAATTAATTAATTAATATCAGCATTTGTTAACACCAAAAAATATAAAATTATTTTTATGTAAAATAAATTTTTTATATACTTGACTGAAGAAAATATGATACATGATCATATTGATATTTAAAATAATTAATTCGATAAACTCAAAATATTTTATGATGTAATCATGCACACATATAAATATAATTGTAAAATTAATAATTAAGTCAAAATGGGGAAATGCTTATATTTGGAAAAGAAATAAGATTAAAGTTTAAAAGCTAGTAATACAACGCAAAATATATATATATATATACACACTACTGGTAGTTATTCTTCAATTATTTATCTTAATAATTTAATCTTAACTTTAAGTTCAATTTTTAAGATATTATAATTAAATATTACTTAGTATATAGTATACATTTTAATAATTTAATAAATCATACAAATAGTAAATATTAAATACTAATGACAAATGAAAATGAGATAATATAACGATTTATAAACAAAATACAATTACATGACATGAGATACATAAGAAAATATCATGATCCTATAATTAATTAGGTTATAATTGAACAAAAAATTAAGTAACAAGTATGTATTACTAATTAAAAATTTAAGCAGAAGAGAAAAGCAAACAATTAGAAATATGATTATATAGGATCATATTTTGAATCTCATACTAATTAAGTTTTTAATTCTCATCTTTTTATTTATTTCATTATATTTTATACATTAGTATTATGATTGTTTGAATGATATAACTAATTGGGTAATAGTATGACTTTGAATACATTCTTTTAAATGACTCTAAATATATCACAAATGCAAATATATGAGAAAATAAATAAATAAACGTTATACTGAAATTTAAGAACAGAGAAAAATATTAAAACGTAATCATCATTTTATATACTTTCAGCTTTATATATAAAACTTCCATCTTAAAAATCCTTTTTAGTAGATTTTCCAAAGATGTCAACATTTATTCCTTAGAATGTTTAAAGAACACATTACGTTTCATGCTGTTAGTATCTTTAAGTACAAATTTTAAAAAATATTATTATTTTACTTTATATTAAATTTTCAATTTTTAAATACATCAGTAAATATATTATAATAGAAATGAAAGTTTTATTTTACAAAAAATTATTTAATTAATATTCAACCGTACTTACTTTTATGGGTTTAACTTTTTTTTTTAATTTTCAATATTTTAAATTCAAATTATTTTAAATTTAAATTTTATACTTTTTATCGAATCAAATTTTAATAAATTTATTCGATTTCATTTTGTCACCTCTATCTCCATACTACATATGCAGTACTAATAGCACAGAAAGTTTTCCGGACAGCGAATAGGCTACAGTCAGGCTACTAAAGCTTCCACTTAAAACCCTAAAACCATGCCTTGGATAGGGGAAATAAGAAAAATCCCAAGGCTTTTCACCAACCACCACCAGAACTAGTGCTCTTGGGAGCAGATCCCCAGCCAGAACCTCCATTGTCAGCGGTGCCACCATCACCTCCACTGCCACCCCACCCACTGCCGCTGCCACTTCCACTTTCAGTTCCAGCAGAGCCCCCCCAACCACCAGGGAAAGCTTCCCTACCCGGAGAGTTTTGAACTTTAGCACCTGGGAAATTACTCCAACCATCATTATCACCTTTCTTGGTGGTACCTGAATCCCCCCATTTGGGAGTAGTATCATTATCATAAGATGAATCGTGGCCCTCGTTATGTCCTCTGTTGCTGTTATACGAACCCCTACCACCACGTCCACGGCCACCATATGGCCGTGGTACACCACTCGGATGCCCGTCTAGGCTGCTGCTGTTTCTGTTGTAATCATTTCGGCCTACAATACCAAAAAAACCCAGCCACAATTTAGACACAACTTGAATGTACAAAAATGCATACAATAAAAGAAGGGAGCAACTAAGGGTTGCAATTGAGCAATCGAGATTCAATTTTATAGCACAAGCTCAATTCACAATAAAATCGAACAGTTCAAGCTCGCTCGATTAAACTCATTTACCCAGTGAAAAATGAGCTCAATTCTCACGTTTTACTTCAAATTCAACTTTTTGTGCTCCAGCTTGAGCTCAGGTTTTGAGTTCGAAGTGAGATTTTCTGAATCAAGCTGAATTCAAGTTTTTTTTGGAATCAAAACCGAATAGCTTGCAAGCATAGATGTCTCATTTACACCCCTAGGAGCAACATCCAGATGTTCGAAATTTTCTTTAGCAGCTTAATTAAAAGCTTGTCCAATGAACAAGCAAAAATTTACAATTATTCCGAATTTTCTTATCCAAGAATAAATTTCATTTATTTCCCACAAGAAAATAAAAAATAAAACAAGAATAATTTGGTCAAAACTAAAATGATGTTACCGAAATATGTACTGCCAGATGGTTTCGAATCTGGCCGGCTTTTCCATAATTAAACAAACATCTGCGGTCCACATTCACAAAGAAATAATAAAAGATATAAAAAACTCTAATGGTTTATCATCAAAACAATGACGTGGAGCCATTCTCAGGATATCAAAGAACTAAATGCAGAGATTTAGAAAATAATTCAGGAATGTTGCACTCAACTGAATTGACAAACCAGTAAACCGAGATGCATTTAAAAAGATATTTTACTCAGAATAAAAATTGGTAATTACAATGTTTTACCTGTTCTAGACCCCGGAGTGGAAGATTGGCCCCTGTCAGAGGAGTGTCCTCTCCAGCCACCTTCATTCGTCGAACCACCCCAACCACCAGCAGACCCACCACCAGCAGGGCTCCGCATTGGTACCATTGCTGCAACTGATCTAATTGATGGAGCTGACTCATGTTGTGGATCATCAATATGCCTCTGGAAGTATGCAACCAGGCGATCAATGTCCTCAAACATCCTTTTTCTGAACTTGAATCCCTTCGGATATAAGCCAATATATTCGTGATGCGGATTTGAACTCCGTATATAAGTAAGAATGAAAGTGCCTGGATGTTCATGAGAAATGCCAAAGCAATACACAATTCTCATAGGATACTCCGCTTTCTCAATCCTTAGAAGCTCATCAACCTCGGCTTTCGTTCCCCTCTTGAACTTACGATAACTCAGCATCGCCTTTAGATGAGACACAAGGGGATCAACATATCGATCCATTACCTGCAATTTAAATGCAATCAATAGACATTCATTACATATATTTTTATGCCTCAACATATTATATTATGCTAACTTCTATAAAATGCACGTTGCAACTATTTATTAAAAAAAAAAAAAAGATTTTGAATGTTAAGGATTCTTCCTCTCCTAATTTCTACCAGATTAGGAGACTTCACATACAAAGATGATAAATAGCATTTTTATCAAGATGACCCATCATACAGCATTATTCAACCTTCAAGGTCATACAAGAATCAGAAAAATTTTGCTTCAAGGGGCATGATAAGAGAAATCCCCCAAATGCGATAAACATGTTGTAACTTTCAAAGCTTCCAATATGCTAATTAGTCAAGACAAATCAGCTTGGAAGAGATTAGAAGCCTGGAATTTTAATTTTTAAAACATAGACAAATTATTTCCAAAAAAGACAGATAAATGAACCTCATTAAATAGAGTTTGAACGTCAAACATATGAATTTGTTTGTCAAAGGAGCCAACCATGACTCTTGCCTATGCAAGAACAACAATCAATTAAAAGTTAGAATCCTCCAGTGAAAGTCCTCAAGGTTTTAAGGCACGGACAAACAGATTTTTTGTATGATGATAACAACCAAAAAAAAAATTCAACATTCAATTTTTCTGCATCTATGGTCTAATTCCAAAGTTAATCCTCCAGTTTACAATCCGTCATTGTTTCTACAACGGCACAAGGCTCCTATCACAACCTAACTCTCCTTTCAAGCACAATGCCTATGTAGTTATTTCCACTCAGTTCATACACCTTTCAAAGTTTAAGGAGTAAATCAGAAAAAGCCAAGAAAGAAGAATTAAAGGAAAGACTTGCCTCATCCAAATCCTCAAAAGTGTCTTCCCCGATTTTCAATGTCTTCCCAATGCGGAGCAGGCTGGTTATGTCCTTGTGTTCCTTTCCACCTTCAACTATATCTTTGTGAGCATAAACTCCATCATAAACTTTGAGAGTTAAAGTTAAAAAAGAAGGACCGCGAGAACTCGGACGGATAATGCTTTCTCCAGGATCCTTGTCAGATAAATACTGAACATAACAAATGAAAAACATAACAAATGCCAAAACATTGTCAGCCATTAGTTTAAAGAGGCAAAACAAAATGAGCTTGTGAAAATATGAGAATAAATAAGCAAAATGGTCATACATTGAAGCAATAACAAGCTGCCTTGGATAATAAATACATCTAAAAGCTACCTTACATGTCAAACAATCAAGTCGTTTAAAGATTTGTTTTGTTAATTTTGTTTATTCTATGGGCTTAATATGGTTATTAAATGTTTTGGATACCTCAGGTTTTGCTTTGTCATCAAACATTGGGTTATTAATTACACCACTGATTCTGCCCTGTCCCTATATTTTCTGATAAATCAATCTTATGTTATTTTCCGTTTCAGTAGCTGCTTATATTGCTGATTAATTGAGAACTGTTTCTATCTCCCCCTTAGGTTCAACAATTTCCTCCCTTTACTATCTCCAGGATTTTTCTCCATTTTCTATTCTTTTCCCCTCCCTGTAATACACCATATCATTATATGAAAGGCAAACTTCTCATATCTAACGTTCATATTAAGAAAGAAAAGACAATCTTGAAAATTTTTAAAAGCCATGCATGGTACATTTAATAGATATTTTCTTCAAAAAAAAAAGTGCAATTATACTAAGCATGGCTATTAATTATTGATCAACTTCTTTTTGCACGTGTAAGATACATTAAGGCTGAGATAATATTAATAACATTTTAGCCATTTGGATGAACAAGGAGAATGAGAAGAGTTTATATTTATTCCATTTTAACTTATAAAATATATTATATGACCATTGACAAGGACAGGGTTGAATTTCCTTCAATTTAATTTAAGTCAATTCAATCAATCAAAGTTAAACTTCAAACGTTCATTACTTGCAACATACCTCCATAGCTTCATCACCAGTAATATTCTGAAAGCGTGGATGGACAATCATCCTTGGCTTAAAATGTTTCTTTGCCATCTCCCTCTCTTTACGAGCTTTCTCTTGCTCACTCTGTATACTGTTTCGCTCCTCATGGTAGTAAGGATCAAGGTTCTGGACCTGCTGGTGTCGATTGCTTCTCATCTCACTATCTTTACAAACCAGGAACACCTGATATCTATTCTTTTGAATTGATTTAATCTTGCAGGTCAGGATGTCACCTTCATGCAGCCTATCAGACAACTCAACTATATCTCTCCAATCATCTGCATAGTCTTCTTTCATAATCATCCCAGTCAACCCAGATTCAAGTACACAGATAGCTCGTCCACCTTGCACTCTGCGAACTGTAGCTTGCACAATTCGGCCTTCTGCAAGAGTATCCTCAGTTTCACCTGAAATCATGTAGAACTCCTCATCTTGACTCGGTTCCTTGTATGGTTTACGCCAATCCTGAAAGCCCTGAATTAATTCCCTTCTTATATCGTAATAGGTCTCCCTCTTACTTTGACGCTCCTTGCTTTTTAGATAATTATCAAGACGAAGACTTTTCAACAGACTAGGCCGGTCCCTAACATGTTCTATTGCCATCTCCAATGCATCATCGTCATCATTGTCACCTTTAAAATCCTCATTGTAGACATCTTTGGCCAACTCTTGGGCAACAAGATAAGATTCTGGATGTATTCTAGTGTCATCCAACAAATCAATGAACTGGCTGCTGTTGGCAGCAAGTCCACTCCGACGGACACGTAGAAAGGCTCCCGCATTGACAAACACCTTCTTACCAAGTCCATGGATTTGCACAAAGTCTTTCCGACTGAAAATTGTTCCAACTCTTACCAATGACCTCTGCAGTGATGCTGCCTTTCTACTTCCAAGACCAGAAATGAATTGCAAAGGAGCAAACAACCATTCATGGCTTGCAGCCAAATTAACATCAAGACCAACCTGATTTGTGACATCAACCAAAACCTGTTCAACCATGCTATATTTCTCATCTGCCGTTAGAAAGTTCTCCAAAGGATTAAGTTTCCAAGATAATATCTCCCGCTCTGGTCCACACAAAGTTGCAACCATTGCCAATGGATTTTGAAGATAACGCCCAAGAGCAACAGCCCGCTTAACAATGCCTGACAACATTTACAATGGGCAAGAATCTTCATCAACAGACAAATAGGGGGGAACTTGCTTACCTAACAAGAGTTCAACAAATACAGGCACAATTTTGTGAAATACAAAAATCTATTTACCTGATGTGCCAGGTAGCTGATCTGATGAAATCCTAGAGTTTTCATAGAGACGGGGTAGAGATTCATCCCCATATACAATGCTTAGCTCATCCATTTCCTGCCCAACATCTCTAGGATTTTCCTCCACCATCTTAAAAATAATCTGGTAAAGAAGAAATAAACTACATAAGTAGCACAAAGAATGAAGGACCAACCATAAGAAACATGGCAACATTGAAAATTCATTCACTCTGCGCACAACAACTACATTTGATATCCCAATATGATCCGATAACAATGGAATATACTAAATAAGCACAAGGAATAAAAAGACCAACTATATAAGACTATTGAAAACTGAAAACACATCCACTTTGCACATAATTATGGTTGCATTAGAGACCATAGTTAATCAGGATGATTGAAGCAAGTATTTTCAGCAAGTAATCTGTTGGGTCTTTGTCAGAGGACAAACACCAAAATTTATTCCTGATAACTTATGTGAAACATGTAGATCAGAATCCTAAAGCAGATACTCGATCTGAGTCACATAAAATGATAGTTCAAAAGGTTATAACTTACAACCAGGATTTACCTTTAGAAGATAAGAAATTCACTGAAAGACACTTAAATGACAATATGAACCATCGTAGGCTAAAAAAAAAAATCATATATTCCAAAATTACTCAAGCACGGTATTAAAAATAATCTACCTCCTCAAGGCTTTAATTTAAGGAACTGAGACCAAAGACAGTTCAAGCAAAGATTTACAATCTTAGAAGTGGTAGGGATATGGTAAACTACATAAAATGCTAACAAAATAAGTTTTTTTTTTTTTTTACTTAGAAAACAAAACTAAAAGATGAAGCTAAAGGAAATGACATTTTAGATAAAAGGAAAAAAATTCCCATATCTCAATAATGATAGGCCTACCTCATAAATATCATCTTTCAACCGGGTACAAGCCAAATTCACAGCTCCAAGAACAACAACATGTGGCTGATGATCAGTCATAAACTTCAAAACACGCTGCTGATCATTTTTCTTGCGTTGTTGGTCATTAACATTTTGAGACCGTAATGTAAGAGAACTGGTATAAAGCACATCAAGCACCTCTCCAGATGAATCTAGCATCACAAAAGTAGTTGCTGGCTTCCCAGGGCCCCAACAGCAAGCCATGACCCGTGGTGCTGCTTCCTCATCAGAATTAATATCATTTTCCTTTCTTTGATAAGGCCCCACAGAAACTTTATTCCACAAATCCTTGCCATATTCCAAATGTAACCAGTTCTTAGCTCTGCTAGCCAACAAGGATCTTGCTTCTTTCTCCATTGATGGCAAAAGAAAACCAAAAAGAGCATCATTCAGTATCAGCTTCCTCTGTTCATTCCATAGTTGAGCAGATTTACTAACACCATTACTGAGGTATCTCTCGTTACATTCTTTAATCAAATCATTCAGAAATTTTTCTGGCAGCTTAAAAGTTACTTGAAGAAGTTTCTCCTCTTCAGCCTTCTGGATGAGGAGCCACTGTGCATCCTCAAATCTGCTCAAAGGTTTTTCACGCAACCACTTGACACCTGCAAACTGATGGAAAGAATCTATGGCTATTTTTCCATCAGAAGTAGGACTGGTCGATACCACAGCATTATCCATGTAGATACCACGAACATATTTCTTGACAGATGGCTCACAACTTATCTCAAGCGCAGCCTACGAAAAGAAAGCCATAAATAAGTAGACATGGTAAAACAAGATGTTATGGTCAACAATAGTACTGTATTTGCTCATAGGAATAACAAATGTATACCATATGTCTGGCTCCTTTGAGGACAGATTGTGGACTCTCAAACATTGCACATGTAAAGTTTGAAGCCATCTCTTCGGGTGTCTCCTTAGCATCTTCCAACTCATCAGGAGGCTACAATCAAATGAAGTAATAACATTAGATCTCAATAAAATATAACAGAAACTACCAAAGCACACTCACCAGCTTTTCCAGAGATAGCTGTGATCCAAGTTGCTGAGCACTGTATCCAAACTTGCTGGCAACCTCCCACAGACCAGCCTTATAGCAAATACTATATTGTGATCTCCTCTTGGGCCTCTTATATTGACCTTCATCCACACCAACCTCCCCTGGTGGGAAATGCAAGTTAAACTTGGCATCAACATCATCAACTTCCCTTTCCGACTCTGCATCCTTGAGATCTTTAAGAATTGACTCAAAAAGCTGATGGTTCAAGTTAAGTCTTGTCTCATCATATATCCGACGAGATTCTTCTTCAAAACGCTTATTATAATGTGACTGAAGACCACTCTTTCTCTTTTGAAGAAGCAACCACTTACGGTCCAGGTCCTGAATTGCCCAAAGTACCTAAATAGAGGCATAATATCCATTATTAACAGGAATAACCTTATGAACTTAATTAGATACACAATAAACAAATTTCATATTTCATGACAAGTCCAGTAACCTTGTGCCACTTTATTGTAGGTGTTTTATCAGATTTGTCCTGATCAACATCATCAACCTCATCATGATCAGGATCTTGTAGCAGACTTAGGCATTGCTCCTTCCGATACATTGCAATAAAGGGAATCTGAGAGCAAGCAAGAATGCAAGAATACTTAGAAAAAAGAAATGAAACTATACAAACAGTACTCATTTATCAATCAAATCAGTAAGTACTAACATCTAACTTCTGCACATGTGTTAGGTCCAAAAACCTCATAATGTCATCCCTGTTTATAGAAAGATCCTTCCTTTCTTTACCAAATAAAGGTACTGCACCACTTATAAGCTGTTTCTGTATCCAGGTACTCTCTTCTATTATGCTCTCTCCATCTGTTGGAGGACTGCCAGTGCTTTCCTCAGAAATCTACCAAAAAAAAAAAAAAAGTAAAGCCAATCTTGACTTGTGTTAAGAGCGATCAAGGAAATAAAAAAAATAGAACTTTACAAATCATGTCAACAAACCTGCATTCTTTCAGGAATATCAATCATCCGAATTTCATCATCCTTTTCTGTCATATACTTTTCAGAAAGAACAGTGGGTTCAAATTGATCTTCAAGTCTCCTTTCTTTCTGTTCGCTATAGTCTAATCCCTGTTTTCGTAGCAAAAGGAGTTCATCAACATCACCAAATATATCTTGAGCTTCCTTTAAAGCAGATGACGAAACATCCAGTGCATGTCTAGACTTCTTATTCTTCATCTTCTTCCGTCTGCAGAACAAGTTATTTCAATAAGAGAATTCCAAAATTAATGTATAAAAGGGATGGCATATTCATGCAGTACACAGGTTGTACCTAACAGAAGCTCCCTGCAAATCATCTTCTTCTACAATAAAGTCTGCCATTTCATCTTCTTCACCCATATCTCCATCCTCTTCCTCTTCTATTTGCTCTTCATCTTCAGGAATATCTTCAAGAGGTGGCCCTAAAAGATTACATATACAAAACAGTTATTGAAAACTGAGTTCAAATGATTATGATCATGGACAAGATGCTCAATATACGAACCATCATCATCACCAAACAAGGTACGCTTAAGCTTTTCCTCGGCAGTTGTCCCACCCTTCATGCTTCCATCAAACTCATCATCAGAGAGCCCAAATCGATCCTCATCAAAATCTCTTTGAGCCTTTTTTAACCGCTTAAATTTCTTGCTACCCTGGAAAAAAAATTGTAAAGTAGAAACCTCAAATATATAGGTAATAGAGCTATGCAAGGAAACAAAAATTAAAACAAACCGTTACCTTCAGATTGATTTCTCATTGTACAAATGAATTTCGATTCAACAATGATAAAATAATCGTTATGATTAAATCTAACATTAATTCAACAGAAATAAAAAGAACTCAAATGATATAAAATTCTCCTTATAGGAACTTAACAATGATCATATTTTTTCTTTTAGGTAGGGAAAAAAAGATTACAACCTTTGGTACATTAACATCATTCTCGCGGAGGAGCTCATAGTCATCTTCATCAAGGTCCTCGGCTTCCCTGAAAACATTGACATAAACAGCATTATAAATTTGTTAAACTTCTTTCTCATGACCTAAGAACATGATATGAAATTTTCTTAAAAGACAAATAAAAATAGTGAACATATTATCATAGGAGGAAAAATATTAACTTCTTCTTTCTTTTTTTCTTTTTCTTCCGCCGCTCCTCATCGCTATCTTCCCTCTCTTCATCTTCATCTACCTCTTCATCCTCAACATCATCAACTATGAATCCATCATTCTCATACTCATCCTGCCCCTCATCTGTTCAAACCAAATATAAATAACTAAATAACTACAAAGAATTCATGTACCCACTAACAAAACTGAAAAAAAAAATGAACAACCCCTAATTTTATTTTCATTTTCATTGTCACTCCAAAAAATTAACGGAAAAGGAAATAAGAATTTACAAAATTATTCCCTAATTTTGGAACGAGAAATTGCATCTGAAAAAAAAAAAAAAAGAAAAAGAAAAAGTTATACCGTCTTCTTCGTCGTCGTCGTCAGGGTCGCGGCCATTGAGTGCGTCTCCCTCAATGGGCTCTCCATCCTCGTCGACCTCCAACTCATCTGCACGAATTGAACCCCAAAAAAAAACCAAAAGGAAAAAAAAGGAAAATGTTGAGAAAATCGAAGGATTTGCTAGCCAAAGAAACGACTTAGGGATTAGATTTTAGCTCAAAAGAAAGAACAAAAAAAAAGTGTTACCTTCTTCATCAGAAACGACGTTTTTGCCCATACTTCGAAAAAGAGAATCAACACAAAGAAAAATAGAGCAAAAAAGATTGAAAGAAAAGACTTCGGGAAAATTAAACCAGCAGAAATCGTCCTGCTTTCCTTTGCTAGAAAACCCTAATAAATAAATGGGTTCGATTTGTGTTTTAAAAAATAATATAATATATTACAATAAAAAGTGAATATTTTATAAGTTAATAATTTTTTTATGAAATAGGTATATTTTAGAAATAGTTTTTAAGAATAAATAAATTTATTAAAAATATATTTATACGAAATTTTAATATAAATAATTTTAATTTAATTTTAATTTTATAATTATATTTGATTTATTTTATAATTTCAACAATTAAAAATTATTGCTCCATTCATGAGATTAAGTCGGTCAATCATAAATAAATATAAAAAAATAATAAAAATTTTTAAATAATTATAATTTGTAAATAAAAAATATTTTCTCTTATAAATATAAATAAAAGAACCCCTTTAATTTTTGCTAACTTATAATTAAATTCGATAATATTTAATGTGATTATATGAATATGACGCATATAAAATTAAAAAAAATCATATAATATAATATAAATATATTTTTAAAATTTATCTAATATAAATTATAAATATATTAAAATTAATATAAATATAAAAAATATTAAATATTATTATAACATAATAATATATAAAAATATAAATTATTAAATTTTATTTATATTTAAATAAATTGATCGATTTAATCTTTAATACAGATTTTTTTTTTAACCATGGGTTTAAGTAGCCATTAACAGTGAACAGTCTTAAAATTTTTGCAAACAATTAGTACATGTTTTCACCATTTAAAAAGCGGAATTCGAATCTCTTATTCTCAAATATTAAGTTGAAAAAAAAAATTGGTTTTAATAGGGGGCACAAAAAAAAAAAAACTAGAAGGACCCCTAAGCAGCCCAAGCTTCCTCAGCCGCCTGCCCTGGTTGTCTTCGAAACTTGGCCGAGAGCCGACTCAATATAATCCCTGAGTTTCAGATAAAAAACCCTCGTCGCCATAACCACCATAGCCTCCCCGCCAAGCCAATCTAAGGTAACCCTTTTTCTTTAATTTCTCTTAATTTTCTTCAATTTTTTCTTCCTTTTTTTTTTCTTTCCTTTTGTGTTCAAACTTGACTAAAGAACGAAAAGCAATCAATAGAACAAGTAGTTAAATTTGAAACTTTAGATTGTAGAGAATAGGAGAATACTAGTTTTTTTTAATATTGTTTGATTTGTGATTGATAGTGAAATCTTGATAATAATCGATTAAAGGAATTTTCTCTCTCTTGTTTGGAACGACGGAAAAATTGGTTTTTCGAAGGGAAAGGGAATGATGGTCTGTTTCACTTGATTTCCTTCCCTTATGAGCTTATTCACTGTTTAAACATGACTTCTTTTGTAAACTAGTTTTAAGATTCACTGTGTCCTAATGGAGTTTTATTTTTAAAGTTTAAGCTTTATTCGAATAAAAATCAAATTGCTCAAACTCACTCTATTAGGATTTACCTACCAAAAGATAAACTAGATTTTCATACTCAACTTTAAAGTTGATTATTTATACATGAACTCAAACTCAATTTCAAATTAAAAATTTTCAATACTAATTATATAATATATATATATATAAGGCTAATTAGCTACTTGAGTCGAATATTAGGATATTAGAATTCGATTTGCTTGATAGCTCATGCTTCTTGAGCTCGAATTGATAATAAGCAAACTAAATTCAAATTTTTTCAGCCAAACTCGATTAACTTACAAGCATTTATATATTTGTGTGTGTGTGTGTGTGTGTGTCGTTTGTGCCTTAACCATTGAGCTTTGGCAAAAATTAAGGTGACTTCCAATTTGAGCCGAGTAGTTATTAATTTAACATTCTTTTATTTATATTTGGGGGAGCAAATATAGTTTTATTTGCAGATTATAATTATCTAAAAATAAGGAGGGATCTAGTTAGACTAATGTAAAATTAAATTAGTTTCACACTTTCATAACTTTTATATAATTTATATTTGCTTCATTCAACTGTTATGTTTTATGTTCTATTCAGGTAAATCACGCACGTAGAGTTTGAACTGAGATAAGGCAGAATCTAATGATTTGAACTGAACCCAATCCAACTCTGAGCCAGTGCATGTACTGCTGTCACCATTAAACACCGTCAAAAGTGAAAACTAAAGCTCATTCTTTTTAAAAGAGCACTTTGCTAGCAACAGATGCCATGGATGAGAGCAGCCACCGTCGTCAACAGCGGCAAAACAATTCCTCTTCCTCTTCTTCCTCAGCCGGCCCAACATGTTTCCGATCTCAAAAATCCTCTACAAATCGAACCAAAATCACCCAATCCTCAAATTTTGTCCCACGCTCCACTTCAACCACTGCAACTGCCCCTAACAATACCAGAAATCCTGTCTATGCCCCTAAGTGGAAATCTGAAACAAATGCAAGTAATCAACAAGAAGAAAAAGAATTGGGGGAAGATGTTGGTTCTATAGTTGGAACTTGCCGTTTCATGTGCCCCGGTATTTATTCATTTCCTTATTTCTCATCTTTAACTTTTAAGAATAAAGGCTGTAAATTTAAAAAGAAAACAATAATTGTGGTTAGAAGCAACAATTAGCAAATTTAGCCTTGTATTAACGTTCTGAATTTTATGGGTTTTCCTTTTTTTTTTTTTTGCATCATGTTTTTCCATTACTTTGTTTGCTTGTTACTTTGGCTACTTATTTTTGCTTTCTAGAAGTTGGGGAAAATGGCAGAAGTCACATTTGGATGTGAAAGTAAATGATGTAAAATATGAAGCTTTATTTGCAATTACGAAACTAAGCACCAATCAGTTTATGCTAGCTATCAAAATTTATTGTCTTTAGCCTTTTCATCATTGTTACAACAGAAGGGGAGAGGGCTCAGCGGGAACGCCTACGAGATTTAGCTTTTTTCGAAAGGTTAAATGGAGATCCTAGGAAGACATCGCCAGCTTTAGCTGTCAAAAAGGTAAGTTTTTGTCCTTTGAAGCGTTTATATTCTGATTTTGTTTTGAGTGTTGTTTTGGATTAGTTTTTAACCATGTTGTCTTGACTTCTCATTTTCCTAAAAAGTACTTGTGTTTGACACATGTGTCGGACACATATTCCAACATGGGTATGAGTTATGATCCTCTAAATCTATGAAGAAATTTGGAAAAAATTGGGCATATCAGAGTCGAACATACTCACATCCACACTAACCTTAGAGTCCGAGTAACATACTAAGGTGCTTATAATGAATTTTTGGGCATGGGCTTTTTTGTGTGTGCCCCCCCGGGGGGGGGGGGGGGACGTAATGTCTTTAATCTTTTATATGATTTGAACATCACAGTTAATTCCCAGACTCCAAAATGAAGGAGTCTTGTGCACTATGTTTCCCTTTTATTGCAGTTAATCACAATCATGCAGAAAATGATTTACTAAGAATATAGAAGCTAAATTTTATGCTTAGTTCCATTTTATCTGTAGGTATTATATAAATGCTTTTATCAATGTTGAAGGCTGTTAATACTCCTTCACCTCTGCTAGTTTTGCAGAACTATATCGCTGAAATATGTCCAAGCATCGGATGTGCGACCCCTCTCGGTATTGGAAGACACATTAAACTACCTCCTAAACTTACTGGACTCTAGCGAACATCCTTTTGAAGTGGTTCATGACTTTATTTTTGATCGGACTCGGTCAATAAGGCAAGATCTTAGCATGCAGAATATTGTCAATGGTAGAGCAATTTGCATGTATGAGAAAATGGTATGATTTGCTTGGAAGAAACATCTGCCTTTTGTTTAGACCTTAACAGTTGTGCTAACATGTGCTGCTCCATGTTTGATCTGATGTGAAAATTTTATATATCTCATCGCACAGGTAAAATTTCATGTAATCTCTCACCAAAGGCTTAGAAATTTTTGCAGTCCGGGTATTTCATCATTGCAATATCTAAACAGGGAGCAGCTTACAAAGACTTTGGCTTCTCTGTATAGTTTGTATGAGGCTAATCACTGCACCAACTCTGTTTACGAGAATGAAGCCCAGTTCCGTTCATTTTATGTGCTTCTTCACCTTGATTCTAAGAGCCGACAAACGGTGATATCTATATTTCATTGTCCTTGTGATTGTATACCTCTTAATCCTTAACTTTAGCCTTGTTGGTTCTGAACTAGTAATTTGGATTTGCAGGAGGAGTCATTGTCTTTTTGGTTTCGCCGTGTACCTTCTCTCATAATTAAGTCTAAAGAAATGCATTTTGCCCGGCAAGTTCTAAGGTAACTTCAAAGTGTTCTAGGTGCCTATCTCTTTTGAACTCTTTGGTTACCTAATGTTGCAATCTCTTAAATGGAAGGGAACTAAAATATTTTGTTTTTCCATACAGATTTTACCGCATGGGAAATTATAAGAGTTTTCTCCGTACCGTATCCGCTGAGGCATCATATCTACAATACTGTATTATTGAGCCTTACATAAATGAGGTAATTAAAATATGTCCGATGTTGTATAACCTTTTCTCCGTTTGGCATTATCTTTTTTTTTAATTTATTGCACATAGTTTTCAACCATATTGTTGAGTATAGTGGTAGAATACTTGACACAACTTTAAGACATTTCTCAAGAAATTGGGATACAGAAGTTAAAAAATACATATTATGGCATATTAAATGCATGTATAAGCTCAGTTTTACTAGAAATATAAGAAAATTGCTAAAAATGTATTTTTAAGATATATTAAATCAAATAGAAAATTTATATTGTGGAATTGTAAGATTGTTGTTAGGAAATAGCTTAAATATTCTTCAGAAAAATTTTTTTTCAATATCCTTCAAATTGTAGCTTCAAAAGAAAATTCAAACAAATGTTAGTAAGTCCGCTAGGCTTAAAATCTGTCATAGGCTTGTGGATTGAAAGAACCCAGCTTTTATTCCCTAGGTATTTTATATAAGGGCATTTTTCTCATTGCCCTTGTCCTTCTCTTCCCATATGTTACTCGGACTCAAGTGTGGGTGTCAGATATAAGTATGTGTCCGACACAGTTATGTTCAACTTTTTCAAGATGTCCATGTATTTGGAGGATCCTTCGTGGATCATATCCTTATACCAATGTCTGGATATGTGTTGGACATGGGTGTTGGATACGGGTACTTAAAGAAAAATAAAAAGTCAAAGCAACATAGCACTTCTCTACTTCCAACTCTAGCCCCCATCATGCATCTTCGCTTCTTGTTTTTCTTTAGTATGGGGCAGCTAGATGGATTAGAATCACTTAGTCTGGCCTTGTTCACGTTGTCTTAAATCCGAAGTTCTCATCTCTCTCTCTTTCTCTCTCTCTTTCTCCCTCACTTTCTCTCATCTAGCAGTCCATCTTCACTTATGGACCAACAGTCCTGTTTCTTTTTTCCTACACAAACACAACAAATGCCGAGGCTAAGGCATGTCCATATTTCATGGATGCCTGGTGATATAACGTAAGGACATGCTTGTGTGTGTGTGCACATGCATAAGCATTTGAATTCGAGATGGGATTTGCTAAAGATGGTTTAACAACACACACTGCCACTAGTTTACCTGGATCATTGCGCTTCTTTGCTAACAAACATGATTATTTTAAAATTTTGATGTTTAATTAGGAGTATTAACTTCTTATAGATCAATTCTGATTATGGGGATAACGATTTGTTTCAGTCATTTGTCTTAAGAGAGTGTGACAATTATTCGAAACGTATTGATTTATTGTGTTGCACTTTTTTTCTTTAATTTTCATTTCCACTTTGAAAACTGTGCAGATTCGAGCACTGGCTGTTTCTTATGTAAATAATTGTTGCTACAAGCTTCAACCATATCCTTTACAACAGTTGTCCAAAGTATTGATGATGAAGGTATAATTTCTTACAATTGATTTTAGGCTATGTTAGTCAGACTTGATGTGAGTGTCAGATACAGCTGTGTTTGACACAGGTATGTTCAATTTTTTTTAAGTTTTTCAATGTATTTGGAGGGTCATATCCCTATGCCAATGTCTGGATATGCATCCAACTTGGGTACTTAAAGAAAAAAACAGAATTAGAGCAACAGAAATTTTAGGTACTTGTATTTTAGTCTTTTAGATGTTTGTCTTCTGGTTTGAATGTGCTATTGTTCTTTATAGGAATCAGATGTGGAATCCTTTTGCCATGCATGCGGTCTTGAGACTTCGACTAACGGTGGTGAAAATAAGTCGTTACCGACGAAGCAAACAACTTTCTCTATCCCCAAGGGAAGTTTGCAAAGCTACAACCTTCTGGGATTACAGCAATAAGAGAGGTAACTTTTTTGCATGCATTTGGTATCTATATGATCTAGTAAATTCAACTCCATTATTTTGATTTTGGAGTCTCCAAGCATCACAATACCATAATACACAATGTAGTGACTTTAGACTCAAAAGTCAATAAGAGTTAGGAATAATTAATAATACCCAAAACGCGTTTGCGACCGCAATTTAAATCCCTAATGTTGTGTTATTGCTATGATGTATACTTGCTATTAACTAGTTAACCTATGTTACTCATACTCGGATGTGAGTGCTAGATATGGGTATGTATTTGGTACGGGTGTGTTTAATTTTTTTTTTTAAATTTTTCCATATATTTAAAAGGTCATATGCTCAAACCCATATCTGAATGTATGTCAAACACAGATACTTTATGGAAAATAGTCGGGAGCAACATAGTAGTAAACCACTTGAAGTATTTAAGAGGTTTCTTGCTATAATTAAACATTTTATATTCTTAATTCTTGAAACTAGTTGCATATTCTACAATATATCTTTCGCAAAGTCTCTGAAAAACCAACTATTTACACCTCAGACCAATAGAGAGATGTTCAAATCGATCTTTTTCTTTTTTTTCTTATTTTTAGAGAGATCAAATCCCTTGCATTTTTCATAGGCTTGCATCTGAACTGAAAACACATCCTGCATCCTTAAACGGGAGATGGGAGACATGTACTTCCATGTGAGCTTTGACCATTTAGTGTTTCCCAGTCGTTTGATCTGCTATTATACGTTAACAACTATAGTGTTGAGTGCTTAATTATCCCAAAAGCTTATGCTAACTAGAAAAGGTTTAACCATAATATTTAGGGTTGATTGCACTAATAACCCTTGTACTATACTACTTTTCCCAATTGAGTACTTAAAGCTATACTATTATTACATTAAATACATAGGTACTGTGCACTAACACTATTAAATAAATGCTAACGTGGCATTTAATATCAAATGATGTCATGAAACATAGCAAACATGCCATGTGTCACAGTCGGATTGGATGTTAAAAGCTACTTGGGCATCTATTTAACAGCGTTAAAGTGGAGTACGTAAGTGTTTAATGGAATCATAGTGTAGGTGCTTATCTGGGCAAAACTTTTTTTTTCAGATAGTTAGTAAAAGTTGTATATTACAGGTGCCATTCGTGTAATGAACCCCTATATTCAAGTTCCATCATGTCATCTTTTGGGCAAGTCGGATGAATGACTAATCGCTTAACATGTGAATCCAAGTATAGAAGAAAGGAGCAAGTTGAAGAAGGATTAGAGCAGCAACGCATGTTCCAATGGCAACAAAACTCTAGATGAAGAAATCTTAAAAGAGAAAGCAGTTGTTGGTATTCAAACTCAAGAGTCCCGATACCATATTAAGTTGGATGACCAATTATTTCAAAAGTTTGAACTGATTTAAAATGACGAAGCCATTATATTTAAGCTCTAAAAATAGGATGCTTGATTTGGCATTGGGAAAGGCTTTACTAACCCAAGTATATAAGATTTTTTGCAGGCATATTGCGACTATTATATTTAGCTTACGACAAACATTTTTGCTTGCAGAAGGATGGTGAATCGACTATCCATATATACTCTTGATGTTATTTCGTTCTTCACTTCTTTCAATAAATTCCTGCCTATCTTTGTTGTAAATTATATTATTACAAAATATAAATATTTTATATATTTTAAGTTTTGCATAATAGAGATTGCAAAAAAAAAATACCTTTGTGATAAATTATTTAATAAATTTATCAATGAGTTGACTTAATCTTCTAAAATAATAAGATATTTAGTTATATCATTATTTTTATGGTTTAATTTAAATTAAAATGTGGATATGAAAAAAATAATTAGGATTTAATCTAATTAATAAAAAATTACAATAAACCTAGAATACAAATTTCTTTATAAACTAAAATTTGCCGTTAATCGCAAAAGTACAATTCAAAACCTTGCATGAAAAGTTTACTCTCAAAAAAAAAACATTACACCCATTGCTTAAAAATCTTCACAATTGCATCCCTATTCGAATACCCTAAACTTCATAATTCACTAATATTTTTATGTTTGTAGAAATTTCTTGATAGCATTTGTCTAAATTTTAACCCATATTATTACTAAAATAAATAATAACTTGCTAAAAATAAAAATATACATATATAGGACATCAATTAAGAAAAGAGAAAGAGAAACTGTGAAAGAATTTTATGTTGGTTTTTGTAATTATAGTAAATTTAACATTAATTTTACTTTGTTAAACTTAAGAATTTTATTATGTTTGTATAAATGTAATTTAGTTAAAAAAATAATTTTTTTTATTTTTTTTAAAAGCAAATTTTATGCATTGCAAAAAATTAACCTATTTGAAAACAGCAAAATAAACTATTATTGAGCTTTTATCGAATTTGTTCACAAATAATTTATCAAGCTCGTTCATTAACAAACGAGCCAAGCTTACTAGTTTTTAAACTTTGTTCTTTTTCTAAACAAGCCGTAAAATCTTATTCTAGTTCATTTGCTTAACTTAATAAATGAAAAAAATACAAATTATATCATGCTTGTTCACGAATAGTTCAATGAATATTTCCTAATACAACGTAATTTAAATTTGCACAATATGAATAACACTTATAAAAGTAATTTAAAATTAAAAAAAAATTATAAATTTAAATTATATTGGGTACATGAAAAATCTTAATTGTAAATTTTAAAATTTAATCTAATATTTTATTTATTTTCTAGACATATGTGATATGTGTAAAAATTGTTTTAAAAAAATATATTAAAAATTATACTTTATTTTTTATTTAATTATTTATTTTTAGACAACATAAGAATCAATCGTATATTTTATTTTATTTTATTTTATTTTTCAATCTAGCATTCGAATTCCTTTATTGATTTTCAAGCTAGAAGCTATTTTTTAACATACAAACATCATTTCTTAACTCATATTCATGCTTCATGATTTATATACTTTGCTTTTATAAAACACTTTTGAAAAGATTTACTTTTGGCGTTTATACCATAGTTAAGACAAAGTAGAAAAAGAGGACAAGGGAGTTTTGGCAGCAATTGGCATTCGAATGCCCTCGATAACGCAAGAAGCACATCCAGATGAAGACAAGAAAGCATTTCTTAATTGAGTTTTCATAGAGCAATTCCCGAAAATTTAACAAACATAAGATAATGTTAAACACAAATTTTATTAAAGATGGAGAATTTTCTCTTTTTTTTTTTTTTTTAAAAAAAAAAGAATTTTTGAAATTTTTTAACAGTGTTGATATATCAACCTATTTATGCAACACTTGAGCGGATAAATGATATACGTGAGAAATTAATTAAAATTAATATTTATTTTATTATTCTAAGCCAATATCTATTGAAACCCGTAAGGGTGATTGAAAGAAAAGTTAGAAACAAAGGTTCAAACAGCAGTAACAAACACATTGCTGAAAACACCAAAGAACAAAAGTTCAATGGCCACATTTTGACACTGTGTTAAATAAGGATTTAAACAGTGATAGCAATGGTATAGATAAAAAAAAGGCAAAAGGCCTTGAAGTCTTGAACTCTAATAGTCAACAACATATAGGTTTTAAGAGACTAGGCTTTTGCTTGTTCAAGTTTGATCCGATTTTAGTTAGACTCAAAAGTTTATTTTGTTTTGTTATGTAAAATATATTAAATATTAAAAAAATTTATTTAAATGGTAATTTGAGCCAAAACAAACCATCACTAAAAAACTATCCTAGAATGACTAGATCTACTCAAGGGTAAGCTCAGGTATCAATTTTTTCAATTTGACCAAACCCAAATCACTATTTAATGAAGAAAATAATTTTGTTTAAATTTAATTATAAATATTAATATAATTTTTTTTAATATTGTACTCTTTTTAGAACTGTAATTCTGGTTTACGGGTCAAACTGTGTCAAATTCTTAGGGTAAGCATTAATCGGCTTGAACCAATTTAACAGACCGAGCTGATCAAATTCTATTAATTTAGTTTTTGAAATTAATTAATTTTAAAAATAGGTTTATTTGGTTGATTCAGACGATCGTCAGTTTTCAAAATTGATAACCTAATAGACCAAAAAAATCAACCATTTATTCTATTTTTAATTATATTTTAGATACAATATAAATAAAATTATATTTATATAATAATTTAAAATTCTATAATATAATATATCATTTATATAATACTATATATTATATAACACATAATGTACAATTATTTTTATATAATAATATAAATAATTTATGTTTAGAACTTTAAAACTGATTGAACTGACTGCATAGACCGACTTAAGTTTAGTTCGATTTTTTAGTTCTGAGATATTTGTTTGGTAGGTTTTAAAAGTTTAGTCTATTTAATCAATTTTAAGAATTTTGAAAATAAACAGATTGAATGCTCTCTCTCTATCAAATCGGACCACAGCCTAACTTAACTCATAAATATCTTTATGATCGGCTCATTTTTTAAAAAAAAATTAGAAAATATACAAATGGGCCAGGATTTTAAATAGGCTTAATAGTGAACAGGCTTAAAATTTGGGCTTTGAAAAATGGAAAAAAAAAAACCTTTAAAGACCCGGTTGGAGCCCATGGCGGCCCAAGCTTCCCCAACTGCGTGCCCTGGTTTTCTTCCGAACTCGGCCAAGAGCCGACTCAAATAGCCCTTTATTCCTATATAATTCCTGAGTTTGCGATCAAAAAAACCTGTGTCGCCATAACCACCACAGCAGCCTCCTCGACACGCCAATCCGAGGTAACCCTTTTCGTTTATTTTCCTTTGCTTTCTTTTCTATTTGTTTTTTTTTTTTTTTTTTTTTTTTTTCCTTTTTTGGGCTTTTTTGTGTTCAAACTTGACCAAAAAAAGAAAAGCAAACAATGGAACAAATTGTTAAAATTTGAAACTTAAATTGTTGATAATAGGGGAATAAATGGTTTGAATATGAAAAAAAAAAAAAAAATTAAAGGGGAAGTGAGAAAAAAAAGTTTATATATATATATATAATTTTTATGAATGAAAATAGTGGTTTTAATATTGTTTGATTTGTGATTGATAGTGAAATCTTTGATCATAATTGATTCAACGGTTTTTCTTTCTCTTGTTTGGATGGATGGAAAAAATGGTTTTTTGAAGGGAAGGGGACCACCATCCCCCCCCTCCATAAGCTTATTCACTGTTTAAACTTGTCTTTCTTTGGTAAATGAGTTATATAATTCTGTTCGAATCCATTTCATGCGACTTGCTAAGTTAATCGAACGAATTGTTTGATGAATATAACCAATTAATTCAAAAAAAAATTCTCCTTGTAATCCATTAGGTCAAAACTCTTACTGAGTTTCAGACTTTCGATGCCTGGTTATATCTTTTTTCATAAAAGGCATGCTCGGCTTAAGTGTCTTTCCTTTTGTTGTTAAAATTGTTTTTGGATCTTGGTTTTCGATTGACAAAAAGCAATTCACATGTACACTTTAACAAGAATAAAAGGGAAATTTTTTTTTCCAGTTTTACTTCTTGTTTCAGATTGAATGACAATCTAGTTTAATAGTTTATAGTGATGACTTGAAAGGATCGAGCTTATGGGTTTGTGGATAAAAAGATAAATATAAGAAAATCTTGCATACATGGGTATAAATTACTTTTTCTAGTTTATTTTACTTTAATCATGCATGACTACCTCTGATCAAGCAGTTCGGTATTTTAGGCAATCATATATCATCTGCTGGTTGCATCATTTTAGCATATATATATATATATATAT
>JBBYHK010000019.1:0-71769 GCA_038382065.1 Adansonia grandidieri | reverse complement strand
GGCACTAAACAAGGAGGATGAGTGAGTCATATGGTCAGTAGCTCCTGAATCAATGATCCAGGAATCTGAAATTCTATTTGAAGCATTTATACCAATAAGAATAGATTTACCTGAGAGTGCTAGGGAGCATTTCCCACTTTCTTTAGATTTTCCTAAGACTCCTAGCTGATTTTTAAAAGTCTCCACTTCCTCTTTATTAAATTCCATCTGTTCCGATGTTGTATCAACCTCAGATTGTGCTCTGGATAAGTGGGCTTTACCATGATTCTTACTCGGTCCACCTTTGTAACCCCATTCTTGACTTCTTGTGTTAGGCTTTCCGTTCAACTTCCAACACCTTTCTCTAGTGTGTCTAGATTTTTTACAATAGGAACACCAAAGACTGTCCCGACCATCCTTTCTTGAATGTCTCAGGTTCTTTGTCTTCCCCGTATCCTGGATTGATAATGATTCCACCTTTGTTGTCATTGCTGATTCAACCTGGGTTTGACTTTCTAGCATTACTCCTTGGCGACTTTCCTCAGCCCACATTAAGGCTATAGTCTCATTTAAGGGTGGCACTTCACCTTTGCCGAGAATCTGCACCTTGACTTGGTCAAATTCCACATTTAGACCTGCTAGGAAGTCATATACCTTGTCTTTTTTGATGAAGTTTTTCAGAACAACAGCATCCTCAGAACAGTTAGTCTTAATGCACTGCTAATGGTCCAATTCTTGCTATAAGCTCTGAAGTGAGTTGGCATATTCCGTGATTGTCTTATTCCCTTGCCTCATAGCACTAGTCTTGATTTTTATCTCATAGACTTGTGCTACATCACGTGCCTTGGAGTAGGTCTGTCTGACAGCATCCCACACTTCCTTGGCTGTCAAGAGAAACATAAAAGTATCGTTGATTTCAGGGGTCATCGAGTTCCATAACCATGACATGATCATGGAATCTGCCTCGTCCCATGCATCGAACTTGGGATCCTTTCTTTCTGGTTTAGTTCCTAAAAGGTGGCTGAGTTTTCCTTTTCCTTTCAAGTAGGTTTGAACAAATTGAGACCATTTTAAGAAGTTTTTTTCCATTCAGCCTCTAAGCTGTTTGGATATTTTGTAGATCCCTGGATGCATGATGCATCTGGATTTCATTAGAGACTGTTTTTGAGTCTGATATATTTACAATTAAGGCCAAAGAGAGAGGAAAAAAAAAAGGAGGAAATGGCAATGAAGGCCGGAAAAAAAAAAAGGTCGTCAAAAAGAAAAAAATTAAGCCTAAGGCTTTGATACCATGATAGAAATCAATAGGAAAGTAGGTAATAATGCTTGATTTCACTGTTATTGAATATCAGCCTACTCTAGGGTATTTATACAAGAGTTTAGGTTGATTATAGTTGACCAGAATTTTAAAACTAATCCTAGATAAGATGGAAACTTTGCAACAAAACCCTTAACTTAAGGAATTCTAATCTAATCCTTAATTAAAGGAATCTCATAATTTACAAATTGTACAATCTTTCAAATCTGACCATATCTTCTTCTGTAATCTTTCAAATCTGACCTTATCTTCTAACTTCCCATATCTTCTTTATTGCATACGTAGTGACTTTTGATTAGCTTGCAAACTTAACATGGGAATTGTGGTTGCAGGGGGTTCCCCAAATTTGATAGATCAAACTGTTATTGAGAGTGAAAAAGATATTCAGCCAAGAGCTAGAGCATCAATTGAGCATGAGGGGTCTTTTCCTTCTCATATTTCAACTGGTCCTTTGCAACAATCGGGAAAGAGATCTTCGAATGGAAAACAGACTAACACTACAGAAAAAATCATAGGCCTCGATATAGTGGTTTGCTCAGATAGTGTTTTAAGTTCACATATTCAAGGGACCTCAATGCAAACGCCAGGAATGGCAATTCAAGGGGACAAATCTGATGACAGTGGATTAAAGAAGATGAAAATTGATGAAAGCATTTGCTTGAATTCCACATATTCTGATACAATAGAAGCTGCAATTTTGGATCTGGAGGAACTTATTTGTCGGGTTAAATGGCTTAAAAATATCTTAGATTTTGGAACACCATTATCCGATGATTTGAAGTCTTCTTGGAAGTTTATAGAACACCGCGCATCGTCTATACCAAAGTGACTGCTTGTGCAAAGGTTAGTTACTTAGTTTGCATGACTAATAATTACCGAATATTTGCCTATAAAGAGACTTAGACTTGATTAAGTTGGTTTAAGCGTAGAGCTAGTGCATTGCTGGTGCAACTTTAGTGATGAAATTGGTTTCGTAAGGGGTATGGAGATTATTCTCTCTTTTTTTTTTTGGGGGGGGGGGTTTAAAAACATTTAGATGCTTTAGTGCGGTGATGCACGTCTATGTTTTTTATTTTTCCTAAAGTACTTATGTTCGACATCTGTGTTCGATACATATTTAGACATGGCATGGGTATGAGTATGATTTGCCAAATATATGAAAAAATTGAGTACACCCGCGTATAACACATCTACATCCGACACTCTCCTCTGAGTGTGCTTAACATAGATGCACGTTTATATAAAGAGAAATTGGAGACATAATTTTGCATTTTGTGTTGAAGTAGCAAGATGAAATTCATGAATAATGAGTTTATTTTGCTGCTCAGGGATTATATAATCACAGCTTGGGGCCTATCCTGCATTTATGATCCTCTACAATTGTTGTTCCCTTGTGCAGAAAGGTATTTTTTTCCCCCTATTTTGCATCAAGGTAGTATTGTTTATTCCAATTTATATTCGAAAAAGTTAAAATTTACCAGTATCATTCTAGATTTGGAGCGAGTTAGTATTCATCTGGTATCGTTTTTGTTGGTTTATAAAGATTGCAATTTCTTTCTCTTATCCGCATTTCTTGGAAAGTTTCTCATCCTTCTATATTATTCTTCAATATTTTTTTCTTGCAGAGATCAGTGGAGGTAGTATCATTCATCTCTGGAGGAGAAGCCTGACTTTGGATTGACAACATTTTTGGTACTTTTAGACATCTTTTTATAGATTTAATTTTTTGGTTTTTTTTTTTTTTGATAAAAAAGAATCATGGCATCCAAAAGCTCAGTTTTGCCAGAAAGTTTTAGCAATTCTTCATTTTCAGTTAATGCTCTACATCTTGATATCAAGGTTAAAGAAATGGGATACTGGAGGTCAAACTAGTTAGACCTCCGATTTTCGGTTTAACTGATTCGTATAAATGAAATTTTAAATATTTGAAAATGATTTTAATATTAAATAAATATTAAATTAGTAAATAATTAATAAAAATATATAATTGATTTAATTGTATCATCTTTAATATAAAACTAGAAGGTTCAAGTTTCTAATCTCATCGACTTTTTAAAAAAATTGAAAAAGCAAACCATTTTTTATTTGTTAAATAAGTTTTCTACTGGTTCGGTTAAAAAGCGGTTTGATATAATGCAGGATTAAAAACAAAAAAATCAGTGGTTGAATCGGTTGAACTATCGATTTTCGGTAAAATCGGTTTAACCGTTGGTTCAATATTATTGGAAATAGGATATATTTTGGGTCAATATGATGGCCTGGTCATCGATCTAGCAAAAGTTTGAAGTTATAGCTTGAGACATTCTTTGTGTAGTAATTGAGTGGAGACGCCAGAAGAGGCAATGTCAAGCCCACTTACTACCAAATTATCTTTTAAAATTGATGGGAAACTTTTCTTGGTTTGAGGGTTTTGGCAATGAGTGAAAAGTTAAAAAAAATGAAAGCAAAGAACAAATTAATCAATCAACTCAAAACTAAAATCTTTCAAGATTGTTAAGATTAAAGATGGACGATTGGTTCAATCAGGAAGATCAACATCATCAGCCTTTTGATTAAATTAAAATAATTTATCAAAGCCGCCAATGTTAGTTCGTTTTAGAGGTGTTCATCAGTCAGTAAGAGTTATGGTTTGGGATTTTCTTGTTATCTTACCTAGAATAGGTTTGGTCGGATTGGAAAGTCAATTTAATGATTAAGATTATATTAAAAAATTATTTTTATATTAATATTTATAATAAAAATTAAATAATTTTTTATTATTTAAGTAAGATAAATTAAAAATATTCATATTTAGGCTCGTCTCAATTTGAGTCGGGCTTATTAAGCTACTTGACTCATGAATAGATTTGATAAGCTTTTGTTTTTGTATATTGATGCGGTGGAAAGCTCCATAGGTTAACTTTTTATGGAGTTATTGTTTTTCCAACATGTTGAAGATCGAGTTATATTTACAGCTTGGATTCATTTGTACAATCTGGCGAAACATGAAGCTTTGATAATTCACCTGAAAAATTTGATCGAAATGTGAGTTCCAGTGGCAGAAAATAAATTGGCGATACAGAAGTAGTCCCAAGGTAGATAAGATAAGCAGAATGCATACATATATATATATATATATATGTATGTATGTATGTAAGTCTCAAGTATTTTTCTTTGCCATTCAAATGATCGGAGATGGCATGGAATAAGAGGAGAACGAATATTGTAAAATTTACCTCTGCTTTTCTTTTTTTTTTTTTTTTTAATTTTTATTTTGGCACACTATGTTTTTCCATTTCATAGTGAATGTTAAAATTTTAATACCACCAACACTTTATTCAATCAAGTTTGCACAAGCTCCTCAATTTAATAAACTTTTATTCAACTCATTCTCATTTCATTTGATTCTCGGTGTTTTTTTTCAAAACATTTTTCAAGTTCATACTTTTTGATGTTTTAAACAACTTATTATGCAAATTCCAAAGGACTCATAGTTTCAATCATCCTTTTGATAAATCTGTGCCCTTTGACTAGTTTATTTGGTTGATTCGTTTCAAAGAGTGAAGATCACCGATGTCACACCCTACAACTTTGTGAGTTTGAAATTCAAAAGCTAATTGGCACGGGCTGGTTGATCCAATTTGGTTAAAGATAGTTTCAACGTTTTCTCTTGGCATGACTTACGGGACTCGATTCGGAAATGCCACCAAAGAACAATGCCGGAAAGCAGGAGCAGATCCTGGGGGGGGACACAGGTGGCTAAGGCCACTCCGAAAATTTTGAGGTCCAAATGGCGGTCATTTAAATTTGATCCCATTACCCACTATTCTAGTGTTTAGATTGGCCCACCATTTATATATATCACTACCTACTCAGATATATATTTTTTGAATATTAATGTGTTTAAATTATATAATTTTTTTAAAAAATATGTATAATATACCAAACGAAATGTGCTTTGACCACTTAAAATTTTCGATGAAGATAAAAGGCTCCTCCAACTCCTCGGAGGGAAGCCTCCACGACAAATGTGCCTTTGCAATTCCTATGTAATAAGTCAAGCATGTATCATACAGAAACTAAAGTTCTTTAACTGCTTGTTTTTCCAAGCAGAAGGACCAATTTTCGTGAATGGCTCTAGTAACTCAGCATATATATGCAGGAAGGAGGACAACTTTCGGTTTATATTACTTTGACTCTTAATTCTCCTTGAAGCACCCATATCTTTCACCCATATTTGACACATATTCCTACATGAGTATGTGATATAATCCTTTAAATATATAAATAAACTTTTAAAAAATTAATTATATTCATATCCGGCACTCACCCCCCGAGTCCAAGTAATACAGCTTTAAGCAGTCTATGGGACTGCAAAATTTATCATTGTCATGAATCATGACAACCAAACTACCATACGCTTAAAATGCAGACGTGAAATAGAAAGTACAACATATTTTACATACTTGGTAGGTGGTAGCTTATTGTCAGCAAATATGACCAACCAGATAAAGGATCAGTAATGTTAAGGACTGCATCCAAATCTCCTTTAAGGAGCTGAAGAGATGAAAATGTAGAAAAATAGTCATAAAACTTAAAGACTGTAAATCTCCAAATTTCTAGCGCATCAAAGGGGAACAAAGGCCGGAACAATCACGGTAGCAAAGCCACCGGAAACCAAAACGAAGTTCAGCTTTGATAATCGGCCTGAAAATTTGATCGACATGGGAATTTCAATGGTGCAAATAATTGGTGATTCACAATTGGTCCCGAGGGCAGATAAGATAGGCAGAGAATATAAGTGCTCAAGTGTGGTACTGATGGACGAGATTGGTATGGTTTTGAAACATGTCCATTAAGTCAGAGTGTGAAGCCAGTCAAATCAATCTTGAAAGACTGTATTAGAGATACCAAGGGATGCAAGTCTTGTCAAATTCATAGTCTAGCTCAAAGTGTCCCCGCAGCTAAGCTACATACGATTGTGAAACCAAGGCTTTTTCGAGGATGGGGAATTGATCTAATTGGAAAAATCTATCCACCTACCTTAGGGTTGCTGATCATAACAATTTATGTAACACGAAATATTATAGTGTAAAAATTTATATAAGACACTGATACATGAAAATAACATTAACCATGATACGACTACATGAATTACCGAGTTTACTTCAATGCAAGACTTGTAACAAGCGATGGTCGCCAAGCTTGTAGACATAACATTGCGTTGATCCATTGGTACAATAGAAAACAACGTTTGGTATATGCTTGACTTTCCAATGATCTGATCCTTCATTAGGAAGCAACCTTCAACCAAAACTACTTGGCATGTTATGAAATGTCAAATGTTCAAGGCTATTCAATTGAGAAATAGTGCAGGGCAACTCCTCCAAGTCTGGACTGGGTCCGATTGATAACCATTGAAGAAAAGGGAATGCTCCTTCATCAATTGTCAACCTTTTCAATCCATTCAACCTACGAAGTGCTAATTCCTTGAGTCTTTGAAAATATCCATTTTCGAAATGCAGTTGAGCTCCATCATATCCATTTGTCAGCTGAAACTTCAATAGATTAGGCAAAACTCCTAGGATTTTAAGCGAGTCATTGGATATTCTTGACCAGTGTAAGCCAATCCTAACGAGGTTCTGCAATTTAGAAACCCAATTCGGCAACTCAGTTAACCGTCCTCGTAGGCACAGACTTTGAAGGAAAATTGGAGGATCAGAAATGGATTGCAGTTGAAGGAACTCTTCATCATTTACGGATGTAATAGTCAATGATTGAAGGTGGTTCATCTGCTCTATAGCAGTACATAAAGCAACCCCATGTTTTGGTTTTAGCTTAGAAATTCCCAGTTTCCTCAACTGCTTCAACCTTCTCAACTCAATAAAAAACTCATCCCCTTCATGTGTTTCCACATTTACATTCAACAGCTTTTCCAGAGACTCTAAATTTGCAAAACTGTTAGACATCTTCACCCCTCTTCGATTATAAGTATTCGAACTTCTATCATAAATTGTATAGTAAGCTGCAAGATACTGTAAATTGTACAGCTTGTTCATCTCAGCATGTAACTCGCGTACACCAGAACGTTTTAGATCCAAAGTTTGGAGATTATGCAATTTACCAATTGATTTTGGAAGCATCTTCACCTTTGTATCTCTTAGACTTAAGTATCTCAAGTTTAACAAATCCCCCAATTCCTCAGGCACATAAGTCAAGGGAACTCCTTCAAAATCTAGTTCTTTCAAAAACTTAAAATCTCTGGACAATGTGCTGAATAAAGATTCGGGTAAGTCATCCACCTCAAATGCAATAATGGAATGAGTCTGTGACTTGCTACTGTTCCCTCGAAAATTGTTTGATCTACCATGTAGCGATAGATGCCTAGCTATGCCTTTAAAACTTACCAAATTTCTTGGTGAAGTTTGGATCAAATTCAATTCTTCCCATTTGGAAAGGATGACTTCGTGCATCAAATCATGAACTCGACATTCTCTAACTCTTCCCATGGAATCGATCGATTCAACTTGAACCAAGCTTCTATGAATGAGCTCGATTAAATATTCTCTTCCTACTTCCTCCAATGTTGCCTTTTGTTGTTTTTGTTTCACAAAACCTTCTGCAACCCACAACCGAATCAGTCTCCCGCAACAAATTGAATAATCTTCTGGAAACATGCCCAAATACAAGAAACATGATTTGAGATAATAAGGCAGATCAAGATAACTGAATGAAAGAATCGTTTTTATGTATGTAAGATGGGGGTTGCTGTCGAACTCTGCGCTGAGGCTATTATGCAACCTTTCCCACTGCAACACATCTTTGCCTTTGGTCGATAAAAGACCTCCTATGGCTACAATAGCAAGTGGCAACCCTTCACATCTTCTAACAATGTCCAAAGATAACTCCTTCAATTCCAGGGGGCATTGCTTTTCTATATCAAATCGAAATGCAGTTCGATAGAAGAGCTCTTGAGCCAATTCTGGAGGCAGAGGTTTTGAATCATGAACGTGAATAAGTGAAGACTTTTTACAGAATTCTGCAACCTTCGCATTTCTTGTTGTGATCATAATCCTACAACCTTTATCATTATCTAACAAAGCATGCTCTATATTTCGCCAAAAATCTTGGTTCCAAACATCATCAAAAACAGCAATATACCTCTTGTCCTGTAAATATTCTCTGGATTTGCTAATCAGCTCCTCTTCATCCATCCGATGAATCGCCTTGGGAGCTGATTCTTTCCTTGCCTCGTAAAATCGTCTCAACATGGTCCTTAGCAGCTCTTCAACCTTGAATGATTGAGATACAGTGACCCAAGCATGGCAATCAAAGTGTTCAATCACAGTTTGGTTTTCATAAACTTTCCTGGCAAGAGTGGTCTTGCCGATGCCTCCCATTCCGACAAGCGAAATGATGGTGCGAATGGAAGGTCCTGATATCAATCTATAAACCAACTCATTTCTAGGAGAATCAATGCCCACAAGTGCCTCCTCCTCAACAAATTGGAGACCAACTCGAGGATCACGCCATGTTTTAGTCCCAGCAACAAGGTTATTTCTTGATCCCTCTCTTTCTGAGATGTTGACGCCGTATCTTTTTCTTTTTTGGCCAATTTCACGAACTGATCTTTTGATATCTTGAAGCTCAGATGCTATCTCATGACGCTTTTTCATACTCTTAAGGAAAGATGCTAGTTTACACAGGTAAGCCTTGATGATACCTTCTTCACGGCGGTCAGTCTGGTTTGGTTTTTCAACATGAAAGATGTAGTCATCAACGGCGTCTTCTATCCTGTAAGCTGTTGCCCTTACAAGCTTCACCCATGTTTTAACTCCATTAACGCTGTTACAATCCGCATCTCTAACAGCCATTGCATCTGCTTCTTTTAAAAAACATGTAATGAACTCAAGTTCAACCTTAATGTCTTCAACTTCCTCGTGGATACCTCTCAGCAGTTCCACACCTTCATTCAGCAAAGTAATTAACTTCTCCATAACCAAGCTCACAGCCACCTCAGCCATAAGAAATTTCATTCAAATTTCTCTTGGGATTTAGATTTTTGAAGATTGCAAGTTTGAAACAAACAAATACCAGTTTGGGGGTTAAAAAGTTGGAACAAAGACTTTGCCTTGTTTACAGGAAATTGATTACTCCTTCGAGTTTTCTTCTTCTAGGTTGTGGTCCACATTGCTGAATTTTAGTCCTTTAAATTTTTTGCCCCATCCCACAAGCTGATTGCTTTGTTTTGATTTTTGGTTGAGAAGATGAATTACAATAAAAATATATATGTATATATATTCGGGATTCGAAATTTTTTAAATCTTTTACTCGGATCAAATCCGATTCATATATTTATTTTATTATTTAAAATATTAAAATATTTTTTTATTTATTTATAATTAATTTAAATAAAATTATTTTTATTCTATAAATAATAATTTAAATTAATTCAAGTAATAAAAATTTATATTCAAACCGAATCCAACCCGTGTTAGGTCTAGCTGTCACGGACAGGTGACTAGAAAAGAAGACTGAAGAATTGACTTTTAGTTTTTCTATTTTTTTAAATATAATAAATTTAAATATGATATATTCAAACATAATTAATATAATATTTTTAATATATTTATACTATTCTATGTCTAAGATTTTGATACTTCTGTTTATATTTGCCTAGTTAAGAAAGACAACAAAATTGTTTTATGGCTGCTGGAGACGGTGGAGCATCCACCTCCATCATCCGTTGCCTCTGCTACTTTTTATTCAAAAATAATTTCTTACGCTTTTTTAAAATTAATTTTTTACCGTTTGTAAAAAAAAAAAAAAACTCTACGTTTATATATATATATATATAAGAGGGGAGCTACGTGATGCTTGTATTATTAATTTGGATATTTAATTAATTTTTTTTAAAAAAATTGATACTTTGCTTTATAAAAATTAATTTAATTATAAATATAATTATATTTTATTGTTAATATTAAATTTAGGTTATTACATATTTATGATCAGATTAATTTTAATTCAAACTCAAGTTACTTTGAGTTTAGGATTTCTTGAGTTCGGATCTTTGAATTTTTCTTCTTTGTCAATTCAGGTTCGAAAAAATTTAATTTATTTTTTTAAAAATAATTTTTTGAATTTAAATTCAATATTTGTTGACACTAAATTGGGTTGAAGCATGTTTGGTTGAAAAGAGTTATAAAAAAAATACATATATAACTTGATCCCTTCTTACCAATAAATAATACAAACTTTTTATATTTTTTTTATAATTATAAAATGTTATTTATTATTTTTTTGTATTATAATTATATTTTAAAAATTGTATATATAAATATTTCTTTGTAAACATTTTTTTGTTTTCACATTCAAGCTATTATATTTATATAAATTTTTACACGTTAATAATATAATTTATGTAAATTTTAATATGTTCATACATTCATGTCATGCTCATTTTGTCTCATACCATAATTTATTATTTTTTTATATTGTATTCGTGTCATATAATCATATTGTAATCTAATATATCAACTCTAATTGATACTATTCAAGGAAATCTCAATTTTTGTGCCAAATGTCTTTATTTTTCATGTTCGACTTACTTTTTTTTTGTTATAATTATATTTAAAATATTATATATTTATAAAAATTTTGACAAATTAATAATTTATTTTACACAAAACTAACACGATTGTCTGTTCATGTCATATTCATATTTTTTTTGTATTGTGGTTAATTTTTTTGACATATTACATTTATGTCATATAATAATTTTTTGTTCAAAATAATCATGTCTAACACTACTCAAATAACTCTTCATATTTATATTATATTATTTATTTTTTATATTATAATTATATTTAAGAATCATTAGAAGTGGTAGCACCTTATACTTTCAACCTTCACAGAGCAAGAAAAAGAAAACGAGGTCAGCCCTCAATATATTACTGTCAGCCAGGTTATCACAAAAATGCTAAATCAAGTTCCAAGTGTCCAGTCAGAGTTAAAGAGGGGCTAGACGCTTCAAACGTGCTTGATTCAGGGGCACCATAAACGTGCAATATATGGGCCTTGCTTTACTCTAGCTAGCGCTCTTATTGCGCCTTGTGCCTCGGGCAGTATCAAGGTCCTAGCAACCAAATTGCGCATTAAGCCATTGACAACAATGATCTAGACAAATATTAAGAATTTCACACATAAGATACATCAAATCTGAAAATCCCTCATTTTGTCATGAATGAAGCAACAATGAATCAGAGTGAAAATATGAATCGCCACGAGAAGTAAACCATAACATACTTGGGGTCAACTATCTATGTGAAATATATTCTAGTTACAAAGCAATTTAATCTAAAAGTGAAACAAAACTTGTCCATTGCTTTTATGGTACTTGCAATTCAAAAGTAACACATAATACAACATGACAAGTTATACAACTCACAAGGTATGTTCTGACTACTATCATCGGTGGTCATCTCTAAACGATTTTCTCCCACTAGACAGAGCATCGTCATATACCAGTCTCTTAATGATCCGGTTGTCTATCCCGCATATAACGTTTATTTCCTCAGTCATCTTCCTCCCTTTTTCTCTGCCTACGGCTTCCATGGTGCTCCTCCTCATCCCTTTCATAACTTCTACATTTATGGTCCATCTCGTATCTTTCATATTCTCCCCCTATAGGTTCGTTTTCACCACTGACATGCCTTCGATCACCTCTCCGGTCTTCATAATCCCAATCATTCCTATTAGATCCAATATGTGGTTCGCTGATCTTACTCTGAATCCTGCCATCCTGTCTACCATGATCACCATCAGGCTCTCCTCCAGACCTAACTGACCTAGAATAATCATCCCTCTTCCGATCATCCTTCTCATATCTAGAATATTCGTCCCTCTTCCAATCATCTTTATCCAGCCTAGAAAATTCATCATACCTCTTCTGATCATCTTTACCCTGCCTAGAATATTCATCCCTCTTCCGATCATCTTTCTCCCTATAAGCTCTGGCATTTGATTTGGAATCAAACTTAGTATCATTTGGACCATGCCTTTTGTGCTCCACCTCTCTTCCTAAATTTTGACTTCTTGACTTTGACTCAGGCTGCTCGTCATGGTATTCGTCATCAAGCTTCCTCTTGCCCTTAATCAGTTCCCTATCATTCTCTGATTTCTGCAATCTCTCTGATCTATCATCCTCATTTACAGTTCTTCTCCTTCTGTCATCAGTCTTGGTTGCACCGGATGCAAACCCCTTTTCTTCGTAACTAGATTGATAACTACCTATAACAACACGATTGTCATCAGCACCCCTATGTCCTTTTCTGTCTTTGTTGATGGCATTCTTCTTTCCAAATGTTTGATGCTTTAGGTTACTGCTGTCAGAGTCATCGTCACTAGAACTTGTATCACTATCATCTGTCAAGGAGCCCAACCTCCTAGCAGCCCTTTCTCTTGGTGGTCTTGCCTTGCCACTTTTCCTACCATAGGAGGAATTAGAATCTTCATCATCAGAATCATGTCTTCTGCTTCTTCCAAAATCAGAATCACTTACAAAATCAGAATCACTGTCATCTTCTGTATCATACCTATGCCGACCTTTCTTTACAGTTTCCTTTTTATGATCTCTTGCTTTGTCTGCATCAGAATCAGATTCACTACCCACGTTTTCCCTGCCTCTACTCTGGCTCCTAATCGGCTCAAACTTTCGTCTTTGAACCTCACCTCTCTTCTTTTCCCTCCCACCATCAGTGTCAGAGTCATGCTCACTGGAGTCATGCCTATGACTACCTGTTTTAACGGTTTCCTTTTTATGACCTCTTGCTCTATCTGCATCAGAATCAGAATCACTATTCATGTTGTCCCTCCCTCCACTCTGGCTCCCAGTCAGCTCAATCTTTCGTCTTTGAACTTCACCTCTCTTCTTTTCCCTCTCACTATCAGTATCGGAGTCATTCTTACTAAATTCATGCCCCCTAGAAGATGATTTCTTCTTCTGAACATCTATTTTACCAGTATCATCACTGCCAGTATATGAATCGGAGTCATCACTATCAACTGGTCGCCGTCTATCATGCTTCTTAGCTGATTTTTTCTGCTTCCTCCCGCCAGCAAAGTCATCAGAGTCACTTTCACTATAATAAGCCTTATGACTCTTCTTCTTACGAGCAGCTTTCTTCGAATGCTCTACACTGCTATCTGTATCAGTATCAGTATCAGAGTCATGATGCCTAATCCTCTTCTTCTCCTCCTTTTTCCAGTGTCTCGACTCTCCAATTTCATCTCCAACAGCTTTTCCCTTTTTCTTGTCTGCTTTCACCTTGATATCATCCTCATACAAAGCAGCCGCAGCAGAAGGATATCGATCCAAGAAGGCATGCTCGCGCTTATCATCATTATCATTCTTACGACGATTAGACAAAGGAGGAAGATCAGATTCAGAAACTCCAATCCCTAGAGCAGCCCTAAATGTCTCCATCTGCTTCTCCTTCCTAGCTGCAACTTGGTGAGTCTACGTATCCGAAACCCTAACCAAAAATAATAAATAAATAAAGAAATATGAAACCATAATCAATTAATAAGCTAAGAAAATTAATAAGACAATTCACCTTTTTTGATGAGTAGAGGCGGGTACAACTTCTCCTTCTTCTTCATCCTTCTCTTGCTGAGCTTCGAGAGCCTTCCTAGCTTCGATGAGCTTATCGGCTATCTCAGATTCGGTGTAGCCTTGTTCAGTGAGTTTATCTTCTAAAATCACCAGCTTCAGCTCGATCTGACGTTTGCGATCGTGGTCGAGAATGTCCTTGTTGGGCTTCTTGGTGGTGAGACCGGCGGTGCCTTGACCGGTTTCGAAAGGCCTGGTGGCGTCGGTTATCCGATTGGTCTTCGGCTTCACAAAGAACTTGTTGCTCTGAATGTAACCGTTGGTGCCTGACCCCCGAGGGGTGGTCAGTCCGATTCCGTTGTACATTTTGGGAAATTTTCAAAACCCTAATTCCTCAGGTTTCTGCGATTTTTTTTACTCATTGAGATGATATATGAATATGAAAAGAAAAGAGAAAGCTTTGGCGAAGAGCGAGACGAAGGGGAGATAAAAATAAAAAAATTAAATAAAAAAAACCCCTAATCTATAATCTGTATTCTTCGGAGAAGTCGAGAGTTTTCAAACAAAGGATCCGTGCACATCCAAGCTATACGACGTCGTTATTCTTCTAACAGCGAGTAAATTCTTCAGGATCCAGGTCGGATTAGATTCCGTTATTTTTTGAAGATCTATGTTAATGGCCAGATTTACTTATCGGGTTTAATAAGTTTAAAAATTTTAAAATATATTAAAATTTATCATATTCATATTTTACTAATGATGTTCGTGGATTAGGTTAAGTAGAGTTTGAGTTAGGTCAAAGTAATAACATTATTTATATTTATTCAAATCTAATTTGACTCGAAGTATGACTTTCGAATTTTATTTAAGTTTGTTCATATTTATAAAGTGATAATCTAAACTCACTTAGGTTTATATTTTTAATTTATTTTTAAAATATATATTTTTTAAAATTTAATCTTAGTAATTTAATAATGTTCTTTTAATAAATTTTAAAGTATAAATAACTTAACATATTTTTTAATATTTACAATATAATATTATCTATATTTATTCTTTATATGACATATGCTTATTCTTTATATGATAAAAGTTACATAATGTATATAAATACAAAAATAATATATTATATAATTGAAAACGGATTGGGTTGGGTTGAAGCTTTGAATGTTGGAGCGAAAGCTTGACCCATTTTCAAATAAACTAATTTTTTTGTCCAAGCTAATTTTTCGAGTCTAAAATTTTTTCCCAAACCACCCAGTCTTGAATGTTGGAGTCAAGACTTGGCTCATTTTTTAAATGGACCTAATTTTTTTGTCTAAGCGAATTTTTCAGGTCTAAAATTTTTAACAAAACCCTGTCAAATATTGGTGGGCCTTCAGGTTTAGACGGATACCCTAGCATATGAGACCTCTACTTTGTACGTAAGAAAAGTATGTTAGATCTTGTAGTGAATGACATAAAAAAGAGGTGAATAGATTTCTCAAAAACTTTTTGCAAATTAAAACTTTGAATATGTAAATTGAAAAATTCAATGAAGAACTTAAAAAACAAGATAGTGAATAACAAATAGTAAATGAGAAAGGAAAGAGAAGCAAATACAAGCGGATTTATAGAGATTCGGCCTCGATGCCTACATCCTCTCCCTTGGCGAGAAGTTCCTAATCCATTATCTTTGAATTAATACTTTTCAAGGTCAAAGTATAACCTTTACAACTCCTTATCTTTTGAAAGCTTAGGTAGAAACCTTTTCTACTTTTTATCTTTTTTAGGCTTAGATATAACTTCTACCTTCTCTATCTTTTTGGGACCAGATAGCAATCTCTCTACCTTTTAATGGCTAAGGTAATAACATCCCCTTTATATAAGGTTTGGGTGTAAACAAAGAAGACCTTGAGAAGATTTGGTGTTTACAAATTTGAGCTCAAGGAAGGATGAATTTTAATGATAGAAAGTATTGACTTACAAATTTGAGCTTAAGGAAGGATGAATTTTAATGATATAATTACAAAGAAATACAAAGATAGGAAGAAGTAAACCTATGCACAATTTGAACTACTTGAAAAGATAAAATCGATAAAAGATTTGGCTATGTGCTCATACTCTTCTTAATTCTTGCTCTTGGGGGTGTTGGTGAAGCCTATTTATAGTTTGGAAGTGGTCTATGGTCGTTAGGACTTATTTTGGATGCAATAGAGTCGTCAGAAGTTTTATTCATTTGATTCCTATTCACTCTTGCAAAGATGTATCGATACATTTACCTTGTATATCGATACATTGCATTTTTAAGGTGCAAAATATTATCATTGAACTCATTGTATCAATACTAATGATACAATTCATGATGTATTTATACAATTGAAGCTAGTACCAATACATTTAAGGGTTTCGAGATTCCTATGCTACTGTCAAGAAATATATCGGTATAATCACATATGAATTATTTCTAAAATATTTTTCTTGACTTTAAAACATTTAAAACTTAACATAGAAATGTTTTATACTAAAGTATGCACTAAGAACACATTTTTGAGTGATATGAAGAGTTAGAAACATCTTAATATTTTTCAAAGTGTTTTCAAATTAATTAAAAGGGGAAATGCTAAGTTTAAAATACTTAATTATAAGCTAATTAGTTTAAGTTTTTATTATATCAAAACTGAGATTAATTTAAGCTAATATAGCTAACAATCTCTCCCTTTTTGTTATGAAAAAACTTAAGGTCAATTTGCTTGTCAAAACTTCCCTTTAATCATTTAAAGATTTTCAATAAAAAACTCCTCTTAATAAAAGTATGTTTGAAGATATGAAAATTTTATAGAATGCTTTCGTAGAACTTGGTAATAGTAAACAAGGTCATATTATATTTGGCCATAATATTATAAACCAACACAAATCATTTAATATGCAAGAAATCTAATCAATATGAACACATATAAATAATTCTCTCTATTTGCTTTATTATAAATATTCAATACAAGCAAGAAAATTAACCCCTAAAGTTTTCCTCCTTTTTTGTTATATAACAAGGTAGATTAATCCAAAGTTAGGGATGTTACGTTAAGCAAAAGTTTATACAAGGTATATAAAAAACGAAGTAAATGTATACCAATAGTTAAGTAAAAAAAATATAAGCATTGAAGATCATTTGTAGTTCAAATTTCATGTATTCATTTGTAGGCATTTAAGCACAAATTGGAATATGAGTATTAAAGACATATCAATCGTTAAAGGATTTTAAAAATATTATTCCAATTTTTGCCTAGATGCATAGTTTAATCCCTATTGTGGAATTAGTAGTGCATACGCATTTATCTCTTATTCAAGAATCAAATATATGAAAAGTTTAAAGGTTTTCCAAGAAGGATATAAAACTTCTATAGGTTAGAAAATAATTTGCTCATTTATGAATATTTGCAATAAGATTATGTGAGCTTAGGCACAAACCATCGTGCTAATCATTTTCATAAAAGAATATACCAATGTTGGTGCATAGAATTCCAATATGAAACTTAAGCATATAATCATAAAGAGGTACATTAATTAAAATTGGTTTGCTAACAAATGAACACGCATAAAAATGAGATATAGACACTTAAACATTTTCAAGGATTCATTTAGTGTAAACATTTCAAGCATACATGACATTTATGGATTCTAAGTGTTAAAATTTAATTCATGCATATCACTAAACTCAATGCTAAAAGATAAGAATCATATAGCATTAGTTTAGTAATTACCTTAAACTTATCAAGCCTTGATGATATGCTCATTATGACTTCGAGTTTATAGTTCCTAGTATTTGAGCATTCCTTGATGTGCAAGACTCGATTTAGATGAGGATAGTATGCTTTGTTTGCTTCTTTGTTATGCAAGTAGTCATCTTTCAAGAATGGCTTTTTCTCCAATAAACCTTGCAAAACTTAAGCAAAATTTTGGCAAAAGATGAGCATTTGTACTACTAAGATTTCAATTGTAAAAAAAATTCAACACGCTTATGAGAATATAAGTTGTTAGAAAAATTTAATTAGCTTAATGAGATTTTGAAATGAATGATACCAAATGTTAATAAATAGAGTTAAATATGTATATATGGTATCAAACAGTAATATGCAAGAGAATATGTTCATGAAGGCACAAAAACAAGTGATGCATAAAAATAATAAGGCATAAAGTTTTTGGGTATATGAGCATCAGTAGATAATATGAGCATTAATCTTGCAAGTCATGCATTTGATTTGTGAAATAATTAATCAATTTATCAAATATAATGGTAAAGCATAATGAGTCATGTTAGTCAAGATTAAGGATGATAAAAATTAAGCATTTTAAGTAAAAACCCATTAAAAAGATCAAGCATGCATTTTTGGTCAAAAAATAGCTCGAATTACCCAAAATGAAATTACATATATAGATACATGGGGCTATCGTATGGATACAATTTGCATTGTATCGATAAAATGTTCAAGGTATCGATACAATCTGGGTTTTTCTAGGTTCTTGCTCATTGCATCGATACATTGCTCAAGAGTATCAATGGATACTTTAAATTCCTTAAAAAATGCTTAGAAAAAAAATGCAATTTTTCATTCGTAAACCCATGATTTGAAGTTCTAATGCAAACCTTTGATTTTGGGCTTTAAAAACTGAGTTGAAGGATTAAAAGTTTGAATCAAAACTACTTTAAAAACCAAGTTTGAATAATTTTGCATATTGGTCATATTATGCAAGGAAATTCAAGCAATGTGCAACCATAAGAATGAAAAATTGCAATTTTCATTCAAAACATGAATGCACAATGTTTAAGCATATTCAATATGCATGAAACATATTTAAGCTATAAAGCATGTTTTCATGTGCATTTAGCATATACAACCAACTTAAGCCTCATTAAAAGACACATAAGTCACTTGAAAGGCAATAAAAGGCTAAACCCATGTTCATGGCATAAAATCATATACGTAAGCTTTATATACTTCCCTTAAGGATATGCATATTATTTCCTCATCCAATAAAACTTGCTAAGTACTCAAAACATGATATTACTTAAAATCAAACCTTTATGCATCATGTTTGAGTTCGTGCTTCATAACATCATTTTACAAATAATTATATATATCATCATTAAGCACTTAAACATCAAATGTATATTCAATCAAGCTCATATGCAATCAAGATGCAAAACATTTTGCATCAAACGCAATACTTCATAAAAATTATTTTTCAATAAAGCATTACTTATAAATAAACATATATATAACATGAATGGGTAACTAAAATATATAATCAATGAGTCTAATACTTAAAGGTTACCTATCATCCTGTTTTGCTTGTCAAGAGCATCCAATTAACTTGCTTTACTCCTATTGCTCCAACACACTTATAAAAGACTTTTATTTCTATTTTGGTACCCAAATTGCTTTTTGTCCTTGAAAGTTAGTCTTAAAGCCTTTTGTTCTTTTTGATACCCACACTTGCCTTATTTGAATTGTATCATTTTTTTAATAGAATAAGTATGTGCACTATGAGCATGAAAATTACAATATGAGCATTTGGTTATTGTAGACACCTAATTTTGTCTGAACCCCTTTTTTTGATAGTCTTAATTATTCGAGACTGAGAACTTAGTGGTCACCCTAATAAGGTTCACTTCTGCTAGGTGGACTTGGAATTTTTATAACTTATTCAATCATGCCTAAATGGTTGTATGTGCATATGATAGAAAAAAGTGCAGTTTTGAGGGCCAGTCTCGAATAAAGATGAATATTCAAGAGAAAAAATAGTTTTAAAGTATTTTCTTGTGAAATTTTGGAAATTCATTTCTACAGATGATATCACAGTCAAATTTATCATTTTTAGGAAATTTTTAAGATTTTTTTGTAAAATTTGGGAAGTTGATCGTCTATATTTTTACCGATACCCTTGCAGTATGTATGCTGATATGCACTTTGAAAAATAAAAAAGATTCAAAAAAAATCCATGTTGGCATTTTATACCATGGGGTATCAAATTGTCAAATTTACCAATTAATGTTGAATTTTTCACTATACCGTAAACTTTTACTTGTGAAATTTTTCAATGAAATTCGTTCTGAAATTCAAGTTTTTATCTTTATTAATTTTATAAATTAATATTTTGAGTAATGTATTAAATTCACCTCATTCTCCTTAAATTAGAATTAATTTTGGAAATTTTCTCATTTTTAATATATGGGTTTTCTACTCCATAAAATTTTTTGGAGGGATATTTTTAAGTTTAAAATTTTTAAAATTTGTCAAAAATTTTTATTAAATACATGTTAAACCAGTTTTGAAACTCTAATTTATTTTATGAGTTCTGAATTTTTTATATATATTATTTTTTCTCCGTAAGACTTTTTCTCATAAAATTTTACGAGTTTAAGATTTCCAATGAAGATTTTTTTTATTGTTCTGATTTTATTTCTTTCATTTCCAAAATTTTGTTTATGTTTATTGATTTTAATTTTATTTTAATTTTGGAATTAAACAAGCTAGTTTCACGGAAACTAGTTTGGTTGGATTTCAATTTTTCTCTAACCAATTTAGTTTGGTCCTAACCATATCATTAGTTGATTTTATCTTGATAATCATTAAGATGATGAGTCATCCATAATAACTCACACAAGATGACAAAAAAATTAATTCATTCTTATCATAACAAAATATCAACCAAAAAATGAAAAAAAAAAAAACAACAAGACTTTTGGCCAAGGGAGATTTCAGCCCTCTTGGCTGATTCTTCCCTATATAAATAAAGGGGAGGGAGTTGTCATAGAGGGCTATGGCTTTCATGCCAAAAGTTGGCCATTTTGCTTAGTATTTTCAATCTTTTTTTCTAAATTTTCAAGCCTTCAAGGTAGGTTGTTTCAAAATTTTGCTTATTTTCTTCAATTTTCCATCATTTCCTTCTTTTTATTAAGTTTGATGATCACTTGGGTTCGTGGATTTTAATCCATATTGAAAGGCCAAGTGTAAAAGCCATGAACAAATTCTTTGACTTAGTTGTTAAGTTTGATTTTTCTCAACAAAAATTTGATTTTTATCAAAAAAACATATTTTTGTTGATATGTTGTGCACTTTATCATGTGAATATGTTTATGATTATGTTATTTTCCTTGGTATTTTCATGTGAATATTGATATAATATGTTTATATGTCCATATTTCATGATTTTATATAGGTTGATGATGATGTGAGCTTGGTAGAAATTAGGATATATGTTGATTATTTATGTATTCATATTAAAAAATATCTTTCCCTGTCTGTTGATGAGTGGCCAAATTTGATGATGATCTTTAAAGGAATTTTCATGCTCGATTTTATGATATTTGGATTATTTTATCATGTTTAAAAATTGTAAGGACCTAAAAATATTATTTCCAAATTTTTAAAGGCCTTGGAAAAGTGTTTCCAAGCTTGGCCGATTTTACCAGGGCTTATTTATGAATATTTGAATTTTTAGCCTGTTTTGTAAATATATAAAGTCTAAGGATTAATTGTAGAAATTGTTTTAAGACTTTTCATGCTTGTCGAATGCTTGGTAGACCTTTAGGTGTGTTTTCCAGGCATTGTTAATATGTTTAGATGAATATCATACATTTTTAACCTTTTTGGGACCATTTTGTAATTTTAAAAAGTTTAGAGACTTATTTGCGAAACTTGAAAAAATTGTCTTAAGGCCAAATGTGCTTGGTCATACCTTCTTTGTGAATTTTAGTATGATTTTTGTGTTAATTTGGATATGTTCAATTTTTAATTTTGTGTTTTAATTATGTAGGGACTAATTTGCAAATTTAAAAAAGTTTGGGGACCATTAGGAAAACCTAGCATTTTAGGTCAAAATGGTCATTCTAACATTAAATTTCTCATTTGGGGTATTTTGATTATCTTTAGCACTCTTCCATTCCTTCGAGGGTAGAGAGTATTAAAAAAAAACTTTCGTATTTTTTAGTTTTTTGAGAGGGTACAAAATGCAATTTTAAAAAAATTGAACGACTTAATAGCAATTTTTACATTTTAGGTCACCTTAACATCCAAATTACCTATTTAGGGTAAAAAGGTCATTTCTTATCATTTTTGTACCTTTAAGGTTATCGAGATGCTTTCAAGACGAAAGTAATCTTTAAGAGCATTTTAGTAATTTTATATTATATATTAAAAATACTATTTATAAATAATAAAAAATAAAAAATATTTTATATTAAATTTTGAACTACTATTATATATTATTTTTAATTTTTAAAAAATAATTTGAGGTTTAATATAAAATATTTTTAATATTTTATTATCTTTAGATGGTATTTTTAATGTAAGTAATTTATATATAATATATAATATTTTTAATATTTATTATATAATATATATTATATGTAATTTATATGTAACATCTTGGGGGTCGGTTTGTAAGATTTAATCAATTTAAGAATGTGCCTCTAGTTATTGTTGATCAAGAATGTAACCTCACTCCAAGTACACGAAGATGAACATACCACATAAGTTTTCCAGTCTATTTCTTTGTTTCCGGATTATTGCCTTATAATGGTGCACATGCAATTAATAGACTAGACTAGAGACCTATATTAGAAAATTGATTAGAGTTGTATCTTAACATCAAAGTCTGTATTCTAATTAGTTACTGAAGTAGAGTTTTAACTCTTACCTCTAGAGTAGTTAATCTGAAAAGGATTTACTAGATAATATCACCTCAATATTAATTAAAATATTAATCTCAGTCTACTTAATTATCACGTGGGCCACATTAAGTCCAACACTCCCCCACTTGGCCCATATGATAACCTAAGAGCTTAAAGAGGTGATATTCAAATCCAAACTTTAATATGCTCATAAGTTACTCTAGCCAAGCTCTCACCCAATTAAAGATTCACATAGCACAAATCATGATGGTAACATTCTAAAATAAATATTCCTTTTCATGTATTACAATGCATAATCATCTCTAAAAGAGTATTTTATGAGATAATACTTTATGAATAAATTTTTCGTAATCATTTAAGGTCTACTTGACATGTCAACTTTATATGCACAAATTGAAACATTTCCATTAACTCTAAAAATGTAAAATTAATAAAATCAAAGAAGCCAAAATGCATCATGATAGAATTTAACTAGCCCCATATGTCCACATGAATTTTAAACTATTTTGTCAACCATGCTTTAGTCATGGGATCCACTATCATTAAATCTGTATTGATGTGTTGGATATCCACTTCTTGCTTCTTAATAGAGTTTTTAACAAGAAGTTACTTTATATTTATTTACTTGCTATGACTATCACTTTTATCATTCTGAGAAAAGCATACTACATAAGAGTTATCACAATATATCCTTAATGGACTTACTGACAACTCTCAAATTAGAGATAAAATATCTCAACCTTATTGCCTGCTATATTACTTTATAACATAATTCCTTTGGCATCTTTTATAGTCTAAGGCTAAGATTACTTTAATATCTACTAAGCACTTTTACTATAAACCTTATGTCAAGTTTCGTGTAAACTTGATCATATATAAGGCTCTCAATACTATATGCATATGCAATGCATTTTATATGCTCTTTTTCAAAATTATTTGGAGATATTGGCTCAAATTGGAATATCTCTTTCATAATTTTAAGTCCTTATAGATGAATAGCTTTGCATCCTAATTCTTCCTAAAACTGTTTTAATATAGGCTTTTTGAGATAGACTTAATGTCTTTTTTCAGACCTATCTCTACGAATCTCTATGGCCATGACATATAAAGTTTCACCTGAATTCTTCATATCAAAGTTTTAGAGAAAGAAAACCTTTGTCTCATGTAACAAAGCCAAATCACTTTTGCAAGGTAAATATCACCAACATATAAAACTAAAATTATGACTTTACTCCTATTGACCTTAAAGTGCAAACAATGATCAATAACATTTTAGTAAAACCAAGTGATGTCCAAATATTGTTAAACCTTACATACCATTGGTGGGATGCTTCTTTTAGTCTATATATTGCTCTTTCAAAGAAACTTTCAGGTAGAATCATGTATGCCTCTTCTCAAGATCCCTATTCAAGTAAGTTGGTTTCACTACCATTTAATGTAACTCTTAATCAAAATGAGCTACAAAAGCTATGGTAATTCTTAATGAAACTTTCTTAAAAAATGTAGAGAAAGTTCCATAGTAATCAATACCTCCTTTGAGTGAAACCATTGACCACAACTCTAACCTTATACCATTCAAAATTACCTAATGGTAATTCAAAGAGTTATTGCCATTGATTTCATCTCTTTTATCATAGATTTATGCCAAAGTGTGAAACTTTCACTATTCATGACTGAGTGAAAACGAGATCTTTATGTCTAATATCAAAATTAGACGTTTATAAGTATACAACCAAGTCATAGAAATGGCTAGTTTCTTACCCATAAGCTCTCTTAATTCATTAATCATTTGTACATTTTGTACACTTTTACTCACCGAGATTAAGTTTCTTACCCATAAGCTCTCTTAATTCATTAATCATTTGTACATTTTGTACACTTTTACTCACCGAGATTAAGTTTCTTACCCATAAGCTCTCTTAATTCATTAATCATTTGTACATTTTGTACACTTTTACTCATTGAGATTAATGATCTATTGTAAATATTATACTTGATTTGATTGCTCTCTAATTAATTCTATATATTTGTTTTGAGAAACAATTAAGTCCTTTACAAAGATTAGTCTAAGTGAATTTATTCCTTAACATAACTTTACGAGGAAAGTCACTCCCACTGGACTCATGATCCATAAAAAGCTTAGCATTTTGAGCTTCAACAATTCTATTTGAATATGAAAGACATTTAAAACCTATACCACTTTAAGTTAATTGCATAGCTTATAACTGCTAACTATTTTTGGATCTAGTTTCCTTATGTTTAGGTTATAAGCCTTCGCTTTAACTGGATAACCCAAGTTCATAAATGTCTTAAGTTGGATTTCAACTATTCTATAATTCTAAGAAAGTTTTAGAAAACAAATTAGCTGGAACTTTAATAAAGACATTAACAACGGTTTTAATGCATCAATACATAAACTCAAGAGAATGAGAATGATCTCTAAATATTACAGTGCTTTCTTTAGCTCCTTTTTGCGGACTTGTTAGTTTGCTTTTTTTTTCAATGCAACTAATTTAAGTGTTAAACTTAAGATTTTCAAGAACTCCATCATTGTCAATTCTCCTAAATTTTTATATGGAGATGTGACACAATCTCTATAACACAACTTTGAAGGAATTTTTGTCTATAGCACATCTTTACTACCAAAAATTATATAATAGTTAACAAACTTATTCTTAGAATTAGGATCCAAGTTAATGATGAAAAATTCAATAGAGAAATTTTTCTTTTAAATTTCAATAATAGAATTTAAAAATTTAAATTCAAAGCTCTTTTCATTTACGAAAATTTCTAAAATGAAAGATAAAACCCTTTTTAAGGTTAAAACAAATCTTGATTTCAAAAATGATCCTGATAGTCCTTGGCAATTTCTATAGTAGATGTTTCTGCCATTTTCTTTTAGTTTCCTTCACTTTGTGAAACCTTAAATGGTTATAGAAATATAATTCATTGGATATAAGTCTAACCACTATGTATTATAAGGAACATCGCTAAAAGAGATTCATACAAAATGAGTTTACCTTTATTTTTTAGTCTTTTTTATACTTGAGGCGATCTTTCCTTATGTGTTTAAGTCAAAATAAAAAATGAAGAACTTGATGCCATTTTCTTTATTGGCATTTTTCCTTCTGCACACACATTTGCACTACTTATTTCCTTTTCACCTTGAGTCACTAGATTAATTAAATCTAGTTTCTTATTCTTTAATTTCTTTTCCTCTTGAACACATATAACTAAGAGTTTATTAATAGGTCATTTTCTTTATGTGTGTTTCTCATGGTCATACTCATTTGAAACAACTTGAATGTGCAAGTGATAAGAAATTTACTTGAAAAACCCAATTCTGAAGATTTAAGTCGAGCAACAATGTCTTTCAAATCCTATAATGTGATCATATGCAATCTTTAGAATTGTTGTATTTCATTCCTGAAAGTTTCTTTAGCAGGGTGACTACCAAAACCCTATTAGATTTAATAATCTGGACTTTAGTGGCTTTGCAATAATCCTTGACCTTAAAACAATTACAATGAAATCTCAAATTGATTTATTAATATGATATTTGATGTACATCACCCTTAAATGGTTAGATTGCTATCTTATACATTGAAATCTATTTTCTTTTTGTGCATTTTTTTCATTGAGGACAAGTTCCCAGCTCGAAATGCTAAGTCAAGGTCTTTACACCCAAAATAGCTTAATTAATTCCTTTATTAGATTAATTTTTCATCACCGAATAACATTTATTTTAGCAGTCTTATAGATCACAATTGTAGAATTTGCTACAAAATGCAAGGAACTATACTTTAATTGAATATTTTATATTCAAATGTAAATCCAAACATTCTAGAGGGTAGAGGTGCATCTTGCATATGAATTTAAACAATTTTAATGATAAAACAATAACTGTAAAACACCAAAATTAAATAATTCATACTTGTGGGCGTAGAAAAATTTAACTTTGATGCTATATTGTTTTATCTCTTAACCATTTTACAAAATCAATTATATTCCTATGGGGCTAAATAACTAATTTCATGGTCTAACACTTTATGGATGTCATTTTTCTTTATGTATTTTTAAAGAAAAACTTCATTTTAAATAACTACTATTTTATCTAAATCAATTAACTCAAGATATTGTAGCTACTCTTAAGTAAATGATTTAGAACTTAATAATAACATCCGATATATATGCATAAAACTTAATGCATATTGTCACCACATGCTCGGCCTTTAAAACTTCGGATGATCCGAAGGGCATAATGTGCTCGACTTAAAAATAAATGATGGTTGGTTATGGTCGAGCCTTTGAGCTATCCCTTGATTGGGATTTGGATTAGGCATGATGATATGAAGAGGATAAGGACTGTCGAACGAGTTGCTCATACAACTAGACCCGGATGGCCACCACGAAGTGGCCATAAACTTGGAGTCGGTATCTATCATTTAGGCTAGGCAAGATCGGATGCCTATTGGAAACAATATTACGAGTTACAAAACTTGAAACACTGATTTCAAGGTCTACAAAGTCCAGAGATTCATTGGTTGGGCTCGGGAGTTGGTTATGTGCAGGGAAGGACTAGCATCCCCACGACTATATCTCACTTTGGTCTTCGTTAAATCGGTTCTGTTTGGTCGCTATTTAGATATAATCCTCTTTAATGCATGAAGTTTTGGAAAATGTGAATATGAGGTTTTTTATTAAGAAAAATAGATCACCTATGCACCTTGGAGATGTAAGAACATATGGATTTTTTTATGAAAACGATGTTCGGGTTGGATTTTAAAAATTGGATGTTTCGTATTAGGCACTAGAGAGATACCAACATAAAACATCGCCTCATAAATTTCATTAGAAAATGAATTTTCAAATATGAATGCACAATAACACGAAAAAAGGAAATAAGTTAGTGAGGCAAAAAATAAGAAATATAATAATATCACAAACAAGCAATCACAAACAAAAGAACATAAAAAAAAGGGGCGATTGAAATGTATCTCAATTGCCTTCAATTATTGAAGAATACCCCGGATGATGATTTTAGAGACCGGTCTTGATTCGGTGGTAATTTGAAGAACAAAGACAATTTTGATCAGAACAGTCGAGGCATCTAGAATAAAGAAAATTTTAAGCTTTTTAAGGTAAAAACGGGGTTGGAGTATCCCTTCAGAGAAGTGCGGTTGGAGTGTCTCCTAAAATAGAGTTACAAAAATAGTTAGGAACAAAGAAAAAATTTTATTATTATTTAAAAAAATATAGGGTTAGAATATCCCCTCGGAGTAGTGGGACTAGAGTATCCCCAAAATTAGGAAAACATTTAGAAATAAGGAGAAAATTTAAACTTTGATTAAAAAAATAAGGTTGAAGTATCCTTTTTGAGTAGTGGAGTTGGAGTATCTCCACTTAGCGAAAATTTTAATATGAAATCCTGTCTTTTTTGTATTTTAACCTTGATCCAAATCAAATGGGTTTGGTGTTGTGAGGGAGACTAAATGGGTGTGTTGCAATGTGGCCCGGATACAAATCCTGACCAGCTCGATTTAAAATGGCATTCGCTCCTATATTTGTTAAGTTTATCTTATATTCTATTATTTCTATAGGCCATATGATTATCATCATTTTCTCATTTTAAGGACTGGGTGATCGAGATAAATCACTCACTCGATTTAACCCTAAATAGTCATTATGAAATAACTATTTATTTAGAGTCGCCACCAATCTATTTAGGCTAGGTGAGATTGGTCACCTATCGAAGTATGTATTTTGAGGGTTACAAAACCCTAAAATACTAATTCCAAGGCCTGCCACCATACCAGCGATCATATAAAAGGATTCGGGAGTCGGTTACAATCACAAGTAAGGATCGACCCTCTCATGATGCCCGAAAATCGGTACCTTATTAATCATGTGTTAACTTAAATTTTAATTTTTATTCGGTTTCAACATTGGATGTTTAATTATAATTCCTCTAGTATTTCATTATAAAAGTTTATTATTTCGAGAAAGTCGAGTTTTAATGTTTCTAGAAATCAGAAAATTATTCGTATACTCATGAGGAACCAGGTGGGCATGAATTCTCAATCATATCCTGTCGGGGAACCATACGGAATATGAAAGGTTTTATTTTGTTTTAAAATTAAAAAATCTCGATTTCTTATTTGAAAAGGTTATCTCGTTATTAAAATAATCCGTAGAATTCCTCACATATACTGGTAGGAATCCTACATATCAATTTAATCAGGAGACATTGCCTTATTTATAAAAATAATTTTGTTATACATAAAAAAATACTGATTCTATGACCTAAGAATGACATAATATGATGGACACATTCTTAATGTGTACTCCCGATGTGAAAGTATCCTAGCATTCACATAAGATATGATTCAAATACAAAGTTACAAAAATATCCTTAGGGTATACCTTCGACATGAAAGTATCCCAATAACTCTAATGGGCCTTAAGATGATTTTGGAAGGGTAAACCAATCCTAAAAAATTCACCTTTGGCGTTAAAGTATCCCGGTGCACAAAATGACCAAAATGTCCCTAGGGCATACATTCGACATGAAAGTACCCGGTAGCCCTAATGGACCTTAAAATAATCTTGGTAGGTTAAACCAATCCTAAAAATTCACCTTCGGCATAAAAGCATCCCGGTGAGTAAAATGACCAAAATGCCCCTAGGGCATACCTTCGACATGAAAGTACCACAGTAACCCTAATAGACCTTAAATGATCTTGGTAGGTTAAACCAATCCTAAAAATTCACCTTCGACGTAAAAGCATCCCGGTAAGTAAAATGACTAAAATGCCCCTAGGGCATACCTTCAACATGAAAGTACCCCGGTAACCCTAATGGACCTTAAAATGATCTTGGTAGGTTAAACCAATCCTAAAAATTCACCTTTGGCTAAAAGCATCTTGTGAGTAAAATGACCAAAATACCCCTAGAGCATACCTTTGACATGAAAGTATCCCGGTAACCCTAATGGACCTTAAAATGATCTTGGTAGGTTAAACCAATCTACAAATTTACCTTCGACGTAAAAGCATCCTGGTGAGTAAAATGACCAAAACACCCCTAGGGTATACCTTCGACATAAAATTACCCCGGTACCCCTAATGGACTAAAAAATAACCTTAAAAGGCTAAAGGAACCTTAAACTTTCACCATTGGCATAAAAGCATCTCAGTGAGAAAAATTATGAAAATGCCCTTGAGATATACCTTCGACATGAAAGTATCCAGGTACCCCTAATGGACTAAAAAATAACCTTAAAAGGCTAAAGGAACCTTAAACTTTCACTATTAGCATAAAAGCATTCGGTGAGAAAAATTAAGAAAATGCCCTTGAGATATACCTTCGACATGAAAGTATCCCAGCACCGCTAATGGACTTAAAAATAACCTTAAAAGGCTAAAGGAACCTTAAACTTTCACCATTGGCATAAAAGCATCCCAGTGAGCAAAATTACGAAAATGCTCCCAGGATATACCTTTTACATTAAAGTATCTGGTACCCCTAATGGATAGTAAAATGACCTTAAAAGGCTAAACGCTCACCTTTAGTGTAAAAGAGTCTCGATGAGCAAAATTACCAAAATGCCCTTAGATTTTTGAAAATTACATTCGTATTCTTCAAAAAACTGAACAAATACGAAAAGTTTTGAATATTTCTATACCCCTACGGAATGCATTCCTAAAATCAAGAAAATGACTCTTTTACCCTTTTAATATAAAAATTTGCTATTTAGTCCCTACACTTTTCTAGAATTTCATTTTAGTCCCTACGTAATAAAGCAACCTAAAAATTATAAAAAAATTGTATGAAATTATGTATGAAAATGCAGTCAATATGTCAACCAAAAATTTGGCCAAATACCTTGCCCTAACCAAAAAATTTTTAATTTGCAAAATAACCCCTAAACTTTGTAAAATTACATTTTAACCCTTATACGGTAAAATTCCATAAACAAGTCATTAAAAATCATCAAACTAGCAAAGAATCAACATGAATATCATGGTAAAGATATGCAAGAAGATTAGGCTAAGCACCTTTGACCAGAAAACAAAATTTTTCTTTATTTGCAAACTAGCCCCTAAACTTTGAAAAATTACAAAATGCACCTTAAAATGTGAAAAATACCTAAAGCATGATATGAGATACCACAAAATCAGTTTCCAACTTATCCATGAAACTTTCAGTCAAACCCTTTGACCAGAAAGCAAAATTTTTTATTATCTGCAAACTAGTCCCTAAACTTTTAGACATTTGCAATTTAGTCCTTAAGTTTACAAATATTACAAAATAACTTAAAAACCTAAAATCAAAGTAAAAATAAGCACAAAATCACCATTATCAAAGTAAAAATTTTTCATCATGAAATTTCATAAATAATATCATAAATTTATAAAAAAATTTAAGCTTAAAAATACAAAAAAAAAATCTCTAAGATTTCAATCTAAATCATCATAAACATAAATATTATAAAACATCTAATCCTTGAAGATAACATCCTTATTACAAATGAACACAAAATATTACATTAAAAAGGAAGAAATACAACAAAATCCAATAAATCAAGAAAGTCCATAAAATTTAATCATTGTTTTCATGCTTGGCCTTTCAACATGGAATGAACTCCATGAGCTCAAGCAATCATAAAACTCACTAAAAAAATAAGAAATCAAGCATGGAATCAACATAAATATAAAATTTTGGAAGAGAAGTTACCTTGAAAGCTTGAAAAAACGAAAAAGAACTAAGTAATTTTTATACATTTTTGGAGTTTTTGACTTATGGAAGTTATGAACTATTTGAGAGAATTTTTTTTTTGTTGGGTTTTGCCGTGAGTTTCCTTCCAAAATCCTTACAAAATTTCCTTTCATTTATTACATGTCATAATTTGTTGATTTTTTTTGACTTTTTGATTTTTATATTTGATTTATTTGAGATATGATTTGATTTTTGACAACTTGATTGGATTTAAATTTATAACCCTTGTCTCCTTGTGATGTCATGCATGATATCATTGATTTCTATAGATATTTTGAATGATATTCGTATATAATATATAAAATTATACCGTAAAAATTAATTATAAGAACTAAATTGTAAAAATTAAAAATTATTTGTTAATAAAATTTAAAATGACCAATTTAATTCAATCTAATACTAAAATAATTTTTTTATGTACAAAAAAATAGCAAACTCGTAAAATTTTATGAGAAAAACCCTTACCGGGGAAAAATTATTATACGTAGAAAAATACAAAACTCATAAAATAAATTGATTTTTTACAAAATGAATTAATATGGATTTAAAGAATTTTAAAAATTATGAACTCCAAAAAAAATCCTACTGAAGAAATTACGAAGTAGAAACTCTGTATTTCGATAACAAGAAAAATTTTAAAACTTATAAAATAAATTGAAATTTTGAAAACTGATTTAATGAGAGTTAAATGACAATATTAGATGAATTTTAAAAATTTTAAACCGAAGAAAATTCCCCCAAAAACATTTATGGAGTAGAAAACTCCGTATTTCGAAAATAGGAGAATTTCAAGAAAAAAAATCAAAACCCATGAAAATGAATGAATTTTTGAAAATTGAATTAATGTGGATCAGATAATAATATTTTATGAATTTTAAAAATCATAAACCAAGAAAAATCACCCCGAAAATATTTACAGAGTAATAACTCCGTATTTCAAAAATAGGGGAATTTTAAGAAAAAAATTTAAAACTCATGAGAATGAATGAATTTTTAAAAACTGAATTAAAGTGAATCAAATAATAATATTTAATGAATTTTGATATTTGAAACTCGAGAGGATTCCACCAAATTTTACGAATAAAGAAAAACTCGTGTTTCAATATCGAACAAATTACGAAATTTTATTGACATTGAAGTAAAAAAAATTCAATAACATATATTATTTAAAACATTAATTTCTAAAGTGAAAAAATGAACTTGTAAAAATTTCTAAAAATAAATCAACGAAAACCAAAAGTAAAATTTGCGAGCACGACACTCGTAAGACTACAAAATTCAAAATTAATTTATAAAATTTGTAATTTGACACTTCATGGTAAAAAATGCCAATACATATTTTTTCTTGAATACTTATGATTTTTTGAGGTGGGAATTGGCAAAAAACCGCACCGGTGTCGGTAAAAATATCCGACCATCAATTTCTCGAATTTTTTCAAAAAAATCTCAGAAAATTCCTAAAAATAGGAAAATTGACCACGAGATCATCCGCAGAGGTAATTTTCCAAAATTTGTCAAGAACTTGTTCAAAAACAAAAATTTTTCCTTTACGGATTTGTCATTTATACCCGAAAAATAAAATTTTCAATCATATGTATATACTGTTATTTACATATGACTGATTAAAATTACAAAAATGTGACACCCTTCTGGTGGAAGTTGACCTCCATTAGAGTAGCCATTACACTTTCATTTTCGGATATTTAGGATTTTCGGGGACAGATAGCCCAGACGAATTTAGGTGTCTACAGGGTGCATTTGAGACATCCAAACATCTTGATAAAAGGAGATTCAAAAATTAGGTTGAAAATAGGGGGCAAGATCATGTCATCTTTGTTTCTAGATTTTTTTCGAGAGTATCCGATGACTTCAGAGGGTAAAGGAGGTACTATTGGAAAGGTAACTCAACAAGGTTTAACATAAAAATATTTCAAAAATTCTAGAAAATCACTTTCTAGGTGGAATTAATTTTTGAAATTAGGTTTATCTTAGCTCTAGCAGCATGTAAAATTAAAAGGGCATGATAGATTTCAAAAAATCATTTTAAGCTTATCGGGATCGTTAGATCATGGATAATAACTTTTCGAAAAGGAAATTTTGTGAACTTTTTGGGAAAAATATCTAGAAATTTCCTAAAAATCATTTGATGGGCCGAAATGGCCCAAACAGAATGTTACACATTGGTTCTAGGGGTTTTAGACAATAAAGGTTCACAAAATCATAACTCTCTTGTCCAGGATGATCCGAGGGCAAATAAGATACCGTTAGAAAGGAAATTCAATTCCATATAAAGGGAAAATATTAGAAAGATCAAAGGAAATATTTTATGGCTCGAAAATAATTTTTCAAGTTTAGACTACAATGCTACCAAAGCAAAAGCTTGGGGTTTTTCGATATTTAAGTTTTTTCGAAGATAGACTGGGGCCTAGGACATTCGAACATCCACGACAGAAAGTAACACGAGCTTCACAGGTTCATTCCACGATCTTGGAGTAGTTTAGGATGATGGAACAACCCGTTGACCATTTTACCAAAATGAACATGGGACTCAAGATCAAGGTTTAATACTAAAAATGATTTTCTGTTTTTTTTTAAATAAACATATTTCACCATGAAATCCAGAGCTGAAATGTTGATTAACCCCTAAGATTGGGAGACCAATTTAATGAAAGCATTAAGTCCAAGTATTTTTCATCTATTGGAGGTAGCAGGAATTTAACTTGGGGATTTTTCTAAAAATCATTTTGTAAGAGACAAACAAGCATTTTAATGGAGATATCATGAACAAAATACCGTACATACAAACATAAACAAGGATTAAACATGTAAACCAACAAAGATGACATTTTGGCATGGAAGTGGGTGACATAGATGCAAGAAGATGACTAATAGGGTGCATGGAGATGACATAAACATGTTTATACAAAGGGGTAAATGTTGGAGTTGTCAAGGCATCATTTTTATTTCATAAGCCTCTTTAAAACATAAGAAAAGTATTTGAACATACTTAAGACACATTAAGGGGACCATTTAAATGTGAAATAGATATGTGAATATGGAAGGAACATGGCAAAAAATGCATGAAAAGAGGCTGTATGATGATGAAAATGAAGCATGGTGAGTCTATATATCTAATAATATTAAAGTGTCAAGAGGGTCAACAAGATCCTTGGATCGCCACAACCAAGGCAACAAAGATGCATGAGAGTATTAGGAGGGTCATGGTAACATGAAGGTTTCACTAAAGTGAAATGGATGATCAAAACAGAAAAATATATGTAACAAGGTAAAAATATACTAGCAAAAGCTTGAAGTTTCCTCCTTTTTTAAATCAGTGACTTTAAGCTCAGGTCTTTCCCTTTTTTTGCTATTGTTAGCAAGAAAATGGTGAAAGAAAGGAGCTTTCTAGTAATGTGGTTGCTGATGCGGTGTTTTAAGGATGAAAATATGTGAAAGGTTGAGTTTTTGATTGTGTTCTAGTGGTGGTTTTAGGGAGCTACAGGAATAGAGGTTGTTTGAAGTTGAAAAGCAATGGAATAGTGTTTTGGTGAACTTCTAGAGCTAGAGTTGTTGGAAGATTTATGGGAATAGATGGAGAGTTTTCTGGGATTTCTGGAGAGCTTTTTGATAGCTGGAAGTTTTTTTTGAGATAGCTGGTAGTGTTCTCCTCTTTTTTTTGTTCAGCCCCTCCTTTTAAAAGACAATGCAAAGGGCATTTTTGATTTTTTTTCCTCTGCACTAGGGGACATATCCAGCTGCCATGCTCAGTTGACTCTCTTCTTCTTGGTTCTGCCATGTTGAGCAAGAAGGCAGAAAGGTTGTGAAAGACTGCAACTAGAGATATGCCTGCCACACCCTCTTACACCCATATATCTTAGGAAAGTGACCTTTGTCATTAATTGTTTGGACTCCAAAAATTTGTTAGAATCCATTAGTGAACCCATATTTAAGGTTTGCAATGTTTTATGATAGTTCCTTGAGCAAAAACATGTTTAAATCGGGTTTTCAAAAGTTGAAAAATGGCTCAAACTAGGCAAAAAATGCCTTGTTGTATCGATACAATGAGTTGTGTATCAATACTAAGAGCAAAAAAACATTTCCAATCTCGAGACTTAGAGGCCAGTATCGATACTCCATGGATTTGTATCGATACTCATGCTTGTGTATCGATACATTTTGCCAAAAATCATAACTTTAGCTATTGCCAAGGTCTGTATTGATACAGACATGCCAAGTATTGATACCACAACTTGGGTTTTGATGCTACATGTGAAAATTCAAGTTTTTCGCACTGTAAAGGCCTAGTATCAGTACTTGTGCTCCAATATAACTTGTGCGTACCTGTGGCTTCTTGATTTACCTCAACTTGGTCACAAACAATGGGGAATTATCTGTGTATTCATTTGAATAACCTTGGTGACACCATAAAAAGTGGCCTTTGATGCCTCGTTTTTACATTTTCCCTATACAGCCCATAGGTAGTCGTCCCCTAGCTTTTATTTCTATTTTTTGATTTTATCATCTTTTACCTAACCCCTAGGATGCCAAAAACTGGTCTGGACAAAATAAGGTGTCTACACATATCACTAATAATTCTTTATCATGTCATTTTTCTTGTGTAATTATTTAAAGGAAACCTTATTTTAAATAGCTACCAATTGTCATCTAAATCAACTAGGTTAATATGCTGTGGCTACTCTTAAGCTAGTAATTTAGAACTTTAATAATGAATTCTTAATATATACAAAATTCTTTATTACATAGTAATAGTTCCAGCCGAATATAATATGAAATTATGTTAACTTATTACAATTATCACATATTGATGTCATCTTCCGTATGTAGTTATTTAAAAAAACTTTATATTAAATAACCACTAACTTAACTAAATCAATCAACTTAAAATACTATGGCTATTCCCAAGCAATTGATTTAGATTCTTTATAATGACATAATATATGTATACCATAAATAATTGCATATATGATTTAATAACTCAAATATATACCAAATAAATTCATGGCATAAAACTTTATTGATATTTACCGTATGTAGTTATTTAAAGAAAAATTCTTTATTTTAAATAACTACCAATTTATCTAAATCATATAACTTAAAATGCTTTGGCTAATATCAAGCTAGTGATTTAGATCCTTAACAATAACATCATAAATTTATATACTATAATGGAATAACAATTTGCCATGCTATAACATATTAAAAAATCATGACAAAATATATTGGCATTCTATAACATGCACCTTTTAATTGCAAAAAATGTGCCCAAGATCAATATATATAAATGAATAAATTTCATGGTGTGTACAGCTAAAAATTGACATTCCCAAATTAGTAATATATATTTCACTAAACAAATTTAGTTATACTTTTAACTTTAGGCCGAAAATGCATACATATTGATCACTTTATAGGGAGAGTAAATATTAACAATTAAATCCTAACATACGAAGATATTTTATCATAAAACAAAATTTCAAAATATTTATGCATAAAATATTGTAATCATTTAATCATGCATAAATATTAAATAATACATATTTTATGTAATTAAAAAATTTTCAAACTCATGACTATATTAGACATATTATTATGAACTAAACAAAAGAAATAGATTCTGGATGGGTTTTATGCAAGGGCATGCATCACCCATGTACGTGCTATGGTTGTTTAATTTCTTAACCTTCTCTTACCATAATAGTCAATCTGTTTTCTTAAAATTTCACTGTATCAGTTTGCAATGGTTTTTATCAAGCTTTTTTTTTAATAACGCATTTATAATAGCTGATTTCATGTTTTCCAACAAATCCATCTATTTAAAGCTCAGTTAGATGCAAATTAAAGCATCCACACTATGAATCAATATATCAATTCGATAAAAATAAAATACAAAATCAAAAGAAATCTCTCATGACTTTCGGTATTTTTTTATCCCAAACTATTCTTTCAAATATATCTATTGGATTATCTTCAATAAAAATTTCAGATTTAAAATTAAAATATATTAAAATTCATGTGTGTATTTTATAATCTTAATAGTACAACTAGAGAACCGAGCTTTAATGCCACATGTAAGATTTAATTAATTTAAGAACGTACCTATAGCCATTGTTGATTAAGAACGTATCCTTGCTCAAGTATACGAAGATGAATATCCTGCATATGTCTTCTAGTCTATTTCTTTATTTCTGCATAATTACCTTATAATGGTGCACAGTCAATTTATAGATTAGACTAGGGACCTATACTAGAACACTAATTAGAGTTGTATCCTACCATCAATGAGTCTGTATTCTAATTAATTGCTAAAGTAGAGTTTAACTCTTACCACTAGAGTAGTTAATCTAAAAAGAATTTACTAGATAATATCACGTTAATATTAATTAAAATATTAATCTTGGTCTACTTAATTATCTTGTGAGTCACATAAAGTTCAACACTGTTCCCTTATCCCCACATATTATATACTATAATTATTTTTAATTTCTTAAAAAATAATTTAGTATTTAATATAAAATATTTTTTAATTTTTATTATTTTAACTACTAATATAAAATATTTTTATTTTTTATTATTTTTAAATGGTAATTAGAGATTTAGTATAAAATATGTTTTTATTTTTATTATTTTTATATAGCAATTCAAGATTTAATATAAAATATTTTTTGATCTTTTATTATTTATAAATACTATTTTTAATATATATATATTCAATGGATTTGATTGCCAAATAAAAAAGGTATAGGAAAGAGGCAGAGAGGTAATTACAAATTTCTTATAAATAATTCTAATAATTGCTATTTTTTTAAAATTATTTTTTTTGTTTTTGCCTTTTTTAATAATTATCAATTCATTTACTATTTTAGAATTCCCCCACCAAAAAAAAGACAAAAAGGGTTTGACTAGCTTTTGGTAAATAGCTTTATTTATTTATACCAATACGGTTTTGTAAATGATGTTGGCAACTAATGAAAATGAGACTTGTAACTAATTAAAAAAAAAAAAAGTTTTTGTGAAGTTGACAGGTCTATAGGCTTTAGGTCCCAGACTTGTATCGGTAATTAAGAATTTTAAATATACACACATAATTAATTTACGAATTTTCTTCATCATTTCACATCTAAGATATTATTTATTAATTGATGCATTATATTTACTTGTTTTTTTTTTATTTATAATTGAATTAAATAAAGTACTTTTAATATAATAAAAATGAAATATTGTTACAAATATAACTAAAAAATTATTTTTTTATGAAAAATTAAACATTCCTGAGTAAAGTTTATGTTACCTCTAATAAACGGAGACTGACATGGATTTAATGTTTTGGTCCTCAATCTTGGATATAAATCAAGTCTTCATATTTACATTCATGGTCAAATGAAGTTATATGTACTAGTTTTCAAAATAAAAATAGCCTTTTACTTGTTTTAAAATGTTATGCCTTGATCCTGCGTTTAACTCCCTTATTGGTGACATGGTCAAAGGATTGTTTCATTGCCCCAAATTACTTTAGGATTGTGTAAATGAGTTCATTAAGCCCATGTCACCCTTCTCGTGCAGTCATGGATGTTCGGATGTGCTTGAGTTGAGTTTAGTCCTAATAAACTCAAAAAATAAAAAAAAATTCCCTTTTTGTGCCTTTGGTAACGCTATAGTCACAACTTGAAAAATCATTTTCGAGTGATAAAACATTTTTTTGGAATTTCAAGATATTTTCTCTTAAAGGGTATCAAATTATCTTTCTAATGGTATCTCGTTTACCCATGAATTATTTCAGATTAGAGAGTTATGATTTCTCGAACCTTTGCTGTCTGGAGCCCTTGGAATCAGCAATATACATTTTGTTTGGGCTATTTTTGCCCACCAGATAATTTTTTTTGTATTTTTAAAATATTTATCCTAAAGACTAAGTAAAATTACCTTTCCAAAAATGTATTGTTTGTGATTTAATGATTCTAAATGAGCAGGTGAAAATATTTCAAAGTTTGCCACTCCTTTGATCCTACCCATGCTGCCAATGTTGAACCAAACTCAAATTTAAAATTTGATTCTGCTTAGAAAGCAATTTTTCTAGGATGTTTGAAGTTTTTCTATGTTAACCCCTATTGAGTTACCTTTCCAATGACATATTCCTTGCCCCTTGAAGGCTTTGGATAAACCTAAAAATAAATTCAAGAAGTTGGATAGTGCGATGTTGTCCCCTGTTCTTGAACTTCCAAAATCCTAATTGATTTTCCCGAGGCAATTTTTAGAGGCATTTGAATGCTCGAAATACATCCAATTGATTTCCCATGGAATTGGGTACCATAATACAAGCCCTTTAAGCTTGGATTAAGGCCCAACAAAAATTTATTTAATCTAGTCTTTTATTTCAGTTGTCGGTTTAACTCAAAATTTGATCTTTTTATCAAAAAATGTTCCACTCTTCAAAGTTAACAAAATTTTCACATTTAGGTAGATCTGGCAATTCGTGTATCCATGTCATATTTCATATATTTTCTCATGTCATAATCATGTTTAAGGTTTTTTATGTTTATATTAATTTTGATACATTTATAATTTGTATTAAATAGATTTTGAGAATATACTAGTGTCATGTCATGTCGTGTCGTGTTTTTTTAACCTTATACGTGTCATATTCATGTGATCATGTCAAATATTATCAGGTCTGCCTTTGGGGATATCTAACCTCACTTTTCTGAGGGGATACTCTAACCCTGCTTTTCAAAACTTCACCAAAAATCTAAATTTTCCCTTTTTTGAACATCCCCAGGCCTTTTAATCAAAACCTTTTTTCAAAAATATCAAAGATCGTCACCATTGGGGAAACTTTAGGCCCACCTTCTAAGGGGATGCTTCAACTTCTCTTTTTATTCAAAAATCCAAATTTTCCCTTTCCTAGATATCCTAAGCCTTTTAATTAAAACCTTTTTTCAAAAATATCGAAGATCTTCACCATTACGGATACTCTAACCCCAATTTTCACTAAAAAAATCTAAAATTTCCCTCTCGAGGACATCCCCATGCCTTCTAATCAAAATCTCCTTTTTCACACCTTAGGCAACCACTGAGTCTAAACATGTCTCAAAATGTCATTCCGATTATTCCTCAATAATCGATGATAATTACAAGATACATTCCAATCATCTCTCTATTTTATGTTTTTGTGTGCTTTTTTTTGTGCAATATTATTATATTTTTCGTCTTACTAACACGTTTCCCCTTGTGCTGCCTATCTTGCATTCATATTTTCAAATTGTTTTAGAAAATTATAAGGTAATGTTCAATGTTGATATCACTCCAATGATTAACATGAAATATTCGATTTCCAACATTAACTCTAGAAATCATTTTTAGTGAAAAAATCTCTATGTTGCTTGCATCTTTAGGGGCATACATGATTTAAATTTTCTTCAACTCCCAAGTTTACAATTTTCACATAAAATTCATGCATTAAAAGGGGACTATGTCAAGATAAAGACAAGTCAAAATCGAATAAATGAAAACCATGGCTAGTGGGTACAAATTTTGAGCGTCGTGGAGGTGCTAATCCTTTCCATGCATAACCAACTCCCACACCCAACCAATGAATCTCTGAACCTCATAGACTTTGAAATCAATGTTTTGAGTTTCATAACTTAGAATATCATTTTCAATAAGCTCTTGATCATGCCGAGCCCAAAATAATCGATGGCAACTCTAAGTTTTCAGCCACTTCATAATGGCCATCCAAGATCGGTTGGATGAACAATTCAATCGATGATCCTTCTCCTTTCTATCTTCACATCACGCCTAATTCAAATCCCATCAAGGGATAACTCAAGGGCGATTCCCAAGAATTCCTTTTTAAGTTGTGTGCATCACTATCCAAGCAATTCGAGTAGGTGTTATGCCTGGTTAAGGGCACGTCGCGAGAATAGTCATTTGCTTGAATAAAATGCCTCATTCTTGTCTTTCAATAAGAGTAGTTATCGCCATTGAATAGAGGAGGCCACATGGTGGAATGGCCTTCAAGTCTCATGGCATTTAAATTTGTCTCAAAGGCCATGAGACACTTAATCTTGGTTATTTCTCTCATGTGAACTTCTTAAAGCTTTAAGCACCAAGTTTGTATTTTCCATTTAAACTATTTGATGGATCTTTTCTCAAGGTTACTAGACCTACAATAGAGACAGAAATTCTTATACAAATTGTTAGCTTAAATAAAAGAATGAACCAAGAGAATGGGTGAATTAGTTCTTTTAAAAACTTAATCTCAAATTCAACTTTAATAAAAAATTGAAATAAAATAAATATAAAGATGAGTTGAGAGAGAATATCAAACATGAGATTTATAGGCATTCGGTCTTTTAACATGAAGCTTATGTATTCAAAGAATAAAATTTCACTTAACAAATTTCATTAAAAAATAATCAAAATAAGTTTCTTGAGCTTGTTAGAAAATAAAATGAGCTAATTAGGCTTTTCAAAAAATTAATACGGTTATTGGGCCTATTAGAATATTTACAGGTTTTAAAACCCATGAAATAGGAAAAATAAAATTTGGCCAATTAAAAATGAAATTAAAATATAAAATTCCAAAATGAAATTTTGAAAAAATTTACGTGCAAAATAAAAACAATTAAAAATTTTAAACTCATAACAATTTAAGAGTAAAAACACTTTTAAAAGAAAATTATTATTTGGAAAAAATAAAAAACTGATAAAATAAATTGAATTCTCAAAAACTATTTTAATATTAATTTAATGAAGGAATTTAAAGAATTTTAAAAATTATACACTTATAAAATTCCCCCACAAAAAATTTATGAAGTAGAAATCTCTGTATCATGGAAACAGAAAAATTCCAAAAGTATGTTCAAATTTTATAAAAATGAATTAAAATTCAACACATTAATCAAAATATTAATTTATAAAATAATAAAAGATGACAACTTGAAATTCGAAACTAATTTTTTCTGAAAAATTTTAATGAGTATGATACTCATGGTACTGTGAAAAATTCAAATTTAAGTCCCAAAATTGACAACTTGATACCTCGTGGTAAAAAATGCCAATATGAATTTTTCCTTGAATATTTTTTATTTTTTGAAGTGAGTTTTGGCATAAATATTGCATAGGTGTTGGTAAAAACATATGATAGCCAACTTTCTAAATTTTACAGAAAAACCTAAAAAAACTCCTAAAAGTGAAAAATTGAACCGTGATAACATTCACAAAAATAAATTTTAAAATTTCAAAAGAATAAAGCTAAAAGCTAATTATTTTACCTCAATATGCATGTTCAACCATTTAAGCATGACTAAATAGGTCTTGAAAAAGTTTATTCTACTTGAGGGAACTCTACCCTTATCAGTGGCCATTAAGCTCTTGATCTTGGATTTTAGACTGTCAAGGAAGGAGCACAGATAAAATTAGGTGTCAACAGCACCCTTATCCTTACCCATGAGCATTGGCGAAATAAGTTTAATCAAAATGGGAGTATTTTTCAGGCATGCATAGGGATTTGCACCTATTGAAGGCATTGGTATTTTACACCTAGTAGGTTTTTCACTAGCCTATCTGGAGGATGACTTCACAAAGGTAGAGCTACTTCACCCTCGTTTAAACAAGTTCGGTACCCATAATGGGCCTTATGACAGAAAATACACATGAACAGTATCTGTAAAGGAATAAATGAACCTTCTAAAAAATTTGCACAAAAAATAAATCCCCTATCTTAAATCTGCAAAAGACGTATGAAACAAAAATGATTAGTGGACAAAAATACATACTATATATGTTAGAGTTCCATATAAATAAAAAAAAATGATGAATTTTTTGTTTTTAGGAATATTGAGAATTATAAATGAATGATGTTTGAAAGCAAATTAATCAAAGTTTAAGTTAACACATGATTAAATTAGGCTTAACTCTCTAATTATTCCCAATGGAGTCGCCAAGCTATTGCAATATGGTTGGGATGCAAACCTTAACCCACTAGACTTAAAGGTGGGTGAATCCCTATTTGTATTATTTTTTGTGTTCACGTTGGGGATTGAGTAGCCAAAGTGAATCACACACTCGACTTAACTCAAAATGATCATTTTGAAAGACCATTTGACTTAGAGTCACCATCAGTCTATTTTGGCTAAGTGATATTGGTCATCTATTAAAGTTTGTGTTTTAAGGGTTACGAAACCTTCAAAAATGAAATTCGAGATTTGCGTACTAACCATAAATCATGTGAAAGCATTTGAGAGTCAGTTACGGCACGAGTGAGGATCCATCGCTCTCATGACGCTCGAAAAATTGATACCTTTAATTATGTATTAACTTAAATCTTAGTTGTTTTGTTTCGTATATGGTGTTTAATTATAATTCTTGTATTTCAAAAAATTCCTAAACTAATTGCATTATTTCATTTGAGAAAATGAGGTTTTTAATATTTTTTAAAATTAAAATATCATTCATACCCTTTAGATTAAGCTGAAGAAATACGAATGTTCTGTTCATGAAATTCGAAAAATTTGGATTTAACTCGTTTTTAAAAGGGTATCTTGTCATTAAAATAATCTGTAAAACCCCTCCCATAGTTTGAGAGAAATTCCATATAGATATTAACTCAAAAATGTTGCTTCGATTTTTTAAAACACCAATTTTGTTCAAAAGAAACCAAAATACCCTTTATAGTGTGCCTTTGACATGAAAGTACCCGTAATCATAACAGACTTTAAAAATTGCCTATATACCTTTAAAATACACCTTTAACAACAAAGGATCCCAGTGACCCTGAAAGACTTTAAAAATCACCAACATGCCCCTAGAGTACACCATTGACATGAAATTATCTTGTGACATCGAATGACTCTAATAAAGACCCATATACCTTAAAGTATACCTTTGATATGAAAGTACCTCGATGACCACTAAAGACTTGATATCATGATGAAATGATTAATTTAACCTACATGGGTAATTTTTAACTTAAAATGAGCTAAACAAGGAAATTATTAATAGGTCCTTAAACTCTATAAATTTTTAATTTGACCCTAAAAGTTTTTAAAATGCATGAAATGTCTTAAAATGGCTAACAAGCCCTTCAAGGGTAATCTTGTGGAGGAAATAACCTAATTAGCCCTAAAAAGCAAGGTTTTGCTAAAAGGCCCCTAAACTTTTTAAAATTGTAATATGACTCCTACATGATTTTAAAATGCATTTAAACATGTCTAAAATTCATGGAATTTTAGCATAACGAACCCTAGACCATTAGGCCAAACATGGATGGCCTTGAATAAATTTTAAAAATTTTGCAATTAGTACCTAAGCTTGGCCAAATTACCTTATGGAGCAAAAATTCATGAAATTAATTACATGAAAATTGCAAACACACCTTTAAGGTTTAGCCAACTTGAAAAATGGCCTTAAAATTTTTTAACCTTGCAAATTGGCCCCCAACACATTCACCAAGTCCAAATATACTAATTTGGACCTAAGAAAACATGGAAAACTAGTATTAGGTCCCTAAAAATTAAATCAGCGCTAAACACATCAAATAGCCTTGAAAAATCAAAGGGAAAATAACCAAATGAAATCTAAGATGCTTGAATGAATATACATACATGCAAAACATTTTTTTTACACCAAAAGCTCAAAAATTACATTTCATGAATCAAATATATCAAGTATGTTCATGCATTAATAGAAACATAATTTTATACATGTATATCTTATAAAAGAGCATGGCATAAATTATGTGACACTCTCATGAAAATAATAAAAATCATATGAACATGTAATAGTATCAACATTTACAACCAAACAAGAAATCACAATACAAGTATATAAAAAAATACATTAGTCAGAAAATGATTTAGAATGCACACATCATGAAACATTCATATAACATTATTCATGAAAAATTACATGTAATATGACAAAAATAACATATGAACATATTTACACAACAAAATGATTTTAGTTTAAAAAAAAGTTTATTTTTTGGGGAAATCAAAAGATTAGTAACTAAAAAAATTATTTTGTTTTTAGCTCATTACTTGGCCTTTCAACATGGTTTGAAAACCATGAGCACAAAATTCACCTAAGCAAACTTTGGATCATTAAGCTCTCTAAAAGGAAGAGAAAATGAAAGAAAAAAATAAAAAAGATGAACACAATAGAAATATTTCTAAATAAACTACCTTGAAAGTTTGAAAAACTTGAGAAATGCTTGAAAAAACTAAAGAATTTTTTTTAGGTACCCAAGAGAGGTTTTTTGTTTTATGAAGAAGAAGAAGACTTAAAATAAAATCTCCTATCCAAATAGAATGAAAATGGCATCACTTTCATGGCGAAAAAGCCATATTTATCCTTTTTTATTTCTTTTAAGCCTTTTGTAAGCTTCATTTAATGTCACCTTTGTTGCATGTAATTTTGTTAGCTTCCATGGGGGTGGGATAATCGCGAGTGTTGATGAAATAAAAATAAAATGACAATGGAGAAATTATGAATGGATGCCATATGAAAATTGATGTAGAAATTAAATTAAACAAATAAGATGAATAAAATAAAATTAATTTTGATATTAAAATAAACAAAACTAAATTAAAATGGGTTAGTAGGCTTTCCTAAAGGATTTTAAATGACCTTAATGGGCTTGTGGGAAGTCATATGGGCTTTAAAGCCCATTAGCTCAACTTTAAAAGCCTTTAGCCTATGAGAAGAAAAATTCTCTTAGCCCATTAAAAATAAAATCAGTGAGAAAATATTTAATATGTGAAAAGTGAAATAATAATTTCCATGAAAAAATTTCAAGTGAAAGAAATTAATTAAAAGGCCCATTATAGAAAATTTTGGAAGAAATATGGACAAAATTGGAAAAATCTAAAAGTATGGGCATTAGATTGAAAAAAAAATAAAACTTTATGTATGCTATATGAAAATTTCTATATTATGAGAAAATAAAATAAATGAAAAAATTTATGGGTAAAAAAAAATGAACTTCCCTACTCGAAAGGCTTTTAGCGAAAAAATTTCACGGAATAGGAAACTACATGTTTTAATCACACTAAAATATTTGAAAAATATCCCAAGTGTTGAATTTTAAAAAAATGAAATTCTATACTTAATAAAAGGAAGTTAGTACGAGGAAATCTCATGTGTGAAAAAAGATACTTAAAAATTTTGAACTATAAAAAGTTTAGAAGAAACACACTTATGGAAGAAAATTACCTAAATGGAAAATTCAAACATGAATTCAAGTCTCAAAAAAAGATGAATCTAAAATATTTAATTGAAAGTATATACAAAAAGTCAAATATCCTAAACTCAAGAAGAATTAATGAAAAATCTTACAGAACAAAAAATCTCGTAATTTTGAAACAAGAAAATTCGAAAGTGAATTCAAGTTTAGAAGAAAACTAGTTGAATCCTAAATATTTATAAAAAAATATTTAATGATAACAAGGAAAATAACAGTTTGATCGAAAATTGTTTATGGGAAAATAAGGGTAAAATTCAAGACACTCTCAAAACTTAAAAATAAGTAAATTAATGAGACAATTTGATACCTCATAGTATAAATACCGATATGACTTTCTTTTCCATAATTTTTGTTTTGATTTCTTGAAGTGAGTATCGACATAAATATTGCATGGATATTAGTAAAATTATACGATGTCCAATTGGCAAATTTCACGAAAAAGGTTTTAAAATTTTTCCAAAAGTTGGACATTTAATCATGACATCATGCTTAAAAATAAATTCTATAATTTTCACCAAAAGGTATTTAAAAGCTAAGTTTTCTCTCCAATATTCATCTTTTTAACTAGTGTTTGTTGTCGATGAACCCTAAAATTATAATTTTTCACCCACGTGTGTAGGCATTCATCAAAACACAACCAAATAGGTCTTAAAAGGCTTAGTTCACATGGAGAAGGTGACCCCCGTTGAGATGACTGCCCGATCTTAAACATTTTAAACTATCAGTGAAAGGGCTCAGATGAAACTAAGAGTCTATATCTTCAACCCACGTATGAAAGCTCTTTCAATTTTAACTCAAAATAGCTTCTTATAACATTTCAACCAAACTAATCTCTATTAGTTAAAAAAACTAATTAGAAACCCATCTGTTACCCACTTAGCTAGAAAACTTGCTCTAGTTGGATGGATCAAGCTAAAATCCTAAGGGCCTTAGTCAAACATATTTAAGATCTCTTACTTATTTTAATTTGATTTAAAAAGATTAAATAAAAAGGTTTTGCATGATTAAAAGTAACCCTAAGTCATTTTAGATGAACAAGAATGCAAAATGCAAGCAAAATGTAGGTGTCTGACCTCTTTTACTTTATTTTTGGCCATGAGGCATCGATAAATATAGTATTGTATCTTTAAATTCTATCAATACTTTAGCTTTCCAAAAGACCGAAAGTTGGCCAAATGCACAATGTATCGATGCATATGTAGACATCTAATTTTGTCCAGGCCCTTTTGAACAAATCGTGCCTAATCAGAGACTTTTAGATGAAATGCACTTATTTCTCTTCACGGGCCAAATTTTGATATCTTGAGGCTTAATTGGAAGGTAATAGAATAAAATAATAAAAATAAAAAATAGGGATTACTTTTGGATGCCACGTCATGAAGATGTATCAATATATCATTAAAATCATTCGGATAAGCGCCAAATCAGTCATTCATCATTCTTAGCCATGGTAAGGTGTTCGAAGAGCCAAAGGTGCATAAAATTAACATTTTTCCATGTGTGTATCGGTATAAGGCCTTGGTGTGTCAATACAGGGCCTTCACGTCATAAAAAAATCAAGTTTTACATGTTACATCGGTATTACCAAGCTGTGTATCGATACAAATGCTTGAGTGTCAATACCATAAGCATTTGCATCGATACATGCTTAAGTATCAATACCTCAGTGTTTGCATCAATATAAAGGCTTGTCCGTAGCTTAAAATTGCAATTTTTGGCCAAATGTATCATTACGCAAGCTTTTGTATTGATACCTGAAGGCAAAAATGCTCTATGTATTGATATAAAGTTATTTGTATCAATACTTGGAGGCAAAAGTTGCTTTATGTATCAATACAAAGTTCTTTGAAACAATACAGGAAAGCATTTGCCCAGTTCATGCCACTTTTCAGCCCTTGTAGCATTGATCCAAAAATCTGATTTAGCCATGTTTTTGGCACCAAAAATCATCAAAATTCATACTAAGCCTTAGCATTGGGCTTATGATTAGGTCAAATGAATTTTGTAGGCCTATAATGACTAGAAAATGGGACATTTTCATGGGAAAATATGATTTGTATCGGGGCATGTTTGGTTTTTCTCAATTTGCAAACTCTCTCAGCTCTCTGCTCCACCAATCTGCTTGCTATAGCCAATTAGAATCAGGATAGCTGAGCATAGTACCCAGCTCTATTGCATGGTACATGAGGAAAACCCCACAATGCCCTTATTTTGGCTGAGCATTTTCATATAAAAAGCCAACTTTGGATATTTTCTTAGAAAACATTTCTCTATTTTCATAGCGCTTCCAATAACCCTTAAAAACCTCTTTAAAACTCTCATCCTTTATTTCTTTTCACCATTAAACTCCTCCACATCTATAGTATCACTTTAAAGCTCATCTTTACTACTCTTTCTTACTAATTTATAGCATGTAAAGGGAGGAAAAGTGAGCCAAAAACTAGAGACATAGAAAAACCATACGAACATAAAATTTACAACTTTGAAAGGATAAGAAAAAAAGGGTTTTGCAAGCTCTGATGTATAGTTTTTGCACATTACTCTTAATTTCTTTGCATGAACGCATATCTTATGCCATCTTAGCTAACAATCATGAAACCATGACCTTTATAGGAAATTTGATGATATTTTAAGATTATAAGGCTTTGATGTTGCTTGAACGCTTCAAAAATCAGATTTTTCTTAGATTATCTTAAAATAGTGGTCATTTTAATGATTCTTGGCATTCTTCCACCATCATTCATGCATAATACTTGATAAGACATTGTTTTTCAAGATGTTCTAATGTTTTATTAAGCTTGATGATCTTTGTGTGAGCTTAATGACATAAAAATCATGTCTTTGGTGCTGTAAAAACTTGCTATCACTTGTTTCATGCCATGGAGACATTTTTCACATGTTTACACCATCTTTCATTTTGTCATAAGCATCCTCTCAAATGTTCATGCATTTTTCCATGTTTCTTGCATTTTTAATATGTTTTGTGTGGAAAAAAATATTGTTTTATTATTGCTCTACATACTTGTTATAGATGCCTTGTTTGCATATGAAATGCCTTCTTGATGTTTTTTCTAGGTGCTTATTTGCTATAAAAATTTGTTCTCAAAGAAACTCCCAAGTTAAATTTATGTTACCTCCAATAAATTGAGATTGACATAGATTTAATGTTTTAACTAATTGGTCTTCCAATCTTGGAAAAAAAATCAAGCTTTCCATGTTTGGATTCATGGCTAAATGAGGATAAACATTTTGATTTCCAAAATAAAATAGCTTTTTTCCTTGTTTTAAAATGTTTATGTGTTAATACCCCTTACTAGTGACTTTGGTTAATGGGCTCTTCCATCATCACAAATTACACTACGATTGTGCGAATGAGCTTGTGAAGCCATTATTACTAACCCTCTTTGTTATAGACATTCAGATGTTTGTAACTCGAGCCTAGTCCCAGAAAAACTGAAAACCAAAAAGACTCCATTATTTTGCTTTGGTAGCATTGTAGTCATAACTCAAAAAATATTTTTGAGCCTTAAAACATTTTTCTAAAATTTCGTAATTTTTTTGAAGGAGATTAAATTACCTTTCCAACAATGTCTCGTTTGCCCTCGGATCATTTCAGATGAAGAAGTTATGATTTTTCAAACCTTTATTATTTGAAACCCTAAAATCAGTGATTTATATTCTGTTTGGGCTATTTTGGCCTCTAGATGATTTTTGTGGATTTTTAAAGTATTTTTTCCTAAAATTTTCATGAAATTGTCTTTCTAGAAAGGTATTGTTTGCGATTTAACGATTCCAAACGAGTTTAGGGTGATTTTTCAAAGTTCATAACACCCTTTCCACTGTACATGTTGCCAGTGCCGATGCAAACTCAACTTCAAAAATTAGATCCACCTAGAAAGTAATTTTTTGGGATTTTTTATGTTAATCTTTATCGAGTTATCTTTCTAATGGTACATTATTTAACCCTTGAGCTCAACTAAACTTGAATCATCTAATTCTTAAGAAATTAAGTTGGGTGACCTTTAAACCTAAAGAGTTCTCATGTTTGAACACTAGGTCTAGATTATTAATCATGATTTAAGCTAGATTTCAGCAATTACTCATAAGATCAAGCTTTAAACAACAGGAAATCAAGTGAATCATAGTTCAAATCAAGATATTCATGTTGATCAAATGCTATAAATCATTAAACATCATGGCCCGAAACTTATATTGGCATGGATAAACATGAATTGATCATCAAAATCATAAAATTGAAATGAAATTAAAGAGAAAAGTTAGAAATTATACCTTATTTCCCTTCTAAAGATGATGAGAGCTTGAGAGAAAAAGATAAAGTTTTATGAGTGTTTAAAAGTTATGAAACTATGGCTAATCACCCCTATTTATAGGCCTCCAAGTTGGTGATTTAATCGCCCTTGTATGATCTTAGGTTAATCACTAACCTTTTAACTAATATTAGGGGAAATTACAATTGTGCCATTAATGAATAGATGAACAAAATTAGCACACTTCAGTGATGACTATGTTATGCACTAATCTATGTACAACTTCTTATTCCATTCAATTGACCATGATTTGTCTATGTAAAAGTGCAACTAAATATTCCTTCGCATAGTAAAAATGTGTCCTAATGTCTTTTTCCAAAAATCTAAAATTTTCTATCCTAGAGCTTTCAGATTAAGCCTTGGGAATTCTTAGCTTTCTAAATACCTAGGGTCCTTTCATGAGTCGATCCTAATTACACCTTATTGACCTAAAGTCCATGTTTAATTTCATTTTGGTGTAATCAATTTCGAAATTCGAGTTACAAAACTCTTCTAATTTTAAAATCTAACTCTAAGCTAAAAAGTTAACCATTTATAGTTGACTTTGCCTGAGGTTCTCTTTTGTCACTATATTGATTTTTGATTATGGCTTTTAAAACAAGTCTTTTTTTCATTCAAATATCATCAATAACCACTCTAATCACCTTAGGAGACATACCCCAATCAACTTTTGACATTCTTGGATTTTTGTAACTTAAGCCCTAATTTTTTTTAATCTAAGACCAACCATTTAAATCGGACAATTAAGTGTATGTTAAAGTAAGCTTATTACAACAAACCAGGACCTTTCGATCATCTATGACTTATTTAAGAAGATTCAAACATAGAAAATTCCATTTAACACCTAAAATCAACAAAAAGTTAATTAGAAGCACGAATAAACTAGAGTGTCTATAGTTGCCCCTCTTCGGCTATTGCTAAGAACCTAGGAATAAGGTAAAGACTAAATAGACATGATTTTGTCTAGGACCTAATAAGCTCTCTATAGAAAGGTTTTTTTCTCTTCATTTTTTTACACATGTAATGTCCTAACTAACTATACTAATGAAAAGGAATGTCAATCCTCACTAACCTTCCATTTAATCAATGAAGTGCCAATTCTGCTAATCTTCTACCTAACTAAATAGATTGGACATAAAAAGAAAAGTAAAAATGATGACTTTACTAGTCTTCTACATAACTAAGTAAAGCGGACTAACACTACCTCCTTCATTGGTCTTTTACTTAACCAAATGAAGAGGACCTAGAGCTGTTAGCTCTATTGATCTTCCATATAACCAAATAGAGTGGACTTACACATAGTGCCTACTTTGATAGACTTACACATTGCCGAATGATAAGGACTTGACTTAGAAACCTATTCATTGATCTTCCACTTAATCGAGTAAAGAGCAAAAAAAGACTTCTTCCGAGAGGACCACAAACTTCACCAATCTTTTCTATAACTAAATGAAGTTAACAAAAGAAAGTCTCCACCCAATCTTCTACTTAATCGAATGAAGTGACACAAAACCTACTTCATCAACCTTCAACATAGTTAAATGGAGAGGACAACTGACTTTGCTGGTCTTCCACCTAACTAAATGAAGTTAACAAAAGAAAAACTCCACCAATCTTTAACATAACCTAACAAAGCTTACTTAAAACCGACTACATCAATCTTTCATAAAACCAACTAAAGCAAACAAAAGAAAAAAATTCTTTTCTATACGGCATACCCTCCCTACAAGGTGCAAATTTTACTAGTTTTCTACTTAACCAACTAGGCTGAACTTTCTTCTTTTCTTTTTTTTCTATTGAATACCAACTAAATTAGGTTTACTCATTAGGGAATGAATAATATTACTTATGGTATCATCTATTAGGGAATGACTTTTGTTTCCATCAATGCCACTAGGGACATCTTTCTTTTGAATAGCTCCCCATAATGCAACATGAATACATATACATGATTCCTACTTCCATGTTAATATGCAATCACAATACAGGATTCATCTCAATGTCATTCAAGATCCACTTTGCTTTAGCAAAGCACTTGACATGATAATTCCCATTTTATTCATCTCTTTCAAATTCTTCATACTATTACCATCTTTCTCTTTTATTCTCATTTTTATTTCTTTCCATTTTTTTCAACTGGGCAAAATCCTTCAAATTCATTATCATTTATAAACATTCTAACTTTTAATGCCATTATCTCTCTTTATTCTCATGCTTCTTTTATTTTTTGAACCATTTGATCTCTTCATTTAGGTAATCTCAAAGCTTAGATCATTAAAATTTGAAATAGATACCAATTTCCAAATGGAATATTGGTCTTTCTTATCAAAACATCAATGATCCTCTGTTTATTCCTTATCAATTTATTAATCATCATTAAACATATTGACAAGAAATGACACATATAAGGATAAGCCAAGAAAAAAGTTTATTATGAATTCATTTCAATAATTGAAAATTCTTGACAATGAATCATCTAAAAATGCTAACAATTCAGAAAAAGCTTTAATGAATGCTTAGCAAAGACAAAAAGAAATTCAATAAGTACTTTTTAAGCAATCGGATCCCACATCTTTAGAGAATGAATCATGTACTATACTCCGGGATACCATCTAATAAATTACTTCATTTCATTGTAGCATTTATGCTGAAAACTCTTTCAGACTATGCTAAATCTTTATTTGACTGTAGACGTCATCCTAAAAAAGAGTGAACAATTCCCCATAGCTGTGTGAACCTAACATTTTGGCATTTAGCATGGAATCTTGCAAACCCAATAACCTTTGGCATTTACCCCTTGCACAAATCTAATAATGTGTGGCATTTGTCTTTACTCCATCTCTTTGAACATAATACTTCTTCACCCTATCAAAATTTACTAGACCAAGTAATTCATTCCCATCTATCTTAGTCAATATCAATACTCCTCTAGAGAATGCTCTTTTCACTATATAAGGGCCCCTTGGAGTCTACTTGCCCCAGGCATCCTTCTTGATCAAAAGAATCTTTCTAAGCACATGCTTACTCTCATAAAATTATTGAAGATGAACCTTCTTATCATGCGCTCTCATTATTCTCTTTTGATACATATACCCATGACAAATGGCTCTCAACCTTTTCTCTTCAATGAAATTAAGCTGTTCATACTGGGTTCTGACCCATTTAACCTCTTTCAGTTTGGCTTCTATCGATACTCGAAATGAAGGAATTTTCAACTCTATTGGTAGCACTGCTTCCATCTCATAGGCCAAAAAAATGGGATAGCACTTATAGAGGTATGACCTGACATTCGATAGGCATGTAAAGTAAATGGCAACTTCTAATACCAATCTTTGTACATTTTTCTCATCTTTGACATAATCTTCTATATGTTTTTGTTGGCTGCTTCTACTGTCGTATTAATTTTTGGATGATATGTTTTTTAATTATAATGGTTGATTTTGAATTGTGCATACACTTCACCTCATCATTTTATTTTTCAGATTTGAAATATTATCAGTAATGATTCTTTTCGGTATTCCATACCAACATATTATTTCTCTTTTGACAAATTTGCATACCCCCAGCTTAGTCATATTCGCAGAAGAAATAGCTTCCACCTATTTGGTGAATTAATCTATTGCCACTGGGATGAAGCAATGCCTATTCGAAGCCATAGGCATATTTAGGCCTATCATATACATGCCCTACATCGAAAATGGTCACGAAGATGTCATCACGTGCAAATGCGATGGAGACACATTAATCTTATTTGCATGTATCTGACATTTTTGACATTTGCATGCATACCTTATGCAATCACCCTACATGGTTAACTAATAATATCCCAACCTCAGGATCATCCTGCCCATCATGTGTCCACTAAGGTGTGTTCCATATAACCTTTCATGGACTTCTTCCATTATCTTTCTAGCTTTAATGACATCCATATACCTCAAAAGCACTTGCTCTTGACTTTTTTTGTACAGGATTTCACCTTTAAGGATGAAACTCATAGCCATTCTCTAAATAGTTCTGCAATCATTTTCAATAGCATGATCTGGGTATCACTGATCTGTGACATAACATAGAATATCATAATACCATGGTTGACCATCATTTTCAGCCTTTATGTTGTGGCAATAAGCAGGGATCTCATGTATACTCATCTTAATTGGCATCACCTCAGCCTCATCATGTCACCTTTAACATGGTAGACAAAGTAGCCAATGCATCAACAATTTGATTCTTCTCTGCAGGCAAATGCTGAAAATCAACCTTCTCAAATCCTTTTACCAATTTAAGAATTAGCTTTTTGTACTGCACCAACTTCCCATCATGAGTTTCATATTCACCCCAAAGCTGATATATCACTAGAGCTAAATCCCCATTGCCCTTTAAGAATTTCATTTTTGGTTCCATAATTGCTTGCAACCCCGTTATAGATACCTCATCCTCAACTATGTATTGGTACAATTAAAATTCAATCTAGCAGTAAGCGGATAATAATATGTACTTAGGGAAATTAATATGGCTCATATACCGTACCCCATGGTATTAGCAGCACCATCGAAGTACATCTTCCAAGTTCCCCCACTGAGTAACACCTCTTCCTCTTGAGATATGCACATCAAATCTTAATAAAAAAATCCAACAACTTATAATCTTTCATAACTCAGTTTGCTAGGAAGTCAGCTATGGCACTGCCCTTTATGGCCTTCTGATTAACATACACTATGTCAAACTCTAAAAACAACACTTGCTACCTTACAATCTCTCCTGAAAAAGTTAGAGCTTCACATAGGTACTTAATTGGTTCTAACTTTGCAATCAACATGGTTGTGTCATGAGCATATACTGCTTAAGCCTCCTGTAGCCTAAGCTAATGCACAACATATCTTATCTACCAATGAGTAATTTACCTCACAGTCTATAAACTTTTTGCTAAGGTAATAAAACACATGTTTTTTCTTCCCCGCTTCATCATGTTACCCCAACACACAGCTCGTAGACCTTTCAAATATTGACAAGTACATGATCAATGGTCATCCAAGCATTGGTGGCACCAACATTGGTGCATTAAAAAGATAGTGCTTCACTTTCTCAAATGCTTCTTAGCATTCATCATTCCATTCACTAGGGTCTTATTTTTGTAGAAGTCAAAATATCATATCACACATATTCATGAGCTGGGATATGAACCTAGCAATATATTTCAATCTTTCTAAGAAACTTTTCACCTCTTTTTGTGTACAAAGTGGTGGCAAGTCCCAAATAGCTTTAACCTTCGCAAGATCTACCTTATATTCCTTTTTCACTAACCATAAAGCCTAACAATTTCCTAGAGGTAACACCAAATGTATACTTAGTCAAATTAAACTTAAGTTGAAATTTTCTCAACCTTTCAAACAACTTTCTAAGGTTTCCAACATGCTCACTTTTTTAGCAAACTTGGCAATCATATCATCAACATACACTTCTATCTTCTTATGCATCATGTCATAGAACAAAATCATCATGACTCTTTAATATGTTTCCCCAACATTTTTCAAACTAAACTGCATCATGCTATAATAGAATATACCTCACAACGTCACAAATGTTGTTTTCTCAATTTCCTTTAATGCCATTTTGATCTAGTTATAATTAGAAAAGCCATCTATGAAGGAAAACAAGGAATTCTTTGCTACTTTGTTAACCAATGTGTCAATATGGGGTAGTAAGAAATTATCCTTAGGGCTTGCTTTGTTTAAATCTTGATAATCCACACACTTGTGCACTTTTTCATATTTTTTCTGGACAAGCACACTATTTGCCACCCAATTAGGGTATTTCATCACTTCTAGAAACCTAGCATCTGTTTGCTTTTGCACCTCTTCTTTTATCTTTAAGAGCATATTTGGCTTCATCGTCCTCTACTTCTATTACACCGATTTACATCCTGGTTTTAATGGAAGTCTATGCGCTATTATGTTTGTACCCACTCTCAACATATCTTGGAATGACTAAACGAATACATCCTTAAACTCTTTCAATAGATTAATCAACTTCTCCCTAATGGATAAGGATATCTTAGTCCTAATTTTGACTCTTTTTTTATATTCTTCTATCTCAAAATTCACTATCTCCAAAGATTTCTTATGAGGCATGATTTGTCTCTAGTTTTGTTTGATCAATCTTGCTAAATCCAAGGGCAAGTCATAGTATCTAGAATTTTCATTAGAATATATCTTGTTTAAAATTGACCCCTAGAGAGTCAAGCTTTATCTCATATCTCTTATGTCAGGATAACTAAGAAAGGTTTAAGCATGGAAGCTTTAGGTGCATATACATCAAGGTATTGCAAATCAAGATATATTATGGTATCAACAATCTTGGTTTATTCAAGAAAAGATAATAAGTCAATTTAAGAAATAAAGCATTCACAAGCAAACAAATATGAGAATGCATCATGTTTGTTGTTTATTTAACAATGACTAATAAACTGAGCCTAATACAGAAAACCCTTAAATGTTGTTAGGTCTTAACATTTAGGGCAAAGTCCTTAATATTTTTTAAAGAAAAAGCCTACAAACTATAGAGATCTTGGTGTTATTTCAAATTTGGTGATTATAGGCAAAGATAATACTTAGCTTTAAGATCTCCTGCTTTATCAATTGAGATAATGAAGCTCTTAAAGGCCTCCCTTAGCAAAACCGACCTCTCTTATATGGCTTCCCTTATTCAAATCTAGATTAGAGAAGTGTTATCATACCGACCACTTCCTGCCTAGTCCTATCAAAAGCACAAATAGCAGTATGACTATTTTTAATGTGTGAGGTATTAACTGGCTTCCTGTACAATATGGCTATAGGTAGCACATTCAATGCGGAACCATTATCGATTAACACTTGCAATTGGGTATAACCTTTACAATTAACAATGATATACAAAGCCTTCATATTGCCCTTCCCTTTTGAAGGGATCTCATTATCACTAAATGATATAAAATTATCTATTAATATGTTGTTTGCTAACCGACCCATTTTATCCATAAAAATATTTTACACCACATACACTTGATTCAAGATCCTCAGCAAAGCTTTTCTATGTGGTTTCGAGTTTGACAACAGAGATAGCATCTATATCTTAACAAGCTACTTGTTTAACTACTCTATAATGCTATACTCACTATGCTTTATAAACTTCAGGAACTCTTTGACCTCCCATTCACTCATTAACTCTTTCAATTCCTTAAAAACAGTCTCCATTACTACTTCTGGTACATCTATAATCTCTTCAACAACAGCTGATTTTCCTTTTTTGATAATAGGTGAAGCATAACACCTCCCACTCTTAGTCATATGACTCACTTCTATAATAGCATCAACTAAAAGACTTAGTTCTTCAACTATCATGATATCAAACTTGTACTTCCATGAAACTGCTTTATCACTCATGCAAAGAAATGGTGTAGGAACCGCAATGACTATTTGCAAAGTAGGCATCACAATTATAGCACCCATAGTAGATTCCTCATAGTAAATAACCATTGGTTTCCTAATTCCATATGGAATTGTTGTAAACCCCTTAATGACTATATTTACAAGTTTTACTACTAGCTCATGAAATTCTTTATAGAATTATCTCTTTACTATCTATTAACTTATGAACAATAGTTCTAAAATTGGTTTACTCATACAGCTCATGTCTATCCATACCATGAAACCTGTAATATTTCTTTGTACTACCTACTGAGACCGGTTTTCCTAGAATCACCTTAGCTTTCACCAAAGCCTCCTAGACCAATCAGGAGTCTTCACCTTGTCTATACTTATCTTAGCCCTACTAACTTCTCAACCATCATTGCATTCACTATAGGCCCCATATGATTGGGCAAAGAGTCTTCAACCACGTTAAGGCCTGTCTAATCTCAAACTTTAACTTGCAAACATCAATAAAACCTTGAATCCATCTTGAATACCGATTGAATGCCTCTATGCACCCCTATAATACCACATGTAGCATTAGCATCATACCATTTTAGGTAAATAGGTTGTAAAGGTCTGACATATATTGGTGCTATCACTTGCTCTTAAAGCAACCGTAAGTACAGGTCATAATAGGACATCAAGATTGGGATGAATTGTTGTCTATTATAAGCTGGTCTAGTAAGTCTAGGGTTATTCAGGATATTTTGGGTATTCTGGGTACTCCGTTGCTACTTTACGAGTTCATGTATGTGGGGTTATAAGTAGTAGTATATATTGGCTATGAAGCAAACAGGTAAAAACTTGAACTTGGGCCGAGTATGTTAGGTAGTATGGAGAGTAAGGTACAAGGTTTATGGATGTATGATTATCAATGCTAACGGCATTGTTTTCTTCTCCTTATTTGTGTCCAAAACTTGTTTTTTTTATTTCCCAAACATTCACCGCTCAATATTTTGCCACTTTCTTGATCATCTCTTTAAATAAAACTATATCCCCAAAATTCTTATGGCATTACCAAACAACTTTTTATAAACGAAGATTTCAATGTGCTAATGAAATGATTGTCATCTTCTTATTTATTAAGGGAGGAATCACCTATGCAGCCTCTTTCCTTCACCTCTAGGCATATTGCCTAAAACTTTTATTAGGCTTTTTCTCCATATTTTGCAGTGACATATGGTCAGATGCCTAATCCGTTACATTTTTATACTATTCTAAGAGGGCACAAGCCAAATCCGACAAAGTTTAGATTTTAACTTTATACAAACCTATATACCATAGAGCTACAACACTGGTCAAGCTATCTTGAAAATAATAGATCAACAACTTTTCATTATTCTCATACCGCACCATCTCACAATAATGCATCCTAATATGGGTGACGGGCATGTGGTACCATTATACTTCTCACACTCTGTTGTCTTGAATTTTGAAAGAATAAGAAATCCAGACACTAAGCCCAACTCTGACATATATACTACTTTGCATTTATCTACTCTTTCTTTGGCCTTCAATCTTTTTTCTATGACTTTTAACTATGTCTGTTCTTTTCTGCATGCTTAGATGCCTTTGTCATAAGCCTATCAAATTCAGGAGATTTATCAAGGTTAGTGATTAACGAATTTGCCATAGTAGACCTTGGATTCAACCCTTTATCGAGAATCATCCATGGTATTATTATTTTGGGATGTCCATGCACTATAGTAGCAATTCCAACAAAGGGTAGAGTTTGAGACACTTAAACCAAAAGCACCACATTTTCTACCTTTGTAGCATTCACTAAGTCGGTAAATTTCCTATAGGATCAACTTCCTTCGCTTGAGAGCCCAAGCCTCTAACTTGCTTCTTTCCTTTGGCAGCTAACAATAACAACTCCATGATCTTAACTAGTTATAACCTTAATTCCTCCTAACCCTTCATCATCCATTCCTAAGCTTTTCCATTTTCTCTATCCTAGCTATAGGATTATTTCCTATATTTTTAATATGAGATCAAGATTGTACTTTCACTGAATGTGTATCTTCATACCTTTTTTACGTATTCACAATTTCTTTCTTTAAGAATGACACTAGATTTAGAATTCCATATTGTGATTATTATGCATGTCACAACATGAATGTGAATGCGCACATACAAAAAGTATGAATTAGTATAAATGCAATGACATGAGCATTATGCAAAGATGTCAAAGGCATTGGCTAAGGCAAGAGCTCCAATTAAAACCATCATTTATATCAATTATGCTATCAAGAAAATTAAGTTCAGATATCTGTTCAATGTAAAAACAATTTGAATTACATCCTTTGACAAGAAATAAAATCATTTTTACTTTTATTCGTCCACCAGGACAATACTGCATTTTTGCTCTTCTTTAATAGAAACATCAAGTACTGATGGAGATCTGGGTTCCCTCTTAATGTTATTCCAAACCTGTAACCGACCCAGAGCATCAATCATTCAATGTTATTCCAAACCTGTAACCGACCCAGAGCATCAATCATTCTTTTTTTTTACTCATTAGCAAGCTAACCAAAAGCTTGGCTACCTTTTTTGCACTTCTCTTGGCTCTACCTTTCAACGGTTCCACTTTTTTGTTTAGTTCTACCATTTTGGATTCCCACTTTTTGGATGACTTACCGACCCTAACATGTTTCAGAGAAAGCCTAAGTCATTTACAATCCTGATGCAATTTTTCAATACATCGCTCGGCATTATCCTTCCTTTTACAGAGGTTTTTCAATTGTTGCTCACATGCAGCTTAATCATACTTTAACTGCCTATTTTTGGCCTTTAACTGAGACATCTTCGACTAAAATGTTACCCGCTCATACTTAAATTCTTTCTTTAATAATTCAACTTCAGATAGGGACTCTCATGCTAGAACAGCCACATCTTCATCCGGAAGCAAAACAGTGTCATTGACCTAATTATCTCTATAAACCTCATAAGGTAGAGTCATATTATCTCAATACTAAGCCAACTTAATACAATAAGTTTCTCTCTATTCATCAGCCATGGCTTGTATTCTCTTTATACAACCATCTCCTCCATATGCAAAGTCAATCTTACCCAGATCATGGGTCAGAGGAACAAACTATTAGGACTCGAACTGCCTCTAAACCAGCAAAGAAGTATAACTAGAACAACCTAAAATTCCTAGTGAGGCAACCCAGTGTCAACATTCACATTGGTACAACATATCTCAAGAAACATCCGTGGTGCTATCCATGTAACGTTATCTTTGTTTAGGTCTCGAACACTAACACTTATTAATCTTCGGTATAATCACGCAGTTACTCCTTCCTAAGGAACTCGATAATTGATGAGAATAACTTGGTACATAATTAGATATTAACCTTCACATTGTTCTAAAAGTGACTACAGACCCATATTTATAATAATTGTGCACATCGAGAAATCTATTATTTGGTTTTATTTTGTAGAAATTTATGGATTGCATGATCTCGATGAGAATCACCATAGCTGGGTTGATATTGTACCTTAATAGATCAAAGAAATTGACCACTGCTACATTAATATGCCCTAGAGTCATAGGAAATATTACCAATCCATAAATAGCCAATGTAAAGATATCATTTTTCATTTTTGGGTCTAGGCAGTCATCCATCAAATCCTACAACCTATGCCATGATATGCAATCACTCTAGCCTTTTCAGACTACAAATACCCCAATTCAGGTCTCAGATGCTCTAGTAATATTGACTAACCATTAATTCAGTGTCAATGGATTAAACTCTTTAATGTACACTAAATCGAGAATGGCATGCTCAATCGCATCATACTCCTCAATTGTTGGGACCATATACTCCTTATTAAAAATGAAGCATCGATACCTTGAATTCCAAAATTATGCTATAGCTTAAAGTAACCCCCATCTATTCTAACCCGAACCAATAGTGCTATATCTTCTTACTTTTAGATGAATAAATCTTTTTTGATAATGTCTCATTTATCCCATATGACACGTAAATTTAACAAGTCACCCTGTCGAAATTCAATGTTAACTCAAACAGGAAAAAGGATATACCTAATTTTGAAAGCATCCATGTGGTGTTTTTGGATCTTTACAACCAATCTTTCAATACAAAGGACCTTTCCTCTACTGAGACCATACATTCCCTCATATCGGATAACCCTTAGGATAGACACTGTCCTTTTTATATTGATGGCCTTCAGATACACTAATGATAATGCTAAAATGCATGCAAAACAAACGAATAAGGCAACCAAAATTGTAGATTAGTCGTATACAGAATAATTCATATATTTCAAATGGTCCCGAAACATTTGTTCCTAGGCTTCACAGCCTTTTGGAATCAAATGGACACATTATTTCAGTATAAAGGAACATACCTTATAATCTACAATTTAGGGCATCATTTCCCTTTAGGACACTTTTCTCAAAACCAAGCTATCATGATGCTTTTAGTGTTACATTATCCATTAATCTGATGGATTAACAATATGTTCAAACGTTCTCAACACTATAACATTCATAATGCAAAACTTTGGAGGTACCTGTTCACCTTAACTCAATTTTATTTCTAGAGACATTTTAGTCATCAATTGATAGCCAAATGGCAAGTTACAAGCACTTTTAAATATAAACTCGTATCGATGAGATAATAAATATCTCGAGTGATGAAATTCGTTTGACACCACTTAAGATTTAGACTCAAAAAATAAAGTGAGAGAAGGTTAAAAGCATTTCTTGATTGTATTTAAACTTTGGGTCTTCTAGACTTCCCGGTATCATTAGCTAAGTTTGGCTCTTATAGCTTATTATATGCATGTTTAAGATGACCTCTAACGCACGCAATCCCTAAATTATTACCTCTGCCTAGTAAGGATAATCGAGGCACTCTGATCCTAGGCCCATCACAGGCTTAATGGAATGAGTTCGCTCTGGATTAGTACATTGCTTATGTCTATATGACCGAAAAGCAATGCACCCTAAAGGCTTTGGCCGATAATATGGGTTGTTAATGCCATGATCATTTATAACCTTATGTATCCTAAAACAAGTCATATATATCCTATCGCATGGTACTCAAAAGAGAGTCTAATGCATATGCTAGTGTAGTGTGTACCAAGAAAGCTCTAAACCTAGATCTCACTTCATCATTTGAGATATAAATATATATCAACAGCATCAGATTTTGTTATTTAAGCATTGCAACAAGGTTAATGCACATAACAGTATCACAATATCAATCAATCAATCAAACAATCACAATAATAAGTATCCAAGAGATTATATTGAACACCAAGTAAAATCAAGAAAAATTGAAACTTGGATAGTGTGCGACTAGTCTAAGGCCTGACTCTTTAATGTGACTTTAGTGGAGTTGCCAAGAAGCTATCGTAATATGCCAAGATATGAACTTCAATATATAAAAGCAGACAACACTTCAAATCATCATAAGGCACCAATTAGTCAGACAAATTGTTCGTTTGAACCTTTCATATCGAAATATAAGAATGACTAGGTTAAAGAGGCACCACTGATCTACTTTGGCTATAGATGTGATCAGTCACCTATTAGAACCATTCATTAAAGAGTTACAAAACTCTAAAGGAATGATTTTATGATCTGCGTATACCAGAGATCTATAAAGTTAGGCTTAGGAGTCGGTTACACCACAAGCAAAGACTCGATCCCTTTCATGATGCCCAATACTTAGTACCAACTAATCACACGTATCCGAATTTGTTTTTCCCCAGTTCCAATCATATATATTCAATCATAGTCCCCTTTTTATTTATTCTATCAAAATTAAACAAAATATCAACAAAAAATGTAATCCCAAAACTCTTATTTGGACTAGCCCGAATTTACAACTGCTTTCGAGCTAAATCATTTAGAAAGGAAAAATTTTATAAAACCAATTGACTCCAAAATATTCACTTATTGACTCCATTTTTGGTATTTTTATTAATTTTAAATCCATTTAAATAAATCACAAAAATATTACACTTAGACTAAATTAAAGAACATCACAATTTTGAAAAAAAATAGAAAAAACAACTTTATTTATTTCAACTTGGAAGCTTTAGTGTGAGACACTAGGGACCTTCTATAGGACACTCCTAAACTATGGACGCACTAAACATGACTTCCAAAATCAATTTTGAGGCACCAAATACCTCAAAATAGTAAACTCTAAACTCGAAGAAAATAAAAATAGGGACAGATTTGACCTATTAAGATCTCCAAATTTTTGTTGGATTATTCCTATCACATAAAATCACCAAATCAAATTCTAATGAATGCTGACTCACTATACTTGAACTTGAAAATGTTCAAAAAATGCTAGAAAATTGTTTTGGCTGTCCCATAAACTTTTAATTAGACATTTAATTAGACATTACTACACCACATAGCATGTTCAACTAGCCAGCCTTCCAAATTTCCTTCCTAATTTGTCTGGAATACCCACTAGACAAGTCATATATGGATGGAAAGCTTATTTGTTCTACTTTTATCTAAAAATATGAGAAACTACACAAAAATGACTATCCTCATAAAAATAGTTCATAATACTGATCAGGCAATGAAATAGAGCCATGCAAATAACTCATGTTCTGTGATTTTGCTATATTTGTTAATCATAAAAATGAAATGTTTCAATAGCCTATTACATAGCCCAATCAATGAGGATCATGGAAAAATACTAACAAAAATTCTTAAGGTTTATAACTTAATCAAAATATATCTTTTTTATGAATCTATTGTGCTAGACTGCAACAGTAGCTCTGACTCAACTTATGATCATGAAACCTTTTGTCATATTTTTACAACATGTTTTTGAACATTTGAACATCCAGCAATGAGATCAAATAGACTCTATGCATTTTATATATGAGGAAACAAAAAGACTCCTAAGTGGCAAGACCTAGAAAGATGTTTTGCAACATTGGTGATACACCTTGGAGTCATGCAAATGACTTTTGCTTTTATCACTTTTATTCACTATTATTTATTCTTATCAAGTGAATGGCACACCAATGCCACTCATTTGTGTGCTAAAACCAGCACTAAATGACTCCAAACGACATAATTTGATAGGCTTAAACAACATCTAATAACTCACATTAAGGCTAACCAAGTTTAGACTCATCCAAGCATATTTAAACACTTAAAAATATTTTTACTTTGCTTTGAATCAGCTTTAATTCAAGCAATTTTATTTAATATCCTCAGCTAACTCATTAAAGAGCTTATTAAGCAAAACCAAACTTTGACACACTGATTGATTAAGTGAACCGAAGCTACTCATTCCTAATTCTCATGGTTGAATTCATCCCAAGCTGCTCATGCTCATCTATTCATCAATTCTCATCATTTAACAATCAAGCATAAGAAAACAAGCTTAGATTCAATTTAATCAACATGGTTAACAATCAAAACATGCTTTTAATCATTTGAGTACAACAATTAAACAAGTAAGCTTATAAATTCATTAAATTAAGTATAAATTTCAGCTTACCCAATTTCAACTCAACTTAATTCAATTATGTTTCATCAATTAAGCATCAATTATGTAAAGTCCACACAAGTTCACCTAGATTTCACCATAGCTGCTTGTTCAAATGGTTTTCTAAGTTCAAGAACTTATAATTTTATCATTTGGCACAAGATTCAAATTCTATCTACTTAGATTTTAGCTCAAACTAGCTTAAATTAGTAAGATTAAGCAAGATAGACCAATTGAGCTCAAGATCCTATGACTCTAAGCTAGTGGAACTAAGTTTTCTTCATTTCTCCATATTTAAATTCCTTTTAAGCTAGAAGATTCAAGATTTTCACATCTGAACTTAATTTCAGCTCAATGTCTTTAAAACCCTGCTTAACTAAACTAGAACCATCAAACTCCTAAGAAACTATGTTGGCCGAATCTTAAATCTAAGGAGATCTCATGTTTGAACAGTAAGTTTAAATCATTAATCATAATTTAAGCTAGATTTCAACAATTATGAATATAATTAAAAAAAAATTGTTCATTCCACGGGTTAAAAATTAGTTAAAATAATAAACTTCAAGATCCTTTATTAGTTTAGACACTCAAAAAAGATAGTGATAAAGGGAAATCCTAATTGCAGGAGGAGAATAAGGGCTTGTAGATACAAAAATATACCCTATAAATTGGCTTAACTTTGAACTTTACATCTTTTTATCTTTTATTACATTTTTCTAAACACATGTAGATATAAGTTCTAACAACTTTTACCTTTCTCAGCCTCTTCCCTATTTTTTCGCCCTCTTTCCCTATTCATTTGGTAAACAATACTAAGCACACTTTAGGAAAAAAATCCGAAGAATATGTTGAAGTCGCATTCAAAGAACAATAAAAAAATATCACTATGATTCTTCATGGCTGGAACCATGAAACCAAAGGAAGTGATAAACTTCCGATACTAGCATACACAGAAGTACTTTTTTGGGCTTGGATGCTTAAAGTGGGATTCTAATAAAAAATGGATCGATCTAATGTATATGGAATGGTATTTTAGGCTTGGGTGACAAAAGGATCGATCCTCCACAACACCTCTAAAATCGACATAATAGACCAAATCAAATAATTTTAATTTGGCTATTTCAATTTCTGGCACTATAATTGATCGATTAGTTATTTCAAAATATTATCTTAGTTTGATTACTAATAGGAAGAGGTTTATTCTATTTACACTCCACTTTTATGTTACACATAATAAATGCATTCCTTTAAAGTAATTGATGTAAATAATATTGTTATGCGAAGATAAAGGACGAATAATGTGCTAATATTTGGATCTTTTCATATTTACTAAGTTGATGCAATCATTAGTCTTGCACTGATAAAGCCTTTATTAGAGGTTTATTCTATTTACACTCCACTTTTGTGTCATACATAATAATGCATTCCCTTATTTTTATCTTTTTTTGGATAGTTGAATTTTTATTTCTAACATCCAAAATGCTAAAAAAATTTACAACAAAAGGCATTCTTTTATTGTTTTAAACAATTTTTATGTTAAATCTATTTTTATATCAGAAACTACTAATGATGACACAACGTCAATGTTAAACTCATCTATTCTTGAGTATGATTTTTGAGAGTCATAAATAACAATTAAAAATCCCTAATCTTGGATTACATACCTAAATAAATCCATTAATCAAGTTTTCATTTCAAGATTTCAAGCAACCAAAAAATTAAATAAATGAATATGGCATTAAAATCAATTACAAACTCATGTTTTAAACTTTCCTCTTTATCCAAAAATTAACCCAAAATTCCCATACTCTAAAATAGAAAAGGAAAAATATCAAATCCCTAATTTATCATCATAATTTACAATATCCTAAACCCAAATTAATCAATGAAGTACTAAAATTAAAAATCAGAGTAATAAAATAAAAAAATAAGAAGATAAGGAACTAAATTAGATGGATGGTAGAAAGAAAAGATGGATTAACTTACTTTCTTGATGACTTTTGCAAAAAAGGTGCATGGTCAGAAGAAGACTGACAGTGTAATTTGGTGGTTGCAGGTACAGGCTAACCACTGATGTAGTTGTATTTCTTTGGGGCAGTAAACAAACTAGAGGTGGAGTTTTGTTGGTGATAGCTAAGGATTTGATTTAAAGAAAAAAAAACTATGTTTGAATTGAAAAGAATAAAGAAATAATTGAAAAAAATGTTAGTAAATTGCTTGCATTTTGTTGCAATTGCAAGGGTAAAGATCTTAAAAATCATTGAATAAGAACATAAATGTGGTAGATATTACATTCTCTCAAAATCTAACAATTTTAGAGAAATATGGTATTTTGATTATCCTTAAATGGCATTTGGTGTGGACAATCTAACATTACTTAGTTCTCATCATGAGATTATCGCATTTGGTTAAAAATATTCCTGAACCTTTGGTACCAATAGTTATACTATTCAATCATATAGGGCAATAGAAATACCTCACCTTTAGGTTATGCTATATTGTGGAGGAAGATAACTTTTATCCCTTTATTGTCTTTACTAATACAGCAATTAGATTTTTATTTTCTTTAAAATTGAATCAAATTACATAATCATTCCACCATAAATTTATCAGACAAAACCTATTTTATTTTTTCGATCTCCAAACCTTAGCCCTTGCACTCTTTACCACCACTCAACTTGTTGCATCTTTGGGCTTCTACGGCCAACAGTTGTATTATTCGTTTGCCTTTAGCCAGCCTACTAAACTAAAGGTGTCAAAGTTGCTTAAAATAGGTAAGTGAATCCTTCTTTAAAAAATAAGGACTCAGGACTTTTTACCTTTCGATTTTTTTTTTTGGTGTGTCTCTTGAGACTAACATGTTAAAAGTTATAACTCTAATAACCTTTTCCATCTCAGTCAGCTTCTCTTCCCTTTCTCCTTCTACCAATAAAAACTCTATCCATATTTACGTTTCTTTTTTTGCCTGTTTTCTTGATATTACATGTTCAGGGACTTACCTAAGACCATATTCATAAAAAAAAAAAAAAAAAAAAAAAAAAACAAAAATGTTTCGAAGATAGTATTATTTATTAATGACATGTTGAATAGTGGATTAAGATTTCTTTAGGACATGGATAATCAAAAGCTAGATGGTGAGACAACCACATTTGATGTATGGTTTCAAATAGTAATTGTGCTTAAGAATTCATTTTTAATTATCTTTGTTTTAATGAGGGTTGGTTGAAAAAATGTGTTTTGTTAGGAGCACCTTTAGACAAAGTGTACACGAATTAAGCCGTGATTTGTTTCTGAATGTAGCACATGTTTTTAAAGCATTGTGAAATAATTTCCAATTACAACACCAAATGAATGGTGAGTTATTGTCATCCTAAAGTTAACGACCAGTAGTACTACTTGTTTGTAGCTTAATGGGAGAGTACATAATGTTTATAACATTCTCATGCTTTATATGTTTATTTCAGTGGATTTTACTTCTCTGCTACTTAAATACTTACATAATATTTTATGATAGTGGACCTTTCATGCATTCTATTGTCATGTTTTCAGCATGGTTTAATCTTTGATTGTACACTTTTCTTATAATTAAGTTGATAATTACTTTATATTTTAAGTTTTTTAAAAGAGACTAGAAAGTATTATTATTGTTTTCTACTTGCATAACTTATACTACTTGGATGAAGTTAAATTATAAGTCTAGGGTTGTTGTATTGCCCAAATGTATAAAGATGGAAGAGATGAAGAAATTGCATGAGTAGAGTATTGAATCCTAAATTTTATATAGCAATATAAAAATATTTTAAAATATTTAATGTTATGATTAGTAACAATTATACAACTAATTCTTCTTATTATAATAGATTACCTATGAATTTTTTTTATTGACAAATTATTTCAAGTTTTTATAAATTTGAACAACTTATGTAGTAAAACTTTCTGTTAATTAATGTAATTGTATATGATTTTGTTTTTCTCTACTCAATGTTTAAAAATTATGGTATTTCCTTGAGACTTGAATTATACTTCTTTTATTAATACTTGAAAACGTTTTGTCCTTTGTATACGGTAGATTTATTTTTAGTTGATTATTATAACAATCTATTATTTTGGTATAATAGATTAATATTATTTATTTTATAATTTTATTAATTATTATTAATTTTTAAAACATTTTAGATATGTGTAATTTAACAAATTTTATCTTTTTTACATGTCAATTTATTCACAATATGTAAGTTAGAATTTTATTGGTTGATCAACCGAACATAAAAATTTTGTGTGAAAACATTAAAATAAACCAAATATGTATGACTTCTATATCATATTAAAAGGAAGGATTGAGTTTTGGTGTCACTAATCAATTGTCACCAACTCTTTTAAGAAACTACCAAAAACCATAATTAAAAAAAACACTTATTAACATAAAAAAAGCCATTTATGTCTTTTGAAATTTTTTAAACTTAATTTGAATTTTGGAAATCTCCTCTAAAATCTATACACATAAATTTGCTTTTGATAAAAATAAAATTTTAACTTCATTTTTATCGATAATGGCACTGCATGTTGTCACACTAGTCTTTTAACTTCTCTTTTTTTTTACTTTTACTCTTTATGTTTTTATTTGTTTTTATATTTTGTTAATAATGGAGAGAAAATATCAATGTTGGTGAAACCAAAGCGACCGAAATCAACTGGTTGGATTGAGATCGATGGTCTAATTGATTCAATACAATATATCAAACTTTGCATTAATTGAACTAGTGGAAAATTGGTTTAATGAGTGAAAAATTGGTTTAATATATGTTTTTTAATCGATAAAATTTAAACATTTAACCTTTTAATTTTATATTAAAGACAAGGGTTTATATTTGGTGAATTGGCAGTGCCTAAATGCTATATATGGTCAATGCATTATAGCATGACACTTAATTAATGAGAAAAACTAAAAGCAATTAGAGAGTTAAAAAAAAATATTAATAAATTTATTTAAATTTGATTAAATACTAATTAAAATTTTTTAAAAAATTTTAAACCCTAAACCTTAAAATTTTTAATACTTTTAATTTGTGTTTAATCAAATTTAGATAAATTTATTAATATTTAATTTTAAGTCCATGACAACTTTTAGGTTTATCCATTAATGAGGTATTATATTGTGATGTATTGATAGTGTATAGTACTTATACACAATCGATGCATCTAATATAAATATATAAAAGCTAAAGCTTTTGACAAAAAAATGTGATTGGCCATCGTGGATTACTTATATGATTAACATGTGTATTGCCTTTAAAAGGCTCTTTGTGGCATGTCTACAATGTATTTAATATATTTAATTATATATAATCAAATCAATTAAAAATTAATTTATCTATTATATTATATATAATCTTATATTTAATTAACAATTTTATTTTAGTTAAATTACCTTGGATTACACGTTGATCATTATTACTAAAATAGAAATAAATTATTCCTAAATATTCAAATCAAATCAATTATCAATATTAACAATTTTTTATGTTCAAACACCTAAGCTTCAATCACAAGAGCTACATAATCAATTATGTCGGAAAGATTTTCAATTAAATTGCCTTTTAAGATTTATGTTGTGATTATTATAAATAAGAAATTTTTACAGACACTAAAAATAGAATTTTATGCTATAATTAATTTGACAGATCAATTTGGAGTCCGATATGTCCAAAATTAAAAAAAAAAAATAAATCAAGTTTAAATAGGAAATAATAATCAATAATAATTTTAATAATTAATGGCATACAAATTTCTCTTTATTGTCAACCAAAAATTACGGCAAACATTAAATATTTATTTTTCTTTTATGACTAAATACATTAAATATTCATATTTAAAATATTAATTATTTT
>JBBYHK010000018.1:10914769-10946666 GCA_038382065.1 Adansonia grandidieri | reverse complement strand
AGGCAAACAAAACAAAAGTTCAAGATACAGATCTGGGGTACACTACCCTTGCAATATCAGCAAAAATTGCAAACTAACAAAAGTAGATGGTGAATCATAAACAACAAAATTTTGTTGCTGTACTAGTCCATGTTTGGCCATTATATTTGCACACTTATTACTTTCTCTGTAAATGTGGTGAATAGAACAACGTCGGAAGTTTTCTAAAAGCTTCATGCAATCATTGATAAGCGAAGTATGAGTGTGTGAAAAAGGAGCACCATACTTAATTAAATCAAAGACAACTTTAGAATCAACCTCCACAACAAGATTACTCAGTCCATTACCTCGTGCCAAATTTAAACCACCTTTGGGACCCTCGAGTTCTGCTGCAACACTCGTAGTATTTTCGATTTTTCTAGAAAATCCCAATATCCATTTCCATTACAGTCTCTAAGAATTCCTCCAGCCCCTGCGGGTCCTGGGTTTCCTTGAGAAGAGTCATCTGTATTAAGTTTCACAAAATCAGTTGGGGAAGGTTTCTAGCCTAACATCAAAACAATCATTTGTTTCTTGCCATCATGCTTCTCCAAATTAGCCCATAGCTCAACAGTCATACTAGGATTTTTTTTTTCTTTCCATTTGGCATGTGACAGAACATGCCCACCAAAAACAATTATATTTCTCTCCAACCAAATATGCTAAAGAATGACAGTAAAAATAACACTCCATGGAATATTTAAATGAGTATAGGGGTGTTTCAAAAGACAATTTCTTTTAAGCCAATGAAAGACATCCAAATTAAAAGTGTTATGCATTTCAGCCACATCAGTAAACTTAATTCATATAGATCTAACAAATGTACAGTTGCGAAGATCGTGAGGAAGAGATTCTTGCTCTGCATTATATCTCGGGCATAAAGGATTAATATTTAATCCCCTATTAGCAAGCACCCCTTTTGTATTTATAGCTCCATGGCAACATAACTAAAGAAAATGTCGAATTTTTGGGTAAGTTGCAGTCTTCTAGATCCAATTCCAGTCTCTATTAACAACCAACCAATCACCTCTAGCAACTTTATAAGCTAACCTAGCATTAAAATTTCCAGAAAAAGAGAATTTCCAGTTTAAGGTATTTTTCACGTTACTATACGTAGACACCTAATTTCATCCAAATCTCTTTTTCGATAATTCTAAATATTTGAAATTGAGAATTTAACAGCCACCCTCACAGGAAACAAACTTTTTCAGATGAACAAGATATTTTCAAGATCTTTTTAGTCATATTTAAATGGCCGTAAGTTCATGTGGCAGAAAAAGTCATATTTTGATCTCTAATTTCATATATACAAGACAAATATTTAAGAAAAAAATTATTTTTTAATAGTTTCTTCTCAAACTTTGAAAATCTATCTCTACAAATGATATCACAGTCAAATTTCTCATTTGTAAGGATTTTTTGAGAATTTTCATAAAATTTAGGAAATTGATTGTCGTATATTTTATCAATATCAGTATAGTATTTATGTTGGTACTCACTCTAAAAAATAAAAAAATTTAAAGAAAATTAATATTGGCATTTTATATCATGAGGTGTCAGGTTGTTCATTTTAGTAAATTTTGAATTTTTCACATTACTACGAGTATCATACTTGTAAAATTTTTCCCAGTAAAATTATTTTAGATTTTGGATTTTCATCTTTACCAGTTTCAAAACTAATATTTTGAATAATATGTTATATTTAATTCATTTTATATAAGTTATAATGTATTTTTTGAAATTTTCTCGATTCTAAAATATGAATTTTCTTTTATCTGTAAAATTTTTGGTGAAATTTTCTCGAGTTTTGAACTTTAAAATTCTTTAAATATTTTCATTTAATCAACATTAAATCAATTTTTCAAAATTTATTTTATTTTATGTGTTTTGCAATTTTTTAGATTTTTTCACTTTTCAAAATACAAAGTTTTCCACTCTGTAAATTTTTTCAGAAGGATTTTTATTAGTTTATAATTTTCAAAATTCTTCATATAAAATTATTTAATTCATATCAAATCAGTTTTTTTAAAAGTTCATTTTATTTTATGAGTTTTAAAAATTTTTCTGTTACCGAGATATAGAGTTTTTTACTCTATAAATTTTTTCAGTAGGATTTTTCTGATTTTATGAATTTCAAAAATTTTCAAATATTGTTGTTTAATTCACATTGAATCGTTTTTTTAAATTCAATCTATTTTATGAATTTTGCATTTTTTACGTATAACATTTTTTTTCAGTTAGAGTTTTTCTCGTAAAATTTTACAAGTTTGCTATTTTTAATGTTTTCTTTATTGTATATAAAAATTATTTTTATTATTAGATTAAATTAAACTAATCATATGAAATTTTGTTCCAAGTACATAATTTTTAATTTTTACAATTTAATCATGCTAATTAATTTTATGATATAATTTTACATATAATACAAATATTATCTAAAATATCTCTAGAATTGATAATGTCATGCATGATGCAATTCATAAAAGACAAAAATAAGTAATTTATATCAAATCAAAATAAAAAAACAAAATAAATAAATAAAACAAATATTAAATAAAAGGAAAAAGTAGAAAACTTTGGAAAATTTGGAGAAGCCATATGGCCAAGGGCTGTTTCTTCAGCCTTGGCCGACCTTCATCCCCTTAAATAGGGATGGTTTTCTTCATTTGATGCTTTAAGCTTCCAATAATAAAGAAGAAGAAGAAGAAGAAGAAGAAGAAAAACACTAATTTCTTTTAAATTTCAAGCATTTCAAAGTTATATACACTTATAAATTCATGATTTTTTTTTATCATCTACATTGATTCATTTTTTATGAGTCAAAAGCATGTTAAAGCTCATGGATTTCCGTCTATGTTGAAAAGCTAAACATGTTGACAATTATCTATTTTCTATATATTTGTTGTTATTTTCTATTTTTTTTAGTTGTGCCTTGATTTTTTTAAAATATTTTTGTTGTTGTTGTGATCTTGATTTTGTTATGTAGGTGTGTTGATGTTTATGTTGTCCTTTTCTTGAAGTTTGTATGTTAATATGTTGTTAAATAGTTTTTATATATTTACTTTTGTGATTTTATTTTTATTTAAGCTTGGTAGTAATTATTTATGTTCATTTTCATTATTTTATATATCAAAACATGTTTATATTTTATGTTTCTAGGTTTGGCCGAATATGCTAGGCTGTTTTGATGATGATTTTATGCTTATTTGTGATAATTTTATGTTTTCTTATTTTTAGGTTATTTTGTAATATTAATAAATATAGGTATTAAATTGCAAAATGTGTAAAATTTTTAGGCTATTTTTGGGTTTAGCTAAGAGCTTCATAGGCTATATGGAAACCGATATTATGTGTTTTAAAGCATGTTTTAGGTATTTCTCACATTTTAAGGGTCATTATGAAATTTTGCAAAGTTTGGGGACAAGTTTGCAAAAATAGAAAATTTTTGTTTTACGGTCAAAGGTGTTTGACCGAACTTCATATGGATGTTTTCCATGATTTACATGCTGATTTTCACATGATTGATCATATTTTATGATAATTTATGATTTTTTTAGGGATTTAAATATAAATTTTGAAAAGCTTAAGGACTTATTTGCAAAATTACAAAATTTTTATTTTGAGGCCATAAGTGCTTAGCCAATTTGATTAGATGATTTTGGACATAATTTCCATAATTTTTTTTGTGATGAATTTGTGTTTAATTATGATTTTATTTTATATAGGGACTAAATTGCAAAGTTAGGAAATTTTAGGGGCTGTTTAGAAAACTTTGTATTTTACATCTAATATGACATTTGTAATATATTAAAATATTTCTAACAGTCCTATTCCGTAGGGGTGTAGAAATTATTAAAACTTTTCTTATTCGCTCGGTTTTTCGTTAAGGTGCGAATTTAATTTTGGAAAGTTTAGAGACCTATTAGCAGTTTTTGCATTATAAGTCAATTTTGATATTTAAGTTACCCATGGAGGGTATAATGGTCATATCATATCATTTTCAAGTCCTCTAGGTTACTGAGATACTTATAGGTTGAAGGTAAACCTTAGGGGTATTTTAGTAACTTCGTTACAATCGAGACTTATGTGATCACCAAGATATTTTTATGTCAAAGGTGTACAATAGGAGTAGGTCCATTTGTTAATGATGTTATCCAGCCCTTTAGGTTACCAAGATACTTTTATGTTGAAGGTATATCCTAAGGGCATTTGGGTAATTTTGCCTAAAAGCCGAGTCTTAGATAGTAAGCAGGATGCTTTTATGCCAAAGGTGAATATTTATGATAGGTTTATCATTTCATCACCATGGTAGTGTCCATTAGGGTATCGGGATACTTTCACACCGAAGGTATACTATAAAGGCATTTTGGTAATTTTACCTAAAACCAAGTCCTAGGTAGCAACGGGGATGTTTTTATGCCAAAGGTGCATGTTTAGGATAAGTTTGTCATTTCATGACCGAATTAGTATCCGTTAGGGTACTGGGATACTTTCACGTCGAATGTATACCCTAACGGTATTTTTGTAATTTTACTTAAAATGAGTCTTAGGTAAGCCCCGAGATGCTTTTATGCCAAAGGTGCATATTTAGGATAGGTTCGTCATTTCATTATCATATTAGTGTCCATTAATGTATCTTGATACTTTCACATCGAAGGTATACCCTCAAGGCATTTTTGTACAAGTCTATGTGATTAGTGGAATACTTTTATGTTGAAAATACACATTAGGGTTAGGTTCATCTTTTTAGACCATCTTCGAGTCTTAGGTTTTTTTGTTAATATTTTAATAAAATCATATGTTTTATAAATTAAGGCAATGTCTTTGATATTAAAATAATACATGGAATTCCTATCAAAATATGTGAAGGGTTCTACGAATTATTTTAATAATGAGACACCCTTTTAAAATGAAAGTTGGAATTTTTCAATTTTTGTAAAACTAAGACCTTTTCTATTCCACAAGCTCTCCAACGAGGTGTGATAGAGAATGATAAAGCCTTTCCTGTTCTCTTAGTTCTTCGAGAGGGAGTGAAAGATATTTTGATTTTCAAAAATATTAAAAACTTGATTTTTCCATTCGGAATAACAAATATGTTTCATAAAATTTTATTTTTTAAATATGGGAATTATAATTAAATATCAAATATTGAAAACAAATAAAAATCAAAATTTATGTTAACATGTGATTAATAGGGTACCGATTACCAAGCATCACGATAAAGTCGATACTTACTTATGATTGTAACTGACTCCCAGACCCTTTTAAATGATCTCTGGTATGAGCGCAGACTTCGAAGTTTGTTTTTATGGGTTTCGTAATCTTAATATATAAACTCTAATGGGTGACTGATCTCACTTGACCAAAATAAGATCTCGGTGACTCCAAAATAAATGATCATTTTGTAACGACTATTTAAAGTTAAGTCGAGTGAGCAATTCATCTTGACAGCTCAGTCTCTAGACACGAAAAATAAAAAATTACTATTAATAATATTAATGATGATATGGGCCCCTAAAAATAAAAGAAAATGATGATATATATATATATATATATATAGAAACAAGAGGTACACTTACCATTTTAAGTCAGGCTGGTCAGGATTCGTATCTGGGCCATGTTGCGATAGCTTAGCGACTCCACAAGTTAGAGAGTTAGGCTTAAAATTAATTACATGTTAACTAAATTTTGATTAATTTGGTTTTAATTGATATTTAACTATAATTCACGATATTTTTAAAATAAAAATTTTATTGTATTTTCAACTTGTAAATTTTGGTATATATTATTTATATTTTTCACTAACCCTTGTGTTTCCTTTGCAACATTATTTCTAGGGGGAATTTAGGATAGGAGTTTTTATTATTTTTGAAATTGTCGAGTCATAAAAGGTAAGTTGTTCCCTCCCATACACTGTGCACTTGCATATGCATTAGATTCTCTTCTAAATATACAAAGAGGGCATAAGTACCTAATATTTTAGGATGGAGTGAAGTAGCCTTGCCTTCTGAGGTGTTAGCCTTTATCTGGGCCATTGAGAAGCCTACTAGGTGTGGATTCCTATGCTTGCCCGAGTTGTTAGCCTCATTATGGGTATGAAAGATATACCCACTCCAATTGAACCTTTTTCGAAATAAACCCACGATGGGTAAGGATTAGGATACCTCATTAGTTCTTTCCAGAATTGGGGAACAGTTCGAGGACTTACTTTTATGTCTAACCTAAACTTCATGTAATGAACCATGATGAGCTCACCTAGTTAGGGCCATACCTAGTTCTAGAAGGTATCGAATTAGGTACACATAGGGGAACACTTTTAACCTTTTACTTTTATAATTTGTTTTTCTTAATATTAATATGTGTACGTTGTGTTACTATTTACTTTTTATTTATTTCTCACATTAATTTGTTATATTTTGGAAAGAGTTTTCTTAATTTTGGCATGATACTTATATTTCATGGAAACTTGTAAATTCATTTATGCATCTCTTTTTATATTTGCGAAGTTCACATTTTCATATGCTTATGCATTCATAATTTTTAAAGTACTTGCAAAAGCAATCATTTTTAACTGTTTTTGCTTTTAAATCTTGTAAATTTGGTTTCGTGTAATAGATAAACAAAAGTGGTAAAGCAGTAGTGTTGAATCATGAATTGAATTCTTTGGATTCTTACCTCTACTGTAATTCATAGGCTTGATAATTAACCAATTGCTTAGGACCAAATTCATACCATTGAATATTATTTTTATACACTTATTTATTCATGCATTTGTTTATTTTTCATTTTATCAATTTTTCATTCAATGATAATCATGTAAAGATGATAAAAATTAATGTTAATAAGATACGTACATATATTCCTACAAACTAATTTAAGTTTTTTCCATTTGAGGTGAATAATATAGAATTACAAGACAAAAATAGGAGACATTATCAGACAAGATAAGTAGAAACAAGTCCAAAACAATAAAGGGAAATGGGATCCATGAATACTCCAAGCCATTCAATGAAGTAAAAAGACAAAAGATTTAGAGAGGAAAGGTCTCCATAAAAGCAAAGCCTCGACCAAAGGAAAATTACGAGCAATCCCCTATCATTTTTGTAATTTTGTATCATACCAACCATTTTGCTGGGGATCCAAGGAGTACAAGTTAAACAGCAATTACTTCAAAGTACTCAATTTTATCATCTTAACACTTTTGCTTGGGATTTTTGCCGGGGATCTGGGGAGTACGAGTTGGATGCCAAGTACCTAAAAGTACTCAATTTTTATCACACTAACACTTCTACCTAGGATCTAGGGAGTACCAATTGAAAGCTAATTACCTCAAAGTACTTAATTTTTATCATACCAATATTTTTACTAGGGATTCGAGGAGGTACAAGTTTAAAGGTAATTACCTTAAAGTACTCAATCTTTGGGGAGTTAGTCCATAATACATATTCATGTTGACCAAATAGGTAACAGGTAGCATATATGCGGCAAGAAAGTCATCTTATTGTTAAATGCCAATAAGACATTGCCAATGGAAGTCAGGATCATAGTGAGTCAAGAAAATGAGGAAATCCATTTGGGCAGTGTCCTTGCCCTCAGCCTTTCAATGCTTAGCAACCTTAATAGGTTTATCCATGTACCTCGCAGCCTTTCATACAAACTTTTTTGATCCAAAGGTCTATAAAGGCTAAGGGACCTAGGAGAAAGTTTAGGCAATTCTAAGAAGCCGAAAATAAAAAAGAGGAAGGTGGATCATGCCCAATTGATTTCCTACATTGAGCTTTTTCCTTTACTTTTTCAAAATTAGATGATCTTTGTTATTCCAAGAAAGCCTGGAAACATCTTTACTCAGAGTGGTATAATCTAACCGTCAGAAAGCAACATTTGTTTTTGTTTAAAAATGCTTGCTATTCAATGTGAGGATAATTTGGACTATTCAGCATGGTTGATTAGGGGATCACAGGCTGCTACAAATTCTGACTTGAATTGCTTGAATGATTACTTGCAATGCCATAAGCTTTTGGATTCATCTTTTTTGCTAAAGAATTTGGTAAAAAGTCATACAGTAGTTATCCTCACAACATGATTAAGATGACAGGAAATATCCACGCATCTTGTGGAATTTTTTACTTTGAGAAACTAGAGTTTGATACACCTTCTAATGTTCTACTAGCCAATTTACAATTCGGCCATCAATGATGCCAATCTAGCAAAAATTTAAAGTTAATGGACACCTATCACGGATGATTAGTCTAAGGGTTATTGACTTTATGGTAGTATGCTAATCAGGGGTATTTTCTATCTTGACTCTAAAACTCTGTATATTACTTTTCAGAAATTATAAATTATGAAATGAATTTTGATTTGTAAATAGTATGCATACTGTCATCGACCATGAATTTGGTAAGAATGATTTCTAATATTTAGGATAATAAGAATATTTTGGAAAATTTTTCTTTGTTAGATGACCATTGTTAGATTGAACTCTTTCAGAAAGGTCTTTTACCTTCACATATATGATTATCTCAGGCATTCATAGACCTTTTTCACATCTAAATGTTCTTTTCTATGAATTCTTTGAAGATTGAACAATTAGGTTATGCTCCTAAAAGATTCAGTTATTGATAGTTTCACGTGTGTTAGAATAATGAAAGGAATTCCAAGATCTCCCTTATTTTGATAACCTTTTACCATAATTTCTATGACACTTTTTAAATCTTTGATTTAGGAAGAATGAGAGTAAACATGAGCCAAAGTTTTCTTTTCCTTTAAACAAAACTTTTGCAAACCAATTCTTTGGTACACAAGATACGATATCCAAGATCTTTTCTAAGCCAAATTTTCTTTCATAAAGGCTCAACCAGTCATTGGTGGCTATGAAGCTAAAAATGTTGAGGGGCATTCCTTAAGTCTTTAGAAAATGAGTGCAACGTCATGTTATTGAGGTACTTAAAATGATTTCAAAAAGAAAACAACCATTTTTCCTAGCAAAATGCTTGCTAGCTCAAATAGTTATGTTTAAAATGAAAAATGGCCTTCTTTCTCTATCCCTTTGCAAATATAAAAAACTATCCCTTTATGGTCCCGTTTGAGCCTCATAATTTATTTTCTTTAAACCCTAATCAAGGATCACCCTCTACATTGGGGGCAAAAAAGGTAAAACTTCAAAATCAAAAGTAGTAAATTTCACTTTAAAGTTATAAGAAGACCAAGTTAGATGTCATGAGGCAAATTTTGAAGACTGAAGAAAGTTCAAGTTTCAAGTTCAAATATTCAAATTGAAAAATGAAAAAAGTTCAAGTTTTCAAGTTTAAATATTCAAAGTAAAAAAATAAAGTTCAAATTTTGAGTTTTTCAAAGTAAAAATAAAAATAAATTAAGAAAGTGTCAATTTCAAGTCCCTTCAAAATGAAGAAGGAAACAAGCTAAAGTAGATAAAGAAATATAGAATGTTTTACCTTGGAAGACATGCCGGGTCAAGTTTTGTTGTAGAAAAGTGATCATTGATTTAATAACCCTTAAACACTTAATTTGGGCCTATTTATCCTTTTCTTTCTAAACCTTGAACCATGGCTTACGTTACGTACCTAACAAAGTCTATTTCGATCAGACATGGCTATTTGAGTTGTCGACCTATTTTTGGGAATCTCTTCATAAATTCATCTTTTTGAATGATTTTGAGTCCTTGATAATATAATATGGCAAACTTAAAAGCCTCAGAACTACTTCTAAATCAACAAAGATAGCCACCAATAAGAACCTTTCAAGCTAATTCTGAAATGATCTAAAGCCATGAAAATTTCACGATATCAACAAAAAGGTTGAGTTAAATGCCCAAACACTGATTCCTTTCAAAATAAACTTTCAAAACTTGTATACCCAAACTTGGAAATTGATGCTTACCAAAAGCCTTTCAGATCAATCCTTTGATACTTGGTGTTTACTAACATTAGTTTAGTACTTGTCGGGCTATTGTATTTGGAAATTAAAAGGATGTTATAACTTGAGTGTTTGTCTTTCAAGGAACTCCTACGAAATGAACATTGATCTGAATTTGGTCTTGATAAACCTTGACTTTGTCATATCAATTTCTTTAAGATAAATTTTTGCAGTGCCACCACATTTGTGCCTCTAAATTCATTTTTTTCTTATTCAATGAAGTCTCGAATGGTGATCATCGATCACAAGAAATTTTAACATCATGATGAAGATATCACATTCTTTATCCTTGATATTGGAAAATACATGGTTAAAATTGTTTGGAATTTTTATAGATTTTGATCAAGAAGCCTTTTCACCATTCCAAATAAGAAGGTGATCTCATTCCATAAATCTTGGAATTTTGATGAAATATGATGTTTTTCATTATTTCAGGAAAAGTTTACGAATATGCCTTGATCATGATATTTTTGCATAAATTATATCCTTGAATTGATGAACACTAATTTGATATTTAATGACTTTTCAAGAAAGATTAAATGATTCTCTAAAGAAATCTATTATCTTTTCATGTGATCCTATGGTAAGGTAGGTGAAAAAAGCTTTGAAAAAGCTTCGATGGTGATATTGGAAGCATCCATAAAAGTTTGAACCAAATCCTTAATGATTACAAAGAAGGTGTACAGTAAGAGTAGGTTCATCTATTCATGATGCCAACCTTATGCTTTACCTTTGTTGACCCATAGGTTTTTCCTTGGTCAACCTTTTCCCTTTATTAACTTATAGGTTTTGTCCCAACCAACCATTCTTTTTGTTAAGTCATAGGTTTTGTCTCGGTTAGCCTTTCATTTGTTGACTTGTCGGTTTATTTCGGTCAACGCTTACATATGCTGACCTGTTAGTTTCGTCCTAATCAACCCTTTTCATTAGTTGACTTATTGGTTTCATCCTGATCAACCCTTTTCATTTGTTGACTTGTCGGTTTCGTCTTGGTCAACCCTTACCTATGTTAATTTATAGGTTTTATCTTGATCAACCCATTTCATTTGTTAACTTATCAGTTTTGTCCTAGTCAACCCTTACCTATGTTGACTTATCGGTTTTATCTCGGTTAATCCTTTTTATTTTTTGACTTATCGGTTTAATCCTGGTCAACCCTTTTTATTCGTTGACTTATCGGTTTTATCTCGATCAAACCTTACCTATGTTGACTTGTTAGTTTTGTCCTGGTCAATCCCTTTCATTTGTTGACTTATCTGTTTCATCCCAATCAATCCTTGCTTATCTTGACTTATCTATTTCATCTCGATCAACCCTTTTATTTGCTGACTTATCGATTTCGTCTCAAGCAACCCTTTTATTTGTTGACTTGTCAGTTTTATCCCCGTCAACCCTTTTAATTATTGACTTGTCAGTTTTATCTTGAAGAACCCTTTTATTTGTTAACTTGTCAATTTCATCTCGGTCAACCTCTTTTATTTGTTGACTTATCAATTTCATCCTGATCAAACCCTTTTATTTGTTGAGTTATCGATTTCCTCCAAGTCAACCCATTTTATTTGTTGACTTATCAGTTTTATCTCTTCAACCCTTTTATTTGTTGACTTGTCGGTCTTATACTGTTTAACCCTTTTTTTGTTGACTTATTGGTTTCATCTTGGTCAACCCTTTTATTTATTGACTTGTCAGTTTCGTCCTGTTCAATCCCTTTTATTTGTTAACTTATTGGTTTCATCACGGTTAACCCTTTCCATTTGTTGACTTGCTGGTTTCATCCCGGTTAGCACTTTTATTTGTTGACTAGCCAGTTTCATCTTAGTCAACACTTTTATTTGTTGACTAGTCGGTTTCATCCCAATCAATTTTTTTATTTGTTGACTTATCAGTTCCATCCACTTAATCCTTTTATTTGTTGATTTATAGGTTTCGTCCCAATCAACTTTTCTTTCTGTTGACTTGCATGGTTTTGTCCCAGTCAACCTCTTTTGACTTAGGTTCCACCCTAGTCATGTTTAATTTAACAATTCACTGTAATGTCTATTATTAGTTTAGATTATTTTTCAAAACTTAATGACCCGAAAGGAATTATGTTTATTTGGCCTTTGCCCTATTTCTGATTCTTAGCAACGGTAAAAAAAAAAGGCAACTATAAGCATCTAATTTTGTTCAGGTCTCTTTTCTGATAATCCTAAATATCTGAGATTGAGAACTTAACTGCCACCCTTCTTATGAACAATCTTTTTTAGATGAACAAGACATTTTCAAGACCATTTTAGTCATATTTAAATGGCTATAAGTTCACGTGACAGAAAGAAATTATATTTTGATCTCTAATTTTGCATATCCAATTTCTTTTCAAATTTTGAAAATCTATCTCCAAGGATGATATCATAGTCAAATTTTTCATTTTTAAGAATTTTTTTAAAGTTTTTTGTAAAATTTGAGAAATTGATTATCGCATATTTTTATCAATACCAATGTGGTATTTATGCCAATACTCACATCAAAAAATAAAACATATTCAAGGAAAAATTCATTTTGGCATTTTATACCACGAGATGTCAGGTTGTTCATTTTATTAATTAATTTTGAATTTTTCATAATATAACGAGTATCATACCTGTGAAATTTTTCTCAATAAAGTTATTTTGGATTTTGGATTTTCATCTTTACCATTTTTAAAATTAATATTTTGAATAATATGTTGTATTTAATTCACTTTATATAAGTTTTAATGTATTTTTTAAAATTTTTTCGATTTTAAAATATGAATTTTCCTTTATCTGTAAAATTTTTGATAGATTTTTCTTGAGTTTTGAATTTCAAAATCCTTTGAATATTTTCATTTAATCACCATTCAATTAGTTTTTCGTAATTTAATTTATTTTATGTGTTTTGTATTTTTTAGAATTTTTCCTATTTCCAAAATATGGAGTTTTCCACTCTGTAAATTTTTCGAGAGGACTTTTATAATTTTATAATTTTCAAAATTCTTCAAATAATATTAGTTAATTTTATTTTAAATTTCAAGCATTTCAAAGGTCTATACATTCATAAATTCATGATTTTTGTTCATCTTATGCATTGATTCTTTTATGAGTCAAAAACATGTTAAAGCTCATGGATTTCCATCAATGTTGAAAGGCTAAACATGTTGACAAGGATATATTTTCTATATATTTGTTGTTATTCTCGGTTTGTATAGTTGTACCTTGATTTTTTTTTAAAACATTTTTGTTATTGTTGTCATCTTGATTTTGTTGTATAGGTGTGTTGATATTTATTTCGTTCTTTTCTTGAAGTTTGTATGATAATATGTTGTTAAATACTTTTTGTATATTTACTTTTGTGATTTTATTTTTATTTAAACTTGGTAGTAATTATTTTATATTTATTTTCATTATTTTATATATTAAAACATGCTTATATTTTATGTTTCATGGTTTGACCGAGTATGGTATTATGTTTTGATGATGATTTTATGCCTATTTTGTGATAATTTTATGTTTTCTTCTTTTTAGGTTATTTTGTAATATTAATAAACATAGTACTAAATTGCAAAATGTGTAAAATTTTTAGGCTATTTTTGGGTTTAGCCGAGAGCTTCATAGGCTGTATAGAAATTGATATTGTGTGTTTAAAAACATGTTTTAGGTATTTCTCACACTTTAGGGGTCATTATGTAATTTAGCAAAGTTTGGGGACTAGTTTGCAAAAAAATGAAAATTTTGTTTTATGGTCAAAGGTGTTTGACCAAACCTTCATATGGATGTTTTCCATGATTTAAATGTTGATTTTCACGTCATTGATCACATTTTATGATTTTTTAGGGATTTAAATATAAATTTTAAAAAGCTTAGGGACTTATTTGAATAATTACAAAATTTTTGTTCTAAGGCCATAGGTGCTTGGCCGATTTAATTAGATGATTTTGGAAATAATTTCCATAATTTTTTGTGATGAATTTTGTGTTTAATTATGATTTTATTTTGTATAGGGACTAACTTGCAAAGTTAGGAAATTTAGAGGACTATGCATTTTAGGTCTAATACGACATTTTTTATATTTTAAAATATTCCTAACATTCCTATGGTCTTCCGTAGTGGTGTGGCAATTATTAAAAATTTTTGTATTCTCCTGGTTTTCCATAAGGGTACGAGATGTAATTTTAAGTTTAGGGACCTATTAGCAATTTTCGCACTTTAGGTTAATTTCGAAATCTAAGTTACCCATGGAGGGTATAACGGTAATTTTATATCATTTTTGAGTCTTTTAGGTTATCGAGATACTTATAGGTCGAAGGTAAACTTTAGAGGCATTTTAGTAATTTTTTAGAATTGAATCTTATGTGATCACCAGGATACTTTTATGTCGAAGGTGTACAGTAATAGTAGATGCATTTGTTCATATGATGTTATCCAGCCCTTTAGGTTACCAAGATATTTCACATCGAAGGTATACCCTAAGAGCATTTTGGTTATTTTACCTAAAAACCAAGTCTTAGATAGTAACCAAGATGCTTTCATGCCAAAGGTGCATATTTAGGATAGGTTTGTCATTTCATCACTGTATTAGTGTCCATTAGGGTACGGGATACTTTCACGTCAAAGTTATATCTTAAAGGTATTTTGGTAATTTTGCCTAAAATTGAGTCTTAGATAGTAACTGGGATGCTTTTATGCTAAAGGCGCGTATTTAAAATAGGTTTGTCATTTCATCACCGTATTAGTGTCCGTTATGGTACCGAGATACTTTAACGTCAAAAATATACCCTAGAGGCATTTTGGTCATTTTATCTAAAACTGAGTCTTAGGTACGCATCAGGATGCTTTTATGCCAAAGGTGCATATTTAGGATAGGTTTGTCATTTTATCATTCTATTAGTGTTCGTTAGGGTACCGAGATACTTTCACGTCGAAGGTATACCTTATGGGCATTTTCATAATTTTGCATTAAAACCAAGTCTATGCGATTACTAGGATACTTTTATGTCAAAAGAACACATTAGGGTTAGGTTCGTCATTTTAGACCATTTCAAGTCTTAGGTTATTTTGTTAATATTTTAACAAAATCGAATGTTTTTATAACTTAAGGCAATGTCTTCGATGTTAAAATAATAAGCGAAATTCCCACCAGAATATATGAGGGATTCTACAGATTATTTTAATAACGAGACACTTTTTAAAAAATGAAAGTTGAGATTTTTCAATTTTTGTAAAATTAAAACCTTTCGTCTTCCACAAGTTCTCTAGCAGGGTATGATAGAAAATGATAAAAACTTTCATGTTCTTTTAGTTCTCCGGAAGGGTACAGAAGATCTTTTAATTTTTAAAAATATTAAAAACTTGATTTTCCCATTCAGAATAATAAATTTATTTCATAAATTTTATTTTTAAATATGAGAATTATAATTAAATATCAAATATTAAAACCAAATAAAAATAAAAATTTATGTTAACATGCAATTAATAAGGTACCGATTACAGGCATCATAAGAAGGTCGATACTTACTTGTGATTGTAACCGACTCCTGAACCTTTTTAAATGATCTCTGTTATGAGCACAGGCTTTGGAGTTTGTTTTTATAGGTTTTCTAATCCTTAAAATATAAACTCCAACAGGTGACCAATCTCACCTGGCCAAATATAAGATTAGTGGCGAGTCCAAAATGAATGGTCGTTTCATAATGACTACTTAGAGTTAAGTCAAGTGACTGATTCATCTCGACAGCTCAATCCTCGGACATGAAAAATAAAAAAATAATATTAATGATATTAATGATGATATGGGCCCCTAAAAATAAAAGAAAATAAGGTTATATAGATATATATATATATATAAATGAAGAGTACACCCGTCGTTTTAAGTTGGGGTGGTTAGGATTCGTATCTAGGCCATGTTATGACTTTATGTAATCGAATGGGAACGCTTTCAATGCATTCCATAATGTCATCAAGAAGAGGATAATATATGCTTTCTAACAACTATTCCCTTATCCTTTCTAACAACTATTCCCTTATAACAGTAAGAACATCTTTGAGCAAAATCTCATTGCCCTCTAATTTGAATGGTCTTGCCAAAGAACCAAGACTTGTCCAATCATCTTGCCAAAATTTAACCAGGTTTTCATCTTTAACAATCCATCTCATTCTCTTCTCTAAAATTTATCCTTCTTATTTCATATTATTCCATGTAATGGATCACGATTTATCTTTTAATGCATGATGCCTATAAAACTTAACCATGGCAATATCATTAGCTATTCTTGCTTGTCTTATTTTTAGCCTTACCTGCCCTTTAAGAGTTGTGACAGTAACCCATCCAAGCAAATGCACTTTCCTCTTTTGATCATTAGAACCCCATAAGAAACTCCTACTAATTTAGTCAAGCTCATCACAAATGGAATTAGGAAGCCTAATGCCTTGCATAAAATAATTAGGAATAGCAAATAATGTAGGCTTGATAAGAATAGTTTTTCCTATTAGGGGTTAAAAAAATTAACGTGTTTGGTTCACGGTAATAAGAATTCTATTACAGCCTTATTCCGGTGCGTTATAGTAATGCGACTGTGTGTTTCGCTGATGGTTATTTCGCAGAATAGCCTATTATAGTCTTGTTCCATGGAACCACTGAATAGCCATCCTGTGTCCTCCCCACTGAATGGCTATTCTAACGTTATACATAATAAGAAATTGTTTTACGAGATTCAAATCCCTTAAACTACTTTATTCCATTGAATTAAACTACTGTATATAACTATTCTATTTTATTCCAGATCTACTCTATTTTCATAAAATAACTATTTTATTATAGTTCTATTTTATTTTAGTAATCAAATGCTCCAAAGCTTTCCAAGTAGCTAGACTATTCTTCACCTTATTCACCATGAATTGAAAATTGAGCTTTCAAACTTCTACTAACATCCATGGGAAATCCCAAGTAGTTACCAAGCTTTTTCGGGGATTCCAAGGATGGCACTAAAAACATCTTGAGCTTCTTTATTAATATTTGGTGAAAATATGAACTTGAATTTTTGCGAATTAATAATACAGAGAACTCGTATCTTGAAATTTTCGAAGTTTGATATTATACAACCCGTTCACACATGCAAGAATGTTATCAAATCAAGGGAAAATTAGATTTAAGCTGCAATGAGCCTTTCATTTTTATTAAAATGGGTAATAGATAATAATAATTATATTGAACGAAATGGAACCATCAAAATTATTGTCTAAGGGTAATTACTGAATCGCCCTTAGTAAAATAACCAATTTTCAATTGATTCCATCTTCATCGTCTAAAACCCTAAAAACTCAGTGCACGATAGAGTTATCCAAAACAAAAAGCGCAGGATAGAATAGATCCCTTTGTTTATGGGAACTTTTTTTTCTTCCGTAACATTTAAACCTATTTCTTAATTCCTTCCTTAATAGCTTTGATGATCGTAGATTTGCGATTTATTCTTTCTCTATATCTCTATTTCCTTGCGAAATAGATCGTAGGTCTCGCTCTTTCAAAGTGCCGATTTAGGATTTTCGCTTGGATTTCGTCGATTTTCGATCCATTTCAGGTATTATATTCTATCAGATTTATGAATTTCGATTTTTTTTTTGGACTTTTTGCACTTTGATACCTCTTTTTTAAAACGATTTGTTGAACGAATCGGTACTACCCTAGTTGGTTGGTATTATTAAACCAGATTTTGACGGAGTCGTTTTGAAGATTGCTTAGCTTTTGTTTAATTAGGGTTTGTTTTTCATCAATAATTGGGAGATTTGTTTAAACTTCAGATGATTGATATTCGTTTTCTATTCTTTTTTTATCTTGTGCTTTGGATTATTTTTTATATAAAAATAATGCTTATGTATCATATTTCAGTGATCTGATAATTTGAAGAATAAAGAGGAAGATGGCGCTGTAGAAATTTTTTCATTTCATTTAAGACATTTGAGTAATTATGATTTGTTTAAAGATAATTTTGTTGATTTTATTTCCTCAATTTGATTAATATGTTTCATTACCCCTTGTAATAAAAATTAAAATTCCATTTCCCCTAAATGTAATTAACTGAAAATTACCCAAAATTAATCAATTTTCTTCTCTTTTCCCAATCTCGCCAGACTCTCATATTAGCGGAAATGTCTAACTTCTTCTCCAAGGCGGAGGTGACGAGCAGCGGCCGCCCTGTCCTCCTCCGCAACGAAGTCGAATGCCACCTTCTGTCCTCTGTAGATCTTGAGCCTGAAGAGCACCACCACTTCTCCTCCTTAAAATCGGGCCTCCTCATCCTTACCACCCACCGCCTCATCTGGCTCCCTTCGTCGGCCACCACCCCTACTTCTGCCTCAGCCATCCCACTTCCCGCCATTTCTCACATCTTCTCCTCCAAAAAATCTCTCAAGTCCGTATTCCATTCCCCCCGGATCCGCTTTCAAGTTCTTGTCTCATCCGATGGTCGGCTTTTTGATCCGGTTTCTGGGTCTGGGTCCAGTTCTGGTTCGGCCTCGAGATCAGTTGTAGTGACGGCGGTGGTTAGAGGGAAAGGGGACTGTGATGGATTTTTGGGAAAATTTTGGGAAAGTTGGCGGGCGAGAGCTTGGGAAAGTAATGAGGCTTCGAGTTCCGGCTCGGGTTCAGGGACAGGAACGGGAATGGGTGGAGGGTTGTACTCGAGCGATGGGTCTGTGAGGATGGTTGGGGTGGCAGGGATTTTAAGGAAGGAGCAGGAAATGTGGGAGAGTACCGATAAGAGTTTGCAGGATGCTTTTCAGGACTTAAATGCGCTAATGGTAATGCAATTCTTTTTGTTCAATTATGAGGAATTTAGTTTTGATGTAAAATTGTGTCGTAAACACATTTAACTTTATGGTAATGAACAAATTATATTGAAGTATAAAGTCATACATTGTAGAAAATCGTTTCCTATGTAACATTGAGGTGTCCAATTTCTTGACAAGAAAGAAAAATATAATATATAGCATCTTTCTTGATTTGATTTCTTTAGGGCAACTAGGTTAATCTAATTTCGAACTGTTTGCGCAAATGATTGACATGGGTGAATGCAAGCGGACCATGCCCATTGGTCCAACCAGTAGTAATTAACCATAATATCTCTATCATACTATCATTAGTTAAGACATCAGAAATTTAAACCTTTATGTCAATAAAATTTGTAAAAGGATCTTGCTAAGTTTGACTTAGTTTTGTTGTTTGATTGCGAAGTTAGGTTCAGAGCTGTAGTTAGTGATTATGATGTTAGTAGTCGTGCTCTTTCTTTCTTTTTTTTTCTTATATTCTGATTGTTCGAGTTTTAGAACTCTTCCCGATTTTCAGCGTAAAGCAAAAGAGATGGTAATGCTAGCAGAGAAAATGAGGCAAAAGCTTTTGTCTGGGTCAAATTCTCAAACAAGTGGAACAAATGATGAGGATATGGGTTCGAAAGAAGAGATGCAAGATTGGTTGTTGAGTGTCGGTATAATATCCCCTGTCACTAAGGAGTCTGCAGGTGCTCTATACCATCAACAATTGTCCCGTCAGGTTATCTTCTCTCTTTTTCGCTTTCTTGTTAATTTTAATGTTATTTGCTTAATAATTTGTCCCGAGATAATTCTATTGAGTTTAGTTTGTCCTTCTGTTAATACATTCAATGCTTATGGAATTTAGGATTTTTTTTAGTTTATTTGGCTCTAAAGAAATCCTTAAAAATCGGAGAAAATTTTATTTTTTTTGACGAATCGGTGAATTTGACAGATAAGTTCCTTCTGTTTTCTTTTTATGAACTTTGAAGATTTTGGTTGAACTTGTAAATTGAGGAAGGATTGGGGTAAAAGTGGAAACTTGATAAGAAAAGTAAAAAAAAAAAAAGTACCAAAGAAAAATGGTTAACTGTTCCTGTTTAGCAATGTTGTTGCCCCATGGAGGTTGAAAGAGTGCCAAATTATCATTGGGGTTTATATTTAAAGGAACAAAATGTTATCTCATAATTGATGTTAATTGAAGGACCGTGGACCATTGTATCAAACAATCATGAGATGAAGAACTATTTTGGTAAAAAATTTGCTAGAGGTGACCAACACAAAAATAAAACTATATTTGAGGGGCCAATACTGCTATTAATCTTAAAATCCTTGATGCTTGATTTATGATTTATGATAAAGCTATAAAGTGAAATGGAATTTGTACAAGATAAATGATATTTAGAAATCACTCATGTATTTCAAACACACATATGGGAATTATATCGTAGGAACTACACTCACTCTGATCGCTCATAGGTTAAAAAAAAAAAAAAACAATTTTGGTCACTTAAATAATTTTATTGGAAAGTGGAAAAAAGATTGATTACTTGGAAGTGTGCATGGGCCAAGTAGTACCGGAATAGTGCTAAGCTTTTATGCCATGTTAAAAATGAAAGCCTTTGCCCAAGCTTAGTCTAGCCTGAAGAAAAATGTTAAGATCTAAAAACATAATATAAATAACATATTTTCCTATTATGTGCTATAAGAAATGCGTATGTAGACATTAAAATATTTATTCAGACTAGAACTCGGTTGGCTTGGGCTTGAAAAACTTCATCAGGTCAAGATTTTTTTTTTTTTTGTGCAAGCCTATTTAATTTATTTAAAATAGGTGCTTAAACCTGCTCAAAAGTTGGCCCATCCAACTCATTTTTGTTGTTTGTAGCTTTGCATTGTGTTTTCCCCTATTTTGGACGAGAGTAATAAAGTTCCTTTTATAGAGGAAATGTTCTGTTTTCCTGTAAGGTACTTGTCTTAGTATTATATTTAGGTAATACTTCTAATAAGGTTGTCCTTGAAAGAATGAGGAAGGAGTTGCATCTGGTAAAACACATTCCTAGTTGACAAGGCGTTCTTGCATACTCTGAGGGGGCCTCATATTATTTTCTTGGTGATCTAATATGCCTCTAATTATTCTTGTGCTTTAGTGTTTTGTCGATTTTTTTTTTTTTTTTTGACAATCTTGAGTAGTTTTAGCACTTCTTAAAGCTACTTGGACATGGAATCTTGTCTTGGAAATGGTATTCAAGTTGGAGGAGCTTTGAATTTTATGTAGTATTAGACTAGGTTCTTTCACATCATATCTTTACCTGAGTTCTTGCTAGGATGATATTACTTCTTCTAAGGTGGATGTTTCACCTAAAGTTGATAATTTGTGTTATTGTGTCATAATTCTATTGTGTTAAGTCTGGGTTTTTCCCAATTGGGAAAGTTGACATGAATACCAGTTATATAATTGGCAAGAACCTTTGGCATTTTTGAGTTTATATTGGCACAATTATTAAGCAGGTTGTTAGGTGTTAAATTTTGAGTTAAGTAGGTCAACTTGCCTTATGCATGAAATTTTTTTGCGATAATGGGGTTGACAGAACAGAAACATGATTTTTGTGAATTCAAATTTGTGTAGCTACATGTCATGTCTCAAATTATCAGCTTTAATTCTCCTATCCCTAGGTTGGAGTATTTTTTCCCAATAATTCGTTATAAAGAGAGACTCAAAGGGCTTCCTTTTCACTTTTGACTGAGGAATATGATACATGGATCTGTTGGGCATTTGTAAGAATTTCATCCACAATTTATTTTTTCCCCTTGAGGTTCTTCCATTTGAGATAGATTGCAAATCATGAAAATTAATTTGATTTCTTAAGTAGTGAGCTTGAGCATGTGAAACTGTTCCCTCCATTTGATTTAGATAGTTTGCTAAATTGCTGGGGTCATAGGAGAATCTAATATTTTTGGGGCAGTGAGCTTGAAGATGTCAAATTTAGGATATAAAATATTCTTTTGGAAAAATCTCTATAGGTTGATTTTCTAGATGGTTTTATGGATGGGGATAAATTGATTACTGTTTGCCTAGATTTTGTAAAATATCTATTAAGTGATTTAAGATTCGATAATAAAATAATCCTAGAAGATAATTACTTTTATTTTGCTATTGGTGAGCAAACCCCATGGATTCTTCATTGGGAATATAAAATTACTCATCCAAAAATTTGGTGAGAATCTTGTTGCTGAACGGCCTGTCTAGCCAAATGGTAGGAATAGTTTGAGATGTTTAAAGTTACTCTCTCGACAATCATGGTAATTTCTTTGGTGCCCAGCTACCTCCAAAGGAAGAAGCTAACAAAGCAAAAAGCTTTATGGGTGAAATTCTAGGCGCTAGACAGAGGAATTCCATTTACAATCTCTATTTCTCAACTAGAAATCTAGAGGAAGCTCTTGCAGTCTTTCAAATAAGAATTATAGGAAGAAAACTCCAATTGAAGGATACTAGAATCATCTAGCATTCTAGCTTTATCTAAAGGATTTAACGGTGATATAAGTAGCGGACCTTAGCATTTGCCTACCAGGCTATGCAAATTTGCATATGTTAACACTCCTTCAATAGCCTTTGCATCATTTTTGGACAAGATTCCATGTTGGAGTAGCTTTTGAAACTTATGCTGCTTAGAACTGATGGTAGAAAAAATTTAAAGGATGTATAAAACAGAAAGTACAGAATAGTTACAGAGGATATGTTGGACTAAAGGATCAATAATATGAGTTCCCTAGATACATGCCATAAAAACCTTATCAAATAAGAATATGCTTTCTGAAAAGCTATTCATCCCTCATCTATTTCAAGGACTACCTTATTAGAATTGTGATGAAGAAAGAAGTAGAACATGTCTCCACTTTTTCTCCTTTGTAGGAGGTTTAATTCTATCTTTAGCAAAGTTGAAAATAGAGTGGAAAACCACATACAAAAAGCTGCCAAGATCTTTCAGCTTGCATCTAGAAAATTTATCAGTTTTTCTCCTGATTTTATTGCGAGGGTTTTTGAGTGTATACAAGGTTGTAAATCAATTGTGACCAATATAAATGTGTGTTCCGCTACTTTTCCTGCCCTTATTAGGATTATTATGAAAAGAATCTCTAAATAGAAGAAGAACATGTCTTCACTTTTTGTCGTTTGTAGGAGGTTTCATTCTAAAATAGAGTGGAAAACTACATACAAAAAGCCATCAAGATCTTTCAGTTTGCATTTAGAAAATCTATAATTCTTTTTGCTGATTATTTTGCAGAAGTTTTTAAGTGTATTCTAGGTTGTATAACAATAGCGACCAATATAAATGTGTTTTACCACTTTACCTACAATCTTTGAGCCTGTACATTGGAAAGTAGTTATAGCCTCTTGTATTATACGGTTTGCTTTTTTTCTCCCAACAAAATATCCGTTGTTTTTATATTCATGTACCAGTCATGCGGTTGACCCAACCTGATGCAGGGTATGGATGATAAGCATAGCTAGAGAATGAAAAGAATTGAATCTGTTGAGAGAAACACACGTAGAGTTTTGGGTTCTGAAATTCTGAACAGAAACTTTAGATAGATTAATCAAAGAAAAAAAAATAATCATAATACATCAGCTCCTAGCCTAAACGCATATAAATAGGCTAGATCTACTCCTACAAGATTTCTTAGTCCTAAAAGAATACTAATTAACCTTGACCATAAAACTTATCCCAAAGTAAAACCCTCATCCTCAACAGTAATTAAATTGAACTAGAATTCTTAAAGTAAAAATATAAACTTCATCCTGAACAAAATCCTAAATGAAATAAAACTGTTATATATCAATGCTCCTGCATCACAACCAGTATCAAAGTCATGTTAAAATATTTGCTTAGGGCTTATTGCCTAAGATGACACTCAAAGATAAGCATAGAAGTTGTGAATTTGGGGAAAAAAAGGGTAAGAAAGAAAGCCAAAAGGATTTGTTGTTACATTTCTCTAGGAATATTGCAGTGGGAATATTTAAATATCCCCATTAAACTTAACTGCATTACCCTGAGAAAAATTAAATAGTGGTGTATATAGTTTTGCATGTTTAGTGAACGGTAACTTCTGGTTTTTAATTATTATGGAAATGTGGAAGTAAATGGGAATAAATGCTAGTCATGCTAGCCAATATATGATGGTCCTTTATTTTCAGATCTACTATCAAAGTAGTTAGAGTTTCAAGGTAAATCTATTACATTGCAGGTTGTCACTGTTTGGCTAGAAGCTCTTTTGTTCTAGAAGGATAAAGGATTGATTGTAGGATATAATTAATGCTAATTATGTCAATTGGAATTGATTTTATATCTTGGGTAGGAACTTATTCTAGTGTAGTAAAGCCTCTTGCAATATGTGTTGTGATTATTCAGTTGGTAAATGACTTGTCATGTGAAGCAGATTGACTTTGATTTTCACTTGATTTTCTTTTGCAAGCTAGTGTTGATTTTATTTCTCGAAAACTCAGCTGGCAGATTTTGTGAGAACTCCGCTGGAGAGAGCAGGTGGAATGATCAACCTTATAGATGCTTATTGTCTCTTCAATCGTGCACGAGGCACAGGTTTGGTTTAAGACTAACTTTATCTCTTGTTTTGATACATAATTTGGTTATTATATTAGGTTTGTTTGGTGACATTGTGAACTTGAAATTCCTTCCTCTCTATTTTTGTTATTGAAAATATGTGACCAAAAAAATAAGTGTTCTTGGCAAAAAATTTCTCCTTTCTTTTTCAAAGGAAAAAAGAAACCATCAAAAACATTAGTAGTAAATAAATCTCCATGTGAGTAACATTTAAAGCAACAACATTTATGGAGGCCATGGACAATTGCTATATATTTTTCTCCACATAACATTGGACAACTGTGGCTTTGATTTTGAGTTTCAGCTACCTTTTTTGGAACATTATAGTTTGGTCAAAGAAACAATCGAGGCTTGGAGGTAGTCGGAGTTGTTTGAAGTTCTCTTTATATCGTATAGATACCATTTTTTTATATTCCTTCCAAACAAATCAGACCGGAACTTTGGATTTTCTGCGTCCCACAATGTTTAATTCTTTCAGAGTCGCAGTAAAAGAGAAGATTTATTATGTCCAACATATTCTTCTTCCTCTTTTTCATCAATCCCAGATTGTGGATTTCCCTTTCTCTTGGATTGCATAATATTCTTAACAACTGTGGGCATTTTCAACGTGTTGAATTGAATCTTTCTTTTGTTATTCTGAATCCATGTTGCACACATAAATCAATTGTGACAGTCTTATCTAATGGTTGATATTAAACTTTACTGTCTAGAGCTGGCTGTAGTCTGTTCTTTTGAGTCCTGTTACATTGATTTTTACTTTATTATAGCTTCTGATTCATTTTGTAAACAAAGAGGGCATTCAAATTAATTAAGTTATTATTCTGGTGTAAATTGTTTTAGATGTTTCTAGTCCCTGAATTTATTTCATTCCTCTTGAGAACCATTTTTTTTACTTCTCTTAAACTTCCAAAACAGGTGGTTGTTTTTGTATTCTTATGTATTTTGAAAGCATAATGAAAACAAGTGGCTTCTTTGAATCTCTTTTTGTCCTCAGAATTGATCTCTCCAGATGATATGTTGCAAGCATGTTCTTTGTGGGAGAAATTTGATGTGTATGTATGATACTATTTTCATTTTCTTACATTTATATAATGATATTGAGAAGTCATACTTAGGTATTTGAACTCTTTAATCATATTATGCTTTGTTTAACAGTCCAGTGATGCTTAGGAAGTTCGATAGTGGAGTCATGGTCATCCAAAACAAGTCCCATAGTGATGAGGAGGTAATCCATTTCAGTTTCTCTCTCTTGATAAAATTCTATCTTGGTTTTATTGAAAAGAAATTTCCTTTTATTTGGCCTAATTGAAACTTGCAAAACGAATTCAATGCCTTTGATTCTGTTTAATATTTTCCTGGAAATTAGCTTTCTGAAAGGGAGAATCACATATGGAACTGGAAAAATGCTAAATCACTTTATTATGAAGATATGGTAGCCCTAAATTCTTTCTAACTCTCCGCTTTTCTTCTATCCTTCACCATAATAATTAAAAACTCTGGGGATAGATTGATGCTGGATTTGTCTCTGATGAGACATGCCAATTATTAGAAGTTTAAACTTTCAGCTTCAAGGTCTAAGTCAGAATCTGTAATAGTTATAATTATGGGATGGGAGAGTACTTGTACCAAAATATGAAGATGGATGCTATTTCAGTAGAATTTTACCCCTCTATCCAATTTTATTTTCTTGTCTCGCCAGCTAAAGGGGAAAAGGAAAGTGATATCTAACTCCTGCATTGAAATAATGAAAGGATATGGATAGAAATAAAATGTATTCAAAACTTGTACTCTTTGACATTGGACATAGGGATGTTTCTGTGAGTTTTCTTCGAAGTGAAATCCCTGCGAATTAAAAAAAAAAAGGTAAATGAGGCCATATGATATCAAATTTCTGTGTGGCCCTGTGAGAAATTCTTGAGGCTTTGTTTAACTGGAGGGAGTGTCAAAAGAAATTTATCTTCAGTGGAATTCAAAGATGTTTGAAATTTTATTTGGGTATCAAGTATTAGATTCACTTTATGGGAACGATTCTTTGGGTGATCTTGATCATTTTGGTTTCTTATCTTTTCTCAGCTTAATTTGTGATTTTAGTGATTAATCGCTACACAGACATTCCCAATAACTTAACAGGCTGAGATGATGTCTGTGTTCAATGTTGATTATTTTGCTGGTAATTAGGGTTGTGCTCTTACTAGTGTTTCAATATCCGAGACTACCTTAATGGAGGCCTTGTGATGGTAGTAAGAATGGTGTTTGTGCTCTTTGCTGTGTTTTGATAACCCTACTTTGGTGATTAGGGTTGTGTTTCAATTTGATAAAATTTTGTCGTGGTGGTAGTCTTGGCTTAGAGGTGAGCCACTATGGTTAATGTCTCTAATTATTTAGTCAAGCAATTTAGTATGGGGGCAGAAACCATAAAAGAAAAACTGAATTGAGGCTAAAATTAATGTATATTGAAGCTGGAATGAGTCCTAGGTTTTAGGGTTGCAGAACCACTAACAGATGGTATCCTAGTGCTATTATGGCTGCTTACTGATCTTACAGACTCAAGTCTGTAATCACTTAATTTTAGGAAGTAATCACTTATATCACTCAAATTCTGATTGTGTTGATGCATTGTCAAGGTTCTATGATAATTCCTACCACTCTGGGTCTCTAATATCTTTGTTTTGCACTAGAGTATGATAAATGATCGTATTAAATGATTGTCATGCGACCAACGATCCCTTTTGTTCACATTCTTCTGTACCATTTGTTTAAACAAGTTAACTTTTTTGTATACATGACATGCGGGTCATAAATAGGAAAATATTAATCATCAATACCTATTAATAATGTTCAAAAAGTAAGTTGACTCTTTTTTTTTTTTTTTTTGTGGGAGGTTGGGGGGGGTCAAACCTTGCTCTTATAGCGGGGGATAATGCACCAACCACTGAGCCAAGAGCTCGAGTGCAGGAAGTTTACCATAATTACATGCCAAAATTTGAATGAAAGTGATATTTTGCCAGATGGTAATCATTTTATGCAGTCCTTTTTCAGTAAACTATTTATAATACGGTTGTAAGGATTTTTAATCCAAGCCCCTACATGTGAAAAACCCCATCTAATCCTAGCCACGCATATTCATTAAACAGTCACATGCTAGTGCATGACCACTCAATAAAATTAGAATCATAATAACTAGGGATGGACCAAATAAACTTACAAACATAAAAGAAATTTTAAATGTAGTAAAAATTCAAGGATGTTACCGTGTCACAATGTTTTTGTTTCCTGCTGACGTTCATACTTTTGGGTAAGATGGTAAGTACAGATCCAAATTGCTTTCATGAAAACTCAATGGTGGATTTCAGGCTTGGATTCAAATTTACTTCTTAAAGTCTCTGTCTTCATGTTTAACTTGTGACTTAAAGTGCAGGCTCTGAATTTCTTATGGACTGTAAATGCAGATAAAAAAACTTTGGATGAGGTTTTTCCTTTTGCTTTTGAGCCCTAAGATTTCAGAAAATAATCTATATTATTCAATTTTAGGAATTTTCTATTGAAAAATTGAGTTTTCTCTGATAAATTCTGAACACACATGATACTTCTGCTTTTGATTGCCCATACTCTTTTATGCTCTTCACACTTATAAATGGAGGCACCTAAGTGCAAATTTATTTCCAAGGCTTATCTACTATTACTGAAAAGTGAAAAAATTAGGTTGCGGGGGATATAGAAGAAGAGCGGGCAAATTGACTTTGTATTTGCTTCTATAGTTATTTTTGAATGTTCTTGTAGTTGTATCAATCCTGTCAAAATGTTTGATTTTTTTTTTTATTGTTTTAAGTGATTATAAAATAAGTCCCGCACTGTTTAAATTTGGAGTATGTCACGGCTTTATATTGATGTTGAGCCTTTCTGTCATTTGACAATTGATTTTAAGTTAGAAACTTACACGTTTTAATTTACTTTGCTGGAAAAAATATAAGTGTATTTGCTACTTTAACTTAAGTAATTTAATTATCTTTTGTCAAGAACTTTGTCAACCAAAAAATAACTTGTTCTTTCATGTGTAGGTTTTTGCTAGAATCAAAAGCCTTGTGACTAAGCCTGAAGCCCTTCGAAGTGGCATAAGCCCAACTGATGCTGCAATGACACTAGGGATTGCTCCAGCCATGGCTAAGGAGCATCTTCTAGCTGCTGAGAGCAAAGGTACAACTCTGCTTTGCTTTCTCTTTGAATATAGGTAAATAGCCTTATATATATATATATATATATATAATATTTACTCTTGTATTTTTGGCAGGTTTGCTTTGCAGAGATATAAGCCCTGATGGCTTTCGGTTTTATATTAACCTATTTCCTGAAATCGATCCACGTAATGTCTACTTGTAAGTCATATGCTTCTAATTAATTTAAAGACTTTCCTTTTTTATATGTGCTTTCTATATTTATGTCTGAATCCTCTGTTAAATTGTTTTCTACTAAAAGATGTTTCTACTTGTTATCCGAAACAGTGAAAATTAAGTTCATCACCTTATGTTCGTTGCTTATATTTATGGGTTAAATGCTGAGTGAGAATGTAAAATGGTAATTATGTACGCATTATGGTAAGGTTAGCACAGAGTAAGGTAGTGGATCAAACAAGTTACCTCCGTGAAAGGTTCATTTTCCTAAGAACGGATACTAGCATAGAGAAATGTGAGAGCATTAAACAGGCAGAAATTTTTAGAAAAGGTACTTAAGGGAGTATTTGTAGCGTTAGTGAGTGGCTTTCCAACCAGTTGGAGGCGTGAAGTGTTTTTAAGTAATGAGATGAAAAACGTGGTTGGATATAAGAATGTGATTGAATATTGAGTTGATTATGAATGAGAATTTAACCACTGCATTAGTATGTTTTAGTCCCTCCAACTGAAAGATAGAAATATCTAAACGGGTTAATGAAATTTGAACTCCTTCATAGACTCTAGTTGAGACTATGTCCTATCTCCAAAAATCTAAATAATAATTCTAATCTTCGAGCCCTACCATTTTCTGAGGTTAGGGATTTGTAATATATATGGTCTAGTAGAGGAGTATCAGATATCGAAGTGTAAAAGTAGTCAAATTAGAAGCGAATGAAATTTCATTTTCGATTTTTTTTTTTGGGGGGGGGGGTGGAGGAGGGGTATGCTAGTGTTAGAAGACAGAAGGCGACTGGATATATTTTTCTGAATTCAGGGTACTTTGTTTTATGGTGACTTATAATTTGATTTAACGAGTGACTGAATTATTATTGCACGAGGACTTTTGTATCGATCTTGTAATTATCCTATAGTTTCTGAAGCAATTTTATATGTCGTTCCTTTTGTTTGCGTGGTATTTTTCATCATGGCCATTACATTTGTAGAGTGAAGGATTATGGGATCTGCAGTACATGGATCAAAGCAGTTTCTGCTTCTGGTAAGGATGCTTTTTTAATCAAATTCCCATTTGACACGCATGCTTGCCGCTTTGCATCATTAAAAAGCTTCAGTTGTTACCTTATTTAGCAAATGCTTTCATCATTTTTCTTTATTGTTACCTTTCCTTAATTGTTTATTTTCTGATTTCCTTTTTTTTTTTTTTAATTTTAGGGTGAGATAAATGCATTTGGCTTTAGATTTCCGGATCACGTGCATGCTCGACTAGGGTAATGGCACGCAGATAACTTACGATCCAGTCAGTCCACTTGTTTTGGTGGAAAATGAAGGGGGAAGGTGGTGGTGAGCAATTCAGAATTTGAAACTTTTTTATTGTTATTTTGTTCATTTGTAACGAAGATAAAATTGATCATTCATAATTGAGATTGTAAAAGCATACGGAGTTTAAGGGGTGTAGAGATATGATGAATAAATCCACACTTTCACTATCTCATTATAGAAATACAATAGAATGGATGTACATATCAAAATGGTTATGTATTAGATCTAAAAGCTAAGCCAATAATAAGAATATCAACTTCTGGTTGGAAAATGTCGTTTTTGCGGCGGGTATTTTCCAAGTTGCAGCAGCAAGCAACCAGCAGATTAAATTTCCTGATATTTTCCTACAATTCAGCGTACAGGAGAGAATATTTTTAATCATTTCCTAATATTTTGAGATTTTGAATTATTGAAAATGCAGGTAAAAAGATCGTAATTATTTTTTTGGCCTTATTTAATTTATTCTTCATCTTTGCTGTATGTTTCAACGTGGAGGGTTGGTTCTTATACTAAGAGAACTGACCCTCTACATTTATCTATACTATATATAAATTATATATATTAAAAATATTATTTAAAAATAATAAAAAAATATCAAATAATATATATATATATATATATTGAAACATATATTTGATATATGTTTCAATATGTGGAGTATCAGCTTTTATACCAAAAAAACCGACCCAAATATATATATATATATTAAAAATACTATTTAAAAACAATAAAAGATTAAAATATATTTTATATTAAATCTTGAATAAATATTTAAAAATAATAAAAATTTTAAAAGTATTTTATATTAAACCTCCAATTATTATTTAAAAAATAATAAAAATTACAAATATTTTATATTAAATTTGAAAAAAATTAATTTAATATTAATTTTTGTGAAAAAATTGGCTTAATTAAAGTCATAGGTACATTAATAGGCCGGAGTTGCATGAAGTTACGTAATTCTCCGTTATATTGGTTGCATTTAGAGGTGGCAATTGGGCGGGTTCGGGTTTTTTCGGATTCGGGCTGATTTGGGTTCGGGTCTATTCGGATTCGGGCTTTGTCGAGTTTGGGCCAATTTGGGTTCAAGCTAATTCGAGTTCGGGCCAATTCGGATTTAGGTCTATTCGAGTTCGGGCCAATTCGGGTTTGGGCCAATTCGAGTTCGGGTTCAGGTCAGGTTTGGGTTTGGGTTTGAGTATATTTTACATTATTTTTTTATTTTATGTTAAATATAATCACTTTTACGTAATTTTGAATTCTAAGCCTAGGCATGAATTTGGCTCCGTCTGGCACGAAAAAATCTTAATTCGTTTCTATTGGCTTATCTATGGCCCGAAAAATTTTTGAATTCTAAGCTCAGGGCCGAATTTATCCTAGCCGACCCATTTAAATACAAATTATTGGTCATAATATTAAAAAGTTATTTTTATATTAATATTTATATATTTTATAATTAAATTTAAATAAAATATATTATTTTATTTTAAAAAAATACTGTTTCAGGTCCAGCATACTTGAAACTTAAAATTTAAGACCTGAGCTTGATCATGCCGAGCCTATTGTGTTAGGTAGGCTATCTAGCCTATGAACAGGTTGTCTGGCTCATGGGCAAGTCTAGTTGCTAGTTTAACATATGATGTTTTTCATTTTTGATATGTTATTATCTATTATGATTTTAATATTTTTTAATTTATCTTATTACTTTGTTATATTATTATCATCTTCTAATTATCATTACTTGAAATAATAATAATATTCAAAGAAGTATTTAAAATTTTACTACTAACATGCATAAACTCTCAATATTTAATAAGTTTAA
>JBBYHK010000018.1:10847036-10902997 GCA_038382065.1 Adansonia grandidieri | reverse complement strand
AAATATGGATGAAATGCTTCTTTTATTTTAATAAAAAATGACAAAATATTTTAATTTAAGACACGGTGGAAGAAGATGACAACCACAATGAAAGCCTTTTTGGCATTTTGCAATTAAGAAATTTGGAATTTCAGTAAATTCTTTTTGCAATGGCACACCTTTTGGAAAAAAATATATTAGAAAACCATTTTTAAATTTTTTAAAATGAAGTTCTGGAGAGTTCCAAAAGAGAAATAATCGGACAAATGAATAACTTTGAAGCGAAAGATCCAACGGTCCAGATTAATCAGAAGCTTCACGAGCTTCGCCTTAACAGCAGTTTGTTCTGGTAGTTACTATTTTCCATGTTTTACAAAATGAGTATTAAATAAGGAAAAAGAGATAGAAATAGAAACATCTAGACTTTGTAGCAACAGATCCAACGGTCCACATTTTACAAGCACCATTAAATAATATAAATATAACATAAAAAATAATTATTATATAATCAAAAATATAAATAGTAATCAAAAATATAAATTGTCATAATATATAAAATATTTAAATTTATGTATACAAATTATTAATTTTTTAAAATATTTAAAAATATAATATTTTAAATATAATTATAATAATTAAAAATATACATATATGATAAAAATATATATTTATTTTAATTTTAATATGATATAAAAATATAATATAACTTAATATAAAATAATATGAACACAATATAAATATATAAATACATTAAAATTTATATAACATAAATTATTAATTTATAAAATTTATATAATACTTTAGATATTATTATGATATAAAAACATAAATATAATAAAAACTCAAATTAATTAGAATTATAGAGGGATCAAGCGCGGCAAACTTGGGCTACTCGCATTGGTCCGTTGGTCCATAACAATGATTTTACAAATTCAAACTAACTAAACTTTTAATCCGAATTACTAGTTAAGAGTAATAAATTTTTTATTTAAATTTAATTATAAAAATATAAAAAAAATTATATAAAAATAATAATTTATTCTTTTAATAATATTATTAAAACTCAAATTATAAAAAAATAAAAATTTTCGGACTACGTTGTTATTACCCGGCCCGGCCATGGACGAGTCTAGAACTGCCGGGTCTAAGAAACATCATCCCTCCTACAAATACAAGCAAGGCATAAGCCTTAATTCACTCTGCTCAGTCTATCCAAAGGTAAGCACTGCGATTACCTATCTTTCTCTTTGTCTTCAAAATCGCTGCTTCTACAACCCCACTTCAGCTCCTACCGCCGCCGCGGTGCCACCTCTGCATTTTCTTCTTCTCTGTCTTTGGCTGTTTTTTTTTTTTTTTTCCCAATCCTTCTTTTCGCCTTTGCTGCCGCTCTCTATTCCCCTGATCACCCCCTCTATTGGTTAATATTTTCATTTTTCAAAAATATTTCGGTACTAATATTTATTTCTTTTCTCCAGAATTTTGCTTTCGTTTTGGCACAAATTTAAGGTATATTTTCTCCTCCTTTTCCTTTCAAATTTTATTTAAGTTTAATGTGGTTAGAATTCGAAGTGCTTTACTTGTTTTTAGTTTTAGTGGCAAGATGTCAGCTTTATTTGTTGTTTATTGTAAATTTATTCGTGTTCTAGATGATGAAAATTGGAATAAATAAAAATTTAGGAAATCTTTGTTATGATATTCATTAATTTACATCATTTTTCTTTCCAATTTTATTTAAATTTAATGTGTTTATAATTTGAAATACTTCAAGAAGTTTTTTTTTTTTTAAATTTTTAGTGTTAAGATTTCAGCTTTAGTTGTTTTATATTTCAAATGTATTTGAGTTCTTGAAGATGAAAATTGTAAAGAAATAAAAATTTTGGAACTCTTTATTTATATTCCTTAATTTACTTTTAATTTAAATGCCATGACGTTGAATGTCTTTCAGCTTAATAAAGGAGTATAGATGGCATCCACTTTGACAGCCATGTCTTCGGTTGGCTCATTCATTGCTCCTAATGGTGCTGACGTGGATAAGAAACTTGCTGCTTCTTCAAATAGATTGTCATCCTTGGCTTCCATTTCTTCAACCTCTTTTGCTGGTGGACGAAATGTTGTTCTTAGGAGATCTCGCCTGCCCAAGATTTCTGCAGCAAAGGAGCTGTATTTCAACAAGGATGGATCAGCGATAAAGAAATTGCAGGTGAGTCATTGTTTTGTTTCAAACGCCGATGAGTTACTAGCCTTTTTATGTAGGGCTGAGTGAGAAAACTGAGAAAATCGATTCGAACCGTAGTGTCCCATTAGGTTTTGGTTGGGATAATAATTAAATATATTTGAGTGGGTGCATTTTTTGGTTCATTTATTATTTTTAATTCTTTATAATATAAAACAAATAGTTTATCTCTGAGAAAACCTAAAACTATTTTAATTCATATTTTTTAAATTAAAAAACGATGAAAGAATTTATTTGAATCGATGAAATTTGTTTTGGTTATATTCGGTTAGGTTTCGTTCAGTTTATAAAACTAAAATACTGCACATTAACCAATCGTTATTTCCCTTATTTGTTTGTTTTCTCATTCTTACTTTACGTTCTTTTGATGTAGACTGGTGTAAACAAGCTTGCTGATTTGGTTGGGGTCACTCTTGGACCAAGGGGCAGGAATGTTGTTCTAGAAAGCAAATATGGCTCTCCGAAAATTGTTAATGATGGTGTTACCGTTGCTAAGGAGGTATTGCCCCTTTTCTAACCAGCTATTCAGGTTGAAATTAGAATTTGATTGTTACATGTATATTTTTCAAAACACCTTATATAATCTATAGATATATTAAACGCTTTATTATTTTTTTTGAAGCGTACGTGTTTAATTTATATCTGAACATAATTACGAGGATATGACTTTTTAAAGATTCTTCAGATACATGAAAAAATTTAGACAAATTGAATATATCTATGTTGGACATACTTATATATCCAACACTAACATCTGAAAGTAAGTAACATAGATTTGTAGTTTTAGTTCTCATTGTCTTTGTAATGATGTTAACTTTAGTTTGGAATAATGAACAGAATTCTCTTTTCCTTATGGGTTATCCGTTATTGATTGAATGTTGTGCCCGTGTTAATTTTAAGGTTGAGTTGGAGGACCCAGTTGAGAATATTGGGGCTAAGTTAGTAAGACAGGCAGCTTCTAAGACAAATGACTTGGCTGGTGATGGAACGACAACGTCGGTTGTTCTTGCGCAAGGTCTGATTGCTGAAGGTGTCAAGGTTTGTGCTTCTTTTTTTTTTTTTTTTAATCTTATGATTACATTTCTGTTTAGAAAGAGCGGCCTAGTTTCAGCCATTGTCATTCTATTCAAAGTAATTGCTAAGTGCAACTGTTATTCAGGTGGTAGCAGCTGGTGCAAACCCTGTCTTAATCACTAGGGGCATCGAGAAGACCACAAAAGCTTTAGTATCCGAGCTTAAAGCTATTTCAAAAGAGGTAATTTTAATGCTCACTGGCTTTTATTTTTTGTTTGAACTCAACTATTTAAATGGAATGTGACTGAGTGTTCCGTGCGGTTGTAGGTTGAAGACAGTGAACTTGCAGATGTGGCAGCTGTGAGTGCTGGGAACAACTACGAAGTGGGAAATATGATTGCTGAGGCCCTAAGTAAAGTTGGTCGAAAGGGTGTGGTCACCCTTGAGGAGGGCAAAAGTGCTGAGAATAGCCTCTATGTTGTTGAAGGGATGCAATTTGATCGAGGTTATATTTCGCCTTATTTTGTCACTGATAGTGAGAAAATGGCAGTAGAATATGAGAACTGCAAGGTACATGTTATATATTATGAGCCCAAATTTTCATTCGCGATAAACACAAATCTTTCTCTGTTTCTCTGACGTTGAACATTGACAATTGTATTGTGCATTCTGTTTGCAGTTGCTACTTGTTGATAAGAAAATAACTAATGCAAGGGATCTTATCAACATCTTGGAAGATGCTATCAAAAGTGGATACCCAATTGTGATAATCGCAGAAGACATTGAACAGGAAGCCTTAGCAACTCTGGTTGTGAACAAGCTTAGAGGGGCTTTGAAGATTGCTGCTCTCAAAGCTCCTGGCTTTGGAGAGCGCAAGAGTCAGTACCTCGATGACATTGCTATTCTTACTGGAGGTATGCATACGATGATTTTTCATTTGCCACTGTTTCTAATTATATTTTGTTTTATCATCTTTGATTTTCCTATTCAATGTACATTTTTCCTGACCCTTTCTCTCCCAAGTGTGCAAGCATTCGGACATACTTGCACACACTTATGTATTTACCACCTATGCGCAAATGTGCACTTTCACATATTGGTCTAAGTTATGGAGAGATTTCTACCGTTTGGGTACAGGTACTGTAATCAGAGATGAGGTTGGGCTTTCCTTGGACAAAGTTGGCAGAGAGGTCTTGGGCCATGCATCTAAGGTGGTGCTGACTAAGGATACAACTACCATTGTGGGTGATGGAAGCACCCAGGAAGCTGTAAACAAACGAGTTGCGCAGATTAGAAATCTTATTGAGGTTGTCTTTTAATTTCATGCTAATTACAGACATGCACGTAGATACGCAACTTCACAACTTTCTGTGTTTATATCAGTCTATATTGTGGATTCTTGTTCTTGCAATGCCTAAAATATATATTACTTTAATGCAGGCTGCAGAACAAGAATATGAGAAGGAAAAACTTAATGAAAGGATTGCCAAATTATCCGGAGGTGTAGCAGTAATTCAGGTAACTTCAAGTTAGCTGAAGAAACTTCTATGCAGTTTATCTAAAATGAAATTGGACATGCGAGATTTTGCAAGATTTATATCTAATTTTGGTGTGTTGTTCTTTTGAAATTGTAAAGGTCGGAGCTCAAACTGAAACTGAGCTTAAAGAAAAGAAATTGAGAGTAGAAGATGCTCTTAATGCAACTAAGGTAATGCGTCTCATAGCTTGTCAGGATGGTCTTATTTTGTAATTCTTGTCCTTCAGTACGATATAAAACTGCATGATTTTATGGATTTTCAGGCAGCAGTTGAGGAAGGTATCGTTGTTGGTGGTGGATGCACGTTGCTAAGACTTGCATCTAAGGTGGATAATATTAAGGATTCCCTTGATAATGATGAAGAAAGGGTAAAGCTTGTCTTGACAACTTAAAAGAAGCTTATACTACATATGGAAGATTTCTGGATGCTTTCACTGTCACATACTTGGCTGTTGAGAAGTTTCTTACTAAGTATCTTGATTTACTGCAGGTTGGAGCGGATATTGTTAAACGAGCTTTGAGTTACCCTCTAAAATTGATTGCTAAGAATGCTGGCGTTAATGGAAGTGTGGTGAGCGAGAAGGTACGAGACATAATTGCTTCTAATAACAACGAGCATTAAACCTCCAACAATTTCATTCGGACTTTTTATTTTCTTGAAGTATAAGTGTCCAACAAAATTCCGAACATGGGGATGGGGATATGATCCCAAAAGACCCTTCAAACACATGAAAATCTTTAAACAATTGAGCATACTAATGTCGGACAAATACCTATGTCTGATGCTCACACTTGAGATCGAGTAGACCTACACTTCATGTAGGTTGCTGATACAAGTGGTTTTTCTACACTTCATGTAGGTTGCTGATACAAGTGGTTTTTTATTCTATTTATTAAATTATTTGCAGGTGCTCTCCAATGACAACCCCAAGTATGGATTCAATGCTGCCACTGGCAACTATGAGGATCTTATGGCTGCAGGAATTATTGATCCAACCAAGGTTATTTCCTAATTGAGCTCTACATCTTTCTTATCTTTTTTTTCTTCTTTTTTTTTTTTTCCTTGGTATTTTACTCTCTCTATATTTTAAATTAATTGCATATTTTGTCCGTACTTTAACAACTTTTACCTTTTTAAGTGTATTAGAAGCTAGTGGACTCACCTATAGTTCGTATTTCATTGTATTGGAATTTTGGAAAGAAGTTTTTGTTGTTTAGAAGGGGATTTTATTTTGAAGCATCTTAAAATAATTAGATGGACTTTAAATTTAAAGAGGATTGGCGAGGGCCATTGCCAACCCTAGCTTGTGAAACTTTTGTTCAGTGTTTGGAAAAAAACGGGGGTCAAACACGTTTGACTTTGTTGGACCAGTTGTTTTGAATTAGAATAATTTGAAATGCTAAAAAAAACATTTGTAATGTTAAATAAGTAATAAATGTAGTAAATAGTTGACAAGAATATGTATTTTGGTTTCTATTAGTATGCTCTTTGTTATAATTTTAAGTTTATCGTCTTAAATCTCATCACTTAGAATATAAGTTGTGGTTTTTCCCCTTTTTTACCATTTGAATTGATTTTAGACTGGTTCTATTATTCTATACATGGTAACAGATCGGACAGGCCTCCAGTTTGCGATTGAACTGGCCCTTTTTTTTCATCCGGTTGGGCTGGTGCTTTCGTTTTAAAATGAAGTTTCTGTCTATTATGACCTTAATAAAAATTTTGTGCAACATTTTCTTGAGTGTACAAGCAGAGGTAGTGGAACTTTGACCTGACTAGCAAAGCTTTTCCAACTCAATTTAAATTAGTCACCGATTCTAACCCAAGTAGTTTGATATATATAGCGAACCTTGCTCTAAATGATGCATACTTCTACTCAAAGATGACTCTAATCAAAAAAATTCGAACTTGAACCAAAAGTGATTGGACCAATTGCTACCTCCGGTTGCATTCAGACATTAGGTTGCATTTTAGTAAAAGCACAATTTTTTATATATATATATATATATATATATACATATATATATATATATGTTCTTTTGATTAATTAGATCAGCACGCTGGTTTTAATTGCTACTTTGTGTAAAAATCAGTTTGATTAAATAATTGTTTCTTATTCATTTTGGTGGTTTTTTAAACCGAACTTTCTCTGTTCTAATTTTCTTAGTTGTTTCTTAGATTCTAATTCGAATTTAAGTTATTCATCTTTCTTTAAAATATGTATGATATTGAAACCCGGGCTATTGTATTAAGTTATAAGCGAGTGAATTTATGTAGAGCACTGAGAAGATGTTCAAAATTTTCCTAATTTAGGTGGTCAGATGTTGCTTGGAGCATGCAGCTTCGGTGGCTAAAACGTTCTTGATGTCGGATTGTGTGGTCGTCGAAATAAAGGAACCCGAGCCCGTGCCCGTTGGCAACCCGATGGATAATTCAGGTCAGCACTTCTGAATTTAGAAATGACTGGAAATGCAACACCCTTTTGCCCGTTTCTTTGTAGGTGTCAACTGTGTGAAAAACCGAAATGAATGTCAAAACTAGTTAGACCTTCTAGATCATCGATTGAACCGAATTGTTTAAATAAATAAATATCGAATATAGTAAATAATAATACTTAATAAAAATATATATTAAGCTAAATGATATGGTTTTCAATACAGGTAAAATGGATTAAAAGCTCAAATCTTATTGCATAAAATAAGTTTTTTTAAGAAAAATATATTAAAAATAAGTTTAGTAGATCTATCAATTTTGATTTGAATTTGAAAACTCAACTTGCTTAATTGAATTCAAATTTGATTTGATTAAATAAACTTAACAACTTGAATTCGACTCTTGAATTCAAAATGACTCGATCTTGAAATGATTTGAAAAACTTAAAATGATCTTAATATAAAATGTTTCAAACTTGTTTGATTGATTCGAATTTGAAGTGATTTGAAACAAAAAATGACTCAAATCGGAAAATGACTTAAAAATTTTAAATCTTTAAATGATTCAATCTGAAATAACTTAGATTCGAAACTAGCTCTATCTGCTTAATTGGAAGGTCTATACATTGGGTTTTCTTTTTTTTTCAATCTGTTTAATTAATTTTTCACCCGTTCCCTAAATTTTGGGTTCTTTAACGTATACTAGAGTGGACTCTACTGGTTTCTGGTTTAATGGGTTTGACCAGTAGGTCCACTCTGATCTGATTTTTTTTTTTTTTTTAATTTGTTATTATCTTCTAACGTCGTTGTGGCATCGATGACTATGTCAGGATACGGGCTCTAAAGCTGAGCAGATATCAAAATGAAAGGTGTATAAGGTAAAATCTAATCTAAATGTTGATGGTTGAGCAGCAATTTTAGTCTTGTTTTTGGAGTAGAGTGCTTATTTGTTCATGTAAGATTGTTTATCAAAATCGGGAGAAAACCATAGGTTTCTGCTACTGTAGCTTTGCCGGAGTAGACAATGATTTGCAGTTCAATGTACCAATTGCAACAATTTTAGACATTTTTATTTTTATGGAAAAGGGAAGTTTGTATTTACTCGTCCTGTTTTTGGTAGGGATGGTAATAGAAAAAAAAAAATTAAATATTCGAAATGCTATTTGATCTTTCTTTTCTGCAGATTCGAAAATAGGACGTAGCGGTGTTATCTTTCATAATTTTTGTTTCTGAATTTGTTTTGATTTTGATTCAGATCGTGTTGAATATTTGAATTAGTTACTAAATATGAAAATGATTTTGAATTTTCAGATTTTTTTTATCCATTTACAAGCATATTTAATTTTAATTTTTATTATTTAAAAAAATGATGTAATAAATTTAAATATTTAATGAATTTAAATATTTCGGGGATATTAATGTTTGAACAACTTGTTGATGTCGATAGATACTAAGCCATAAACGGATTATTGATCTGTCAGCATCCTCGATTGGTTGACAAACATTGGTTTGCAGATAAATTTAAACTCTAGGCACTGACTTGACTCCGAAAATAGAGAAAGAAAAGTTAAATTAGAAATGATTAGTACTCCGGAGACGTTGGAAATTTGAACAACTTTTATTAGATTATGTCTAATATAAAACCTGAACTCCCTTAAAATGAACTAGACTTTAAAGAGGTTTGATTTGGAAAAATTATGTGAACCGTCCAAAATAGTTCAAATTGAAACAAATTTAACCTGAATCTATTAATTTGCCGTTTAAATTTTGTTTAAATTAAATTGCGGTGTAAATATACAGTTAAAATTAGACCTATTGTATAAAGTTTTTATTAAGGTTATCAATTACGTTCTTAATTAAATATTCATAGTCATTTGAAAAAATTTTAAAAAAGTAAAATGGGTCATAAGTTATTAAAAAAAAAGTAAAATTAAAAAAAATAATTTTAAAAAATAATAATTATTAAAATTATTGATAATATAATTGCTTTTTTACTTTGATTTCATTCTTTTCTCCATTAGTACTTTTTTTTTCTTTTGTTTCTTGCTCTTAATAGAGGGTAGGTTCCTTTGGTGAGAATTGACCATCCTTTTATATATGTATATATAGATATATATATATATAAATTATTTAATTAAAAATAATATTTATAAATAATAAAATATTAAAAAATATTTTATATCAAAATTTAAATTATTATTTAAAAATTTAAAATAATATGTTATATATAATATATTATATATATAAACTATATATATATATATATATATATATATGATATCAATTGGATCAGAAGTTTTATCGATTTGACTTTATTTTTAAAACATTAGCTCCAATTGATTGTAGTGACGTTGGTTGAGCTAAACTCAACCATTTTCGATGTCGATTGGCCTAAGCTAACTAGCAGGAAGTGGGGAAGAAGAAAGGAAAAAAGAACAAAGAAAATTGAAAAAAAAATGGGTGAAGGAAAAAGATAAAGAAAACAAAAAATTTTCACATAATTTCAAAATTTCATTGTCGAAACTTGCAGCCTAAACAGCTAACTAATTAGATAAATTTCAGCACATTATTAATTTAGATTACGTTTTGAAAGGAAGGGGGAGAAGAGAATGTTGTGGGTATATGTTCTTTCAAAGTACTACTTTCACTAATTATAGGTTGTTTTACATAGATATAGGCAAGGTTACTGTGACTCAAAGTAGCAACACATGTATAATAAAGGGTTATCTGACGTGCAGTTGTACCATGCATCCCTTTAAAGGAATATATATATATATATATATATATATAAGAAGAAGGTGTAATAAAAATTTTATAAATAGTAAAATTTAAATATAAATTTATTAATTTTAAAAGTGATTTTATAAATCGATAAATGGTAATATTCAACATATAGTTTGTCAAGAGGAAAATAGTATACAACATTTCATACTCTATAAAATAGAATTATTTAATCTCATAATATGCATTAACGTTAAATAAATCTTAAAAATTTTTATTTAAGTTTTATTTATTTTTATTTATAATTAATTTTATTTATCTTTTTTGTCGTGTTTTTGTAGGCCTAAAGGTATTTTTAAGGTGCAATAACTTAATAAAGAAGTAAAGTGCATCTAACCTAATAACTTATAAAAATAAATTAAAAAAAGATAGTACATTTTAAATATTTATTTAATTTAGTGTAAATTACATGACAATTGATTCGATTAATCGATTAACAAAAATTTCATTAATTGAATTAAATAATTTTTTATTTCTCTTAACTATTAAACAAACCGAAATAGAAGAGAACCATATTAATCGAATTGAAATTATTTCAGTTAATTCAGTAGGTTAACCAAATTTTAATTGTTTTACATAAGTTAAATTACATTTTAAAATATTAAAATTTTGATTTTATATAATTCAAATAAATATAATCATCTAACTAATATTTAAATATAAAATATAAATTAAAGTTACATTTATAGTAGTAAAACATTTCAACAACACCAAACTCACTATAAATTAAAATACTAATTGGTCTCTCCTTTCTTAAAGAATAACAAATGTTCTCGTAAAACTATACATATTGAATCGGATTATCTTATTGTTAGGGAAAGGATCCAAGGACAAAAGGTATCCATCGAACACATTAGTACTAATATGATGATAACCGACCTATTAACGAATGCATCGGCACCAATCAAGTATAAAGAACATGTTCATTCCATGGGTCTTACTAATGTTGTGTAAATGCTTGGACAATTAGTGATTGATTTGTGCATAATAAAAGATTATTGTCAAATTTGACATTAAAATCCATTAATTTCTCATGATTTTAGTTTATCTAAATGTGGCTGTTTATTGTGCAATTCATGGTTGGAATATTATAATAAAAAATATGACAGACTGTCACAATTTATAATTAATAATTTTTGAGTAAGTTAATATTAATAATAATTGTGGCCACTTTGAAGAATTCATTTGATAAATTTTTTTTCGTGTGAGTATTTGTCCAAGTGGGAAAATGTTGGAAGTATATATGGCGTGGACTTTATAACCATACAAATAGTGTGTGTATATATATATATATATTGTCTCTTGTACATTGTGGAAAAAATATATAGTGCATGAACCATGTCATGAATTTAGTGTATTCTTAACGGTACAATCATATACTTCAATTAAAGTAGATATATTAGTTATGATCAAAGTCATGAACTTGATATATTCTTATTCTATATACCAAGTACATTCACGTGAAATTACTACATACATTGTACATGAATGAATTCATCTAATTTAGGAAAAGGTAATTAATATTTAAAGTTAATGTTGGTTCATGATCGTTGATGGGTAGGATAATTTTGGCATTCTATACGTAAAAGAGTCCTTGGTCTTCCTCTTTGCTTATCTAAGTTTGTGAGTTCTCTGATCACTAAATCAAAAACATAAAAGAGAGTTACGAGAGTAAAGACATAAGTTCCAAATATAAAATATATTACATAATCATGATATTAAAGTAATATGTATATATTGGTTAGATTAGACAAAAGTAATCTCCTTCCAAAAGTTTAATTCTGCTTTTAATTACATTTAATAATAGCTCAAGATATATGATTTCACAATTTATTGGTTAGATTATACAAAGTTTATATCTTTCAAGAAGTTTAGTTTCGCTGTTAATTGCACTTAATAATTGATCAAGATAAGTGATTTCATGTTAAACTTAGTTTATAGTATAAGCTAAGGATCTTGTATTTATTTAGCATTTTCATGTATTATAATTATATTTAAAATATTATATATTTATATAAATTTTAGTATATTAATAATTTATGTTATATAAATTTTGGCATATTTATATGTTCACGTTTTTATTTTGTATCATGTTCATACAATATAATTATATTCGTATCTAAAGTTGTTAGATTTGCTTACACCTGACAAAAAAAAAAAATCATTTTTACTATTTAAAAGCATTAAAATATCAGTTACCTGTTTGGGCCTCCATTTGGTGGGCACTGAATAGAGATGTCTATAGGTTAAGTTATGACTCGAAAAAATTTTAAATTTTTTGCTTAAGTTCATTTTTTGATCAAATCCAATTGAGTTATATTTTTTATATTTACGATTATAATTAATAAAAATTAAAAAAATTTAATATTAATATTAATATTATTTTATAATTAAGTTTAAATAAAAATATTTGTAATTATTAAATTAAATTAAATTAAATTAATTTTAATTAAGAAATATTTTTTCAGAATCCGACCGAATGGACTAGGCCTTAAGGACGGGTCTAGCAGCGAACTGCTCATGATTCCATAAAAGTTTGGGACCCATGGGCGTAGAAGCTAAATAAGACATTAATCTCTCAGCACGAAAACCCTAATTCACAATCCGAAAGCCTTAAAAACCTCATCACTTGCACAGCAAAAAGCTTAGGCTATCGGCTCAGCTCAATCGGCAACAGGGACGACGGTTTGTTTAGAACTCAATGAGACCTCTTTTCAATTCCTTTCCCCATCAACCGCAGCAGGTACCTCTTTGATTCTCGCTTTCTTTCTTTCTTTCTTTTCTTTTGAATTTGGAATTTGATTTGATTTTGTTTGAACAGAAGGGTTTTCAATCAAGTTCTGCACTGGAAAACCAATGCAATAACAACATGAACATGCTTATGATGCAGTCTCAACTAGGTTTTTTTAATCCTCAGCTGCCGATTCCATTGAGTAATAATAATAATAGTAATTCCAGTGTTATGCCATTGGTAAATAATGTTGGTTTCATGAATGGAGCTAACCGGCAGGTTTCCACTCAAAATAACCATCCGGGATTTCCTCAATTTGGTCCAATTTTCCCAAACTTGAACAATCTTTCAATGTTCCAACAACTTCCTGCCCAATTCAATAACCCTTTGCAAAACCCTAATCAGCCCAATTGTATGAATTTACTTCAACAAATTAATATTGCTTTGACAAATGGGCAACAGCAGCAGCAGCAGCAGCAGCAACAACTTCTTTTGCAGAATATAAGCCAACTTTTGAATGCACAAATCCCAGATCTCTCTCAGTTTGTCTCTGGTGGTCAAACAATGGGATGTCTCAATCCTGCTGTTGTTCCGAATCCGCAAATTGGTTTTATGCAGCCAAACCAGTTACACCAGCTAGTCAACCAGAGTCAGCAAAATTTAGCAGATGTTAATGCATCGAATTTGTCTTCTACCGCAGCTTCACAAGTACCGGGAAACCCGTCTTTCAGAAGGCCAATGGTATATGTTTTTTTCCTCTTGCTGTTTTAACTTTATGCTAGAACTAGGTAATTACTTCCATTGTTTATTTTAACTCTGAAATTGGTTCAAGAAAGTCTGGTTGCCTTAGGTGGATTGAAGCACCTATTTAGTAATACTATTATTTCAAAGTTTCAGTAGTGCAGGTGTGCCATTTGTTTAATGTCTGAGAAATGGATAAACACATATTGTAATGTTAACATTGAATATTCAACCAGCTTATGAAGTAATTTTGAGAATTTGCATTAGTTGTTATATAATGACTTTTGGGAATTTGGAGGGATGCACTTATTAATGTAGATAATCGTTCATTTGGGAACCTTAATAGCTTGTGTTATACCTTTTACCTACTCAGAAGTTCTTAAGCTGCATTGCTGTCATTTTAATGTGACAGTGCTAATTGTTAAGCTAGAAATGGTTTATACCTGGCGTTAAATTTTCTTTTCCACAATGTTTTTTTGTGTTTATTTTTGTGTTTCTTTGTTTTGGCTGCTGCAGTTAATGTAAGTCTTTCATATTCTTGTAGGGTGATCCTGGTAAAAATGGACAGAACTTGACCAATTTTCCAGGAAGAAAGGCTAAAAGGGATTCAAAATGGGGGTTGGTATTTTTAAAGATCTTTTAGTTTCTAGCTTCTCTTTGGGAAAGATGTCGACTTTTGGCTTGTCATACAGCTGAAATTCAATTTTTGTAGATTTCAGAAGTCTAAGTTCCAGCCGCCTCGATTGCATCAAGCAGATAATGCAAAGAGAATGTTTGCATCTTCTAATGGACATAAGAAAAAAGGTTAACCTTTTAATGAATTGCATATAACTTCTACTTTTCTGTTTCAAATAAATATAAATTTGAGTGGATGATGTGTTCATACGTAGATAAGCTTTCCTTTGCTTCCCTCACTTTGGAAGAATTCCTATTCCTATGTTATTTCTTGGATTCATTGGGCTGTGGGTAAATAATTAACATTTTTATCTGTTATTTTTATTTTGTAATAAAGCGTAAAACTAAAAAGATTAAAAAAGAGAAAAATGTTATTTGACATTGTACTTGTAATACGGTTGTCACATCATCCGTGTCTCTAATTTAAACAGAATTGGTTAGAATGAGTTGATTTAGTTCACTTTTAAAAATTTTAGTGACTTTGGGACAAATAAGAGTTAAATGGCAAGAATGGAAAGGGGGTTTGATGAAATTTACTCTAATTTAAATCTAAAATCTTGATTCCTATATCACGCATTTGGTCTTCTATGGTCTAAAGAATATAATATGTCATTTGTTCCCTAACTAGTAGCTCCGATGATCTGTTTGAAAATAAACTGCTGGAATTGGGTGGAACGAGAATTTCTGTGGAATAGTGACATAAGTTTTAGGTGGGAAAATCCCAACTATTCGCAAGTTTCAAGAAATTGAATAGGATAAGCAAGGTGTATTGAGTGATTTATGAAAGTTGCTTTTAGTGTTGATGACCTATGTTGTACTGACTAGTACCTGTGTTTGATGCATTTCTGAACATGGGTATAAGGGTATGACCCTCCAATGACTCTTCAAATACATGGAAAAACTTAGAAAAATATGAACATACCCATGTTAGATGCATATCAATATCTGACGCTCGTACCTAAGTCCAAGAAACATAGTTGATGACAATGTTTCAGGCTGACTAATAGGTTTTATTCAAACGTTTAAGTTCTAGCATTGCCACAATAGATAGAAGGTTTTCTGTTTTTTGGAGAAGTTATTAGTGTAGAGGTTTATGCTTAAACATGAATAAACCAAGGCCTTAAGCTGCTCTGGGCTGGGTTTGGATCACTGAGGTATGAGATAGGGAGAGCTAAAGCTGTTTTGAAGCTTAAATTCTTTCCTGTTGATTGGAAACTAAAAGAGTGAGAAAGGGAAATTAGAAAATATAGTTTGTTTGCTTTATTTGAATTCACATGTGAATGCCAATGCATAGATGTCTAAGAATTTATGTTTGAGATGAAGTACCAATTTGTCACCATTTATTTATTTTGGCTCTTTAAAAAACTAGCCAAACAATTTTTCCCATGCATAACTTTGCATTTTGGTGACTAAAACTTGAAAATAGGTATTGGTTTCCTTTTTCTCTATACTTTTCTTTTACTTATTTGTTTTTCAACTAGATTCTTTTGTTTCTTTTGAAAAATTTGCTGATTTCTCCTCACCTTGAGTAAAATAACAGGGCAGGATAACGAGAGTGCTGCTAAATTTCCTCATTCTAATTCTGCAAACCCAGCTAAAGAAAAGAGAAGGTAACCTCTGTTTCCTTGTATCCATTTATCATACTTTTGCTTCTCAGATGCGAAGAAAAAAAATTAAGGTGCTGATAATCGATGCCCTTCTGTAATTTGTCATATATTTTCTCTCCTCTTAGATTTACCTTCTTTCTTATTATTCTCTGCTTTGTTGTGTCCTCAATTCTATTGTAAATGAGAAGATCTCTCGCTTTGACCTACACGGAGCAAGAAATAAGACAGTGGCGTGAAGAACGTAAGAGGTTCTATCCAACAAAAGCCAACATAAAGAAGGTTGGATTTAGCCTCTGAATATTTTTTTTTTCCCCTTTTCTAAATACGTTTGATGATAATCGACTTTGCTGGCTGCAGAAACTGAGTGGACAAGTAGCAGACTCTGAGGTTGCCAAATTACGCAGTGAGGTACATTTCTTAATTTTTCCTGATCTTTTAAGATATATTGCCCCAACTCTTCATTTTTCTTGAGTTAGCTACATTCAACACATTTTCAGATATAGTTATATGGATATAACCCTTTAATGACCCTCCAAATATATGAACAACTTTAAAAAAATTTAACATACTCGTGTCAGACACATACCCAGATTCGACACTATTAGCTGAGTCCGAGTAACATAACTATTAAGACCTTACCAGTATTGCATAAACTTGAGCATAAGACCTATCTCATCTTAAAAGGGAACCATCTGATCAATAACCATTTGATGCTTTCTACCTATAAGGAGGTCTAGTGTCTCTTCCGAAGCATATTTGTAATAGTTATGGTATTAGTATCTAAGATTTGAGAAAATTGGTATTGCCTAATAGGTCTTAGCATGTCTAGCAATGTTAAATACTCATGAAAAGATTCCTAAAGTCTATGTTTGCTCCGACTCTTCATTTTTCTTGAAGTTTCTGTGTCTGACACCTGTGTCCGATGCATTTTCGGACATGGGTATGAGGATATGATTCTCCAAGGACCCTCGAAATACACGGAAATCTTGGAAAAAGTAACATACCTGTGTTGGACACATCACACCCGATTGAGTAACATAGGCTAAAGTTTTTGGTTCAGGTATATAGATTTTTTTCAATCTAAAAACAAGCAATTAGCGACTAACATTACTTATGGTGGTGGGGATGATGCTCCATTGTCATTGATCCAATATAAGTGAAGTTTTTCTTTTGATAACTTTTTTTTTTTTTTTAATCTGTCAAAATCTTTGTTGTAGCAACTGAAGGAGATTTTGGCAAAGCAAGCCGAATTAGGAGTTGAAGTTGCAGAAATTCCATCGCACTATCTGTTAGGTTCGGAGAAAAAAGTGAATGGAAGAGAAGAGAACTGTAGGCTGCCAAACAAGAGGGGGAGATTTGGAATGAGGAATGATAAAAGAGGGAGATCCAATAAACGAGACCGTTTTTCGAAGAAACTAAGATCAACTACTGAGGAATCGCTTGACGGCACTTCTTTCAACAAGAGGAGTCCGACCCTTTTGCAGAAACTTCTTAGTGCCGATATAAGGAAAGATAAAAGCCGGTTGTTGCAGGTTTTTAGATTCATGGTTATAAATTCTTTCTTTAAGGATTGGCCTGAGAAGCCGTTGAAGTTTCCTGTAGTGGTTGTTAAAGATGGTGTGTCTGGGGGTGAGATTGTTCAAAAGAAACCCTTGCTTGTGGGGGAAGATAGTATTGAAGTCCGCAACAATGTCGGTAGTGATCATGGTGATGCTACTGGTGATCATGGCAATCACAATGAGAATGATGATGATGATATTGAAAACAACAATAATGACGGTCATGGTGATGGTGATGGTGATGGTGATGAAGACGAAGACGAAAACGATGATGATGACAAAAAACATGTCTCTCAAGTTAACCAAGTGGCTTTATATGGAAAGGAGAAAGGAGAAGAGATTGTGAGGAATGGGGAAGAAGAGGGAGAAATCATTGACTAGGATATCTTCTCTCTTCCTCCTCCTCCTCTTAATCTGCCTCCACCGCCTCCGCTGCCTCTTGCTCCTCCTCATCCCCATCTGTCCCCTCCACCTCCTGAGGATGCTGCTCCCTTTAGTCATGTTTGTGCATTGCAAAGCTTAGCATATTTTGTGTATATTTTTGAAAGGACTAAACGAGGGGAGGGGAGAGTGCACCTTTGTTATACCCTTTTTTGATGGGTTTCTTGTAATTTAACTTTTATTTTATTATTAATTTTAATATGCCTTCTTTTTGTTCTTCGAAATTATTTTTGGCTTTTAAATCTCACTGGTATGAAAACATTAGAATTTTTTGCCAGATAAATTTTTCTTATTTAAATTTATTTTAATTTTAAAAAGGTTTTTTTACACGTTTTAATTGATATTATCAATTAAACCTCTCAATAGTTTAGTTTATTTTAATGTAAGATGCAATTAATAATTAAATAATTTTGCTTAATGATAAATATATATATATATATATATTACATGTATGTTTTTATAAAGAAGTTGATTTTGAATCTCCATTCTTTGAAGTTATGATAAAAGTATCAAACTTAAGCATGAATATAATTATATTACATAAGTAGATATTTTAATTATATTGTATTATAAATTTTTATAAAGTAAATATTTTAATTATATTAGCTCTATGCGTCCGTTTATTTCCTTAAATTATGACATAATAATATAAATAAAATATTTTTAATAAAATTTGTAATAGATTAAAATAACAAACAAAAACATGAAAATGGCATCAATTTTAACACTTAAATTACAATCGATCTATAATTTATAATATATACAAAAACATAAATATAGAAAATCTTTTGAACTAATGAAAATAATTATTATTATTCACTATATTTTTAAATAGTTATGTAAATATATATTTTTTTGTTATTCATAAGGTTTATCCAATTTATATATATATGGAGTTTAATTTTATTAAAATACTTTTGTTAAATGGATTTATTAATAAAAATTATCAAATTTATGATTAAAAAAATGATTTAAAAGTTTTCTAAATAGATTTATTTAATAATAAATAAAAAATTAAAAAATTCATAATGAATTGCTTTATCTTCAAAAAATTTATATTGAAAAGAGCTTAAATTTGCAATAAAATTTTTTATCTACATAGTATTAATTTTATATTAACAGTACAACAACAACGCATGTATTAATTTAATATAATTTGCGCATTACAATTAACACGTACTTTTAAATTTCCATTGATATACATTGTAGCAGCTTTCAGCTTTACTTATTTGTACAATGTCCGATTGTATTTTTAAAAATAAATAAAACATGTATATACGTGCAACACATTTATGACCAAACAGATCATGCACACCCATTATCGGTTTTTTTTTAATTAAAATATTAATAATTTTTTATTTTCATACGTAAGTTTTTTTAAATATATTTTTTTGAATTTAAGTGAAAAATTATCATAAGAAAAAAATAATTTTTTAATATTATAATAAAAAATTATTTAAATTTAATTATAAAATATATAAATATTTATATAAAAATAATATTTTAATATTATTATGGATGATGAAATAAATTTTTAAATTAACTTAAATTTGATCAAATTCAAGTTTAAACAAAAAAATTTTAAAAATTTAAATTATGAATCAAATCGCATGAGCGTATAAACAAGTCTAAGTCTAATTTGAATTTATATTAAACTCAATAATAATTTAGATATATTTTCTAATACTTTAAAATTTTTTGCCTGTTTCATTTTTTTAATTTTACGTTAGAATTAAATTTATGAAATGATTTAAAAAATAAAGTAAATAAATAATTGAATAAGTTAAATAATATTATTTTTAATTTTTTAAAAAATAAATATTTTAATTATTAAAATTGACACACTCATCATTATTATAATATACATTTTTTTAGCCAAACCTAAGCTATCGACTGTTAAGTCTTATTTTATGGGCGGCCATTTCCCTCATCAGCGTCAGGTGTGTTCTTCAAACCCTCGCACTTTCTGTTTTTTTTCTTCTATCTTCTTACAGTTTTTTTTTTTTTAATTTGAAAAAAAATAGCTTCTTTCTTTGTTTGTTGAATTTGTAAGAACTAAAATTCTAATAATCACAGTGCTCATTAATTTTTTTTTTTATTTTTTCCCTTTTTTAGCTTATTTCTTGCTGATGAACCAAAAATTTCAAACAGTCCATGAAAGCTTCTTGTTCAATCTTCAGTAAGCTCTTATTTAGGAGAAAACACCCATTCAGACAGATTTCTAGTAAGAATTTATCATCATTTTCTTCATGTCTTTTAGAATCCCATCAGGTTGTCACTCAACACTCTAAAGAATGCAACAATCCCATGAGTATGATCAAGTCAGTACTCTCGAAACACGGTTTCGATATTAACCCGGAGAGTTTATGTACCATTGATTTGAACGAATCGAATTTAATTCGGGTTTTGACTGATTTGTTTGATGAAACATTGGATGCTGAGCTTGCTTTGCACTTCTTCAAGTTGTCTGAATATTGCAATGGATCATCGCACTCGCTTAAGTCTGTGTGCAAAATGGTACATATATTAGTTTCCGGGAACATGAATCATGTAGCGGTGGATTTGATTCTATATCTAGCGAGAATTAGTTGTAGCAAAGAAGTTTCGGAGGACATATTGTTTAAACTCTTGTACGAGACTCATAGTGATAGAATGGTTTTAAAAACCGTATATAGCATGCTTGTTGATTGTTATATTTTGGAAAACAATGTTGGTTTGGCTTTTGAATTAACATGTCAAATGACGAGTTTTAACATGATTCCGTCGATCGGGGTTTGTAATTCGCTGCTTAAGGCATTGTTAGGATTAAATCAGTTGGACTTGGCTTGGGATTTTCTTGACCAAATGAGGAGGCAAGGGATCGGTTTAAATGTTTCGATTGTTACTTTGTTTATCGACAAGCACTGCAGTAAAGGCCACCTTTTAAGTGCCTGGAAATTGTTAATGGAAATGAAAAACTATGGGATTAAACCGGATATTGTTGCATACACGATCATAATTGACTCTCTCTGTAAGATGTCTTGTCTAGGAGAAGCAACTTCTATGCTGTTTAAAATAACTAGATCGGGAGTTTCTCCGGATTCGGTTTTGGTTAGTTCTGTTGTTGAAGGTTACTGTAAAGTTGGAAGGCCGAAGGAAGCAATGAATGTTATAAACTTCTTCAATCTTAAACCGAATATTTTCGTATACAATAGCTTCATTGCAAAGTTGTGTGCAGATGGTAACATGGTAAAAGCTTCTCTGATCTTTCAAGAGATGTGTGAGTCGGGCTTGCTTCCGGATTGTGTTAGTTATGCTACTATAATTGGAGGCTATTGTAAAGGTCAGGACATGAATAGAGCTTTTCAGTATTTCGGGAAAATGTTAAAATGCGGAATTGACCCGTCTGTGACTACATACGCTTTGCTTATTGATGCTTTCTGCAAATCTGAAGACATGGAAATGGTAGAATGTTTGTTTTGGAAGATGATAATGGAAGGTTTGGTACCTGATGTTGTTACGTATAACATAGTAATAGATGGCTATGGAAAGAAGGGCCACTTACACAAAGCCTTTATGGTTGTAGATATGATGAGATCAGCTGGAATCTCTCCTGATGTTACAACCTATAACATTGTTATTGACAGCCTAATTAAAAGAGGATTTATAAACGAGGCCAAAGATATTCTGGATGAGCTTGTCCGAAGGGGTGTTTCTCCTGATATGATGACATTCACCAATATCATAGATGGGCTCTCCAAGAAAGGGGACTTTGAGGAAGCATTTCTTGTATGGTTTTATATGAGTGAACACCATGTGAAACCTGATGTCGTGACTTGCAGTGCTTTGCTTAATGGTTACTGCAGGGCAAGACGGATGACAGAAGCTAATGCTCTGTTTGTTAGGATGCTTGACATTGGGTTGAATCCGGATCTGGTGTTATACAACACTCTCATTCATGGATTTTGTAGCATTGGAGACATGGATGAGGCATGCAACTTGGTGGAAATGATGATTAGAAATGGTGTCTTACCTAATAAAGTTACTTATCGAGCATTTGTCCTTGGGTTTGAGAAAAAGTGGGTCAAGAATCCCATACAAAGTGCAGCTTTGAAACTGCAAGAACTTCTTCTGAGACATGATATCCATTTTGATGTTGATGATTTTATAGAAAACGTTTCAGCTGAGTTGCAGCACTGCCTCTGAGGATTCCTTCTGCTGTATGAGCAGTAAGATTGTCTTCTTTACATGTTTCCTTTATTTGCATGCTGGAGGGTGAGTGTCCGATACGGGTATGCTTAATTTTTTTTCCAAGTTTATATATATCTCTGTGTGTGTGTGTGTGTGTGTTTGGAGAGTCTTATTCTCATACCCTCCAAATATGTGTCAGATATGGGTATTTCTGGAAAAATGAAGAGTTGGAGTAACATAGCTTGATTTGGCCAAAGTGAGTTGGATTTTCGTTTAGCGTTTTGTTCCTCGTACTTGCTTGTAATTCCGAAATAGTGTTCTGAATTACTGGCTTGATCGCTGTGATCTTTCAGGTAGTTTTGCGGATATTAAATGAAGAGTTTCCGCGATGAACTTGATTTGTGGCAGGCCAGAGTTTAAGGTATATTTGTTCCTTATCTTTATGTTAATTCTGCTAAATCGAAATACTGCAAATGCAAGCACAAGTGCAATATCCTGACCAAATAACCCTTGACTTTTCATGTGTCATAGATTCTATTGATGTACTTTTAGTCTGCATGAGTCAGGCATGTATATTTGGATGAAAGAATGTTTGGCTGCTTAGATTATGAGAAGAGGTCTTTCTAGATCTTTATCCAATGTTAGTTGGATTTGGGTGTAAGTGTCAGATACTAGAATGTGTTTGACACCTATATGTTCAATTATTTTCAAGAACCCTCTAAATATACGGAAAAACTCAGAAAAAATTCAACATCTCCATGTCAGACATATACTCGTATCTGACACTCACTCCTGATTCTGAGATAGGAAAAAACTGTAATAGTTGCAAGAAATTTAAGATTCTGATATTGCTTCAAATATATTAAGATTAGAAATCTAAATAAATTGATTCTATACTTCTCAAAATAAAGACTTTTGAAAAACTTTAGCAAATAGTCTTTTTAAAAAAAGACAGTATCAAATGAGTAATTTTCTTAATTGATTCTGCGCAATAAGATTTGACTAAATCATGAAAGAAATTTGTAAAGTTTGAATACCATTTATGATGTCCTATACAATGTACATGTTATACGACATAGTTTCCTTTGTATTTTCAAAACTATGCCTCGTATTACGTTGTGCATGCGTTAGTAGCCTAACTCTTTATTTTTCTTAAAGTACCCTGTTCAACACCTATGTCCGGCAATTTTTTGGACATGGATACAAGGATATGATCCTCCAAATACATGAAAAAACTTAGAGAAAAAAATTGAACATACCCGTGCCGAACACATTCCCGTATCTAAGACGCATCCGAGTTCAAGTAACATAGAGTTTGTCTGCCTTGGAAAACTTGAGATTTATTGTTGGCTTCAGAAGTAAATCATTAGCTAATGGTTACTGTTTTCAATGACGTTATGAGAGGAGGGCAACAGAGGTTGGGGGACCTTGCACTTTATGTCACTCAAACTGGGTTTGTTTGTCGAACACAGATATGTGTCCAACATGGGTCTGTTCAATTTTTTCTACACTTTTCCATGTATTTGGAGAGTCCCTTGGAGGGTCATATCCACATACCAAGTCCAAAATTGTGTCGGACATAGGTATTTCAAGAAAAATGATGCACTCGTTAAAATGCAATCTTTTTGCAATGAAAAAATTTTTTTAAAGATTCAAATTCTGTGCTCATCAATGCATATAATGTAATACAGGTAACTTCAGGGTCTTCCATCTCCAAATTGCAGATATTCTTCGAAACTTGTTGCAGATTTATGGCAGCAATTAGCTCTTAAGTGTAAATGGCCCTTGGATTTAATCGTCTCCGGTTCAAAATATGTGCTCCAAACAGGGACACCGTGGGTTCAAACTTGTGAGTTATTTTTCCTCGCCTCTCTCGTTGAGAATCAATTCAATCTTTTTAATAATCATGGTGGAATCCTAATTAGTACCGTTTGATAATCTTACGAACATGTAGTGCATGTATATGTCGCTTGTCACGGACTCACCATGCTTCTAAGTTTGTCACATTATGGTAAAAGATATTGTTACGAAATCCAACATCATCTTCGATGTTAGTGGTTCTAAAATCAACATCGATGAATGATTTTACCCTTGACTTGTAGGGGCAACATTTCTGACTCTACCATGTTGTGATATGTGGCTTAAATTTTGTGTAATTTTGTCTTAAATCACTCCGATTCTTCTTTCTTCTTGAAATACCCATGTACAACGCATATCTGGATATGGGTATGGGATATAACCTTCTAAAGATCCTCCAAATACCTGAAGAAACTTAGAAAAAATTAAACATATCCGTGTCGTACATATATCCAACACTCACATCCAAGTCGGAGTGACTAATGTTAAGATTATCATATTGGTTTAGACTAGAAAAATACAATTTAGTCTTGTAAGCTTTGTATGAAGTACCTCCATTGGAAAGTTTGCGAGACTTAGATATCCATAGTGAATGACTAGGAATGACGGATTTATTGCAGTTGCGGATTTGGGGGAGCGAACTAAATCGGCTTTTACTTCTAAAACTTTCGATAATGAATTTCTTCTTTGTTGTAAGTATGAGTGTATAGGAATCGGTGCTTAAATCATGTATATCGTTTTCGTATTTCTTGAGTTGGTTTATTGTCTTGGGCTCTTGGTTTTGATGAATCTAATCTTGAAACTGGATATTCTGATTTCTTTCTAAAGCCATTTTAGTGTGTGTGTGTGTGTGTGTTTTTTTTTTTTTTTCGTTTTTTGGATTAGGGTTCAGTAGTTCGAGTGCCGGGTAACGCTGGATGGAAAGATCGAAAAATTCGACGGTAGAAGCGATTTTCATGCAACTTTTTCGGAATACGGTAGCGTTCGGGTCCTTCCGGAACCTTCAAGTGTGGGGTCCACTACCAGGATCCTCGGTTCGTACATTTTTCAGCCTACTCTTGCCTAGGTTGGCACTTCTATTATGCTCGGTTGACATTCTTGGGCATGGACTGACCATCAAAACTTGACATCAACGAGTAGAACCAAGGTGGGGGGGTGGGGGGGAGGAATGACTGTTAATATTAAAATCATATATTCAACATTTAATTTATTTTTAATTGAAGAATCTTGTCCAATTAGTTGAATTAGTGATTCGGGGTTCTTACCACTTTGATTTTCGATGAGCTTAGTGGCAATCGGCATTTTAGCACCCTTTTGAAAAGGTTGTTTTATTTAATTTAAAATTTTATATTATTATTTTAAATAATAATAAAAAATTATTTTTATATTAATATTTAATAATTAAATTTTAATAAAAATTTTTTAATACATAAATAATAATTCGGGTAGCTTATTAGGCTCACATGATTGTCGGTGAGTGGGAGCATTCTTTACAGCAAAGCGGCTCTAATTTAAATTCATAGGGATTTGAATTTAAACTGTAAAATGATAGTTATAATTTTTTTTCTTCTTTTACAAATATAAATATATCAGTAGATTACTATTATTATCAAATGATTTTAATTAAAATAATTGATAATTGAAAATGGATAAAGTGCACAATGATTTGGTTCCAAAGTCCAACATCTAAAGAAAAACGATTTGAACTAAAAAAAAAAAAATCTCAAATAATATGAATGTGTGATTCATCTAAGTTTAAATTTATTACTTTAGGAATAATTTTACGATTTAATTTAATAAAATAATTTAAAATTAACCTTAAAAATAATATGTTATAAAATATTTAAACCATCGACTCAAAATAAAATGATAAATTTAAACCTTTATCATAATTCATTTCTCAATCTTTCTTGTTAATAAATAATAATTAGGAAGAAGATTAATCGCTATCTTTAATGCCTAGTAATATTCGATTTTTAATACCTAGTAATATTATACATGATATAATTATATGTGAAAAAATAACTAAAACATGACACGAATACAAAATTTTTTTAAAATTTATATAATATAAACTATTAACGTATCAAAATTTATATAAATATAAAAATATTTTTAAATATAATTATGATATAATAAAATATACGAATTCAAAATGAATACATGATTTGCTAGGTTGAAGTTTGATATAATTAGTTCTCATCCATCTTTACAAAGGGAATTAATTGCTCAATTTTGTTGGCAATTGAAAATTGCACTTCAATTGCACTTTAAACTAAAAGGTAAAATCATTTAGGACCCAAGAGAGAAAGATCCCTACTCTACGGGTTTTTCCACAAATAAGAAAAAGAATAGGGATTTAATGCTAAAATAAAAGAATTATTATTTTAGTATAAAAATAAAAATACAATTACTGATATCGAAAAAAATATATAATTATAGATAAAGAGGATGAGCCGTTGAGGTTAGTACGCGTTGCAGAAGAAAATGGTAGCCATTGAAACGAAAACGTCGTCGTTTTCCTCCAATCCTTTTATATAATATATATCGGAGATTTTCGTTATTTCTTCCCGTGGAAGAGAAAAAGGAAAGATGACTACCCCGGTTTGCCCTTTCGTGAAAGCGGCTCGACCGGACGACACTGGTTCGGGCAAGAAAGCCATTGTTGGCGTCAGCGAAGCAGCGAGGAAAGACTCCGGCGATACCGCAACCGTGTCTCCCAAATGCCCTTTCGGTTACGATTCCAACAATTTCAAGCTTGGTCCTCTCAGTTGTATGATCTGCCAAGCACTTCTCTTTGACTCCACCAAATGTATCCCTTGTTCTCATCTCTTTTGCAAGTAATAATCAATTATCCCCAATTTTCTTTCTTTAAAAACATTTTGGGTTTTTCTTATTTCACCTTTTTTTTCTGTTGTTTTTTATGACAATTCGTTGATACCTTTTCTTATTCGACTCTTTTTTGCTTATGTTTTGTGATAATCCTTGATTTCATGGTTTCTTATTCCTTTTATGTTAATTCATCGATGCATTTTTCTTATTTGACTGTTCTTTTCTGCTTTTATGTGATAATTTTTGTGGGTTTTTTTTTCTTATTTGACATTTTATGGTGATAATAACATTTTTTTTTGTAATTGACCCTTTTTTCCTTTTTTCTTTCTGCATCTAATGATAAATTTGCATTCCTTTTAGAGTGTGTATATCTCGGTTTGAGGATTGTCCATTATGTGGAGCTGACATAGAGAAATTGGAAGCTGATACCAAGCTCCAAAGCATGGTTGATCGATTTATCGAAGGGCATGCTAGGATCAAGAGGGCACATGTTGGCGGCATCAATGAGGAAGGAGAGCGAGTTTTGAATGAGGATAAAAAGGTGATTTACGAGGATGTCTCATTGGACCGAGGTGCCTTCTTGGTGCAACAGGCCATGAGGGTAAGTGTCTTGCTTTTTTGCTTCATTTCCTTATTTCTAGCAGCCGTCTTTTTTGCTTATGTGAAATGAGTTTCCGCTTTCCTTTGTATAGGCGTTTCGTGCTCAGAATATAGAAAGCGCTAAATCTAGACTCACCATGTGTGCGGAAGACATCCGAGGTCAATTAGAGAAAACGGGCAACACATCAGAGTTATGCTCACAGCTTGGGGCAGTTCTTGGTATGCTTGGTGATTGCTGGTATGTTCCGAGACACACTCCTCTCTTGTCTGTTTATTGTGTTTATTTATCTTCCGATGTCCGTTACTAAATGTGAATCTGAAGTTTGACGACGTTTGAGCAGTGCCACTGTGATTTAAAACTCTGTGATTTTCATAATAATTCTCAAGGCTTGCTGTAAATTCAAATATGAGATATGTGCCTATCCTCCCTTGAGCTTTTTGACTAATTTGGTATCTCCTCTAGGGAATGCTTTGTTAAGCGCACGTATTTTTTGATAAAGTTGTAATGTGTTTCTTTTGCTATAGCACTTGTATGGAAAAATATCCAAACTTGCTAATGATATGATACTACTATATTGAAATCAAAGAAATTTCACTTAAAATTTCCAAAATATCGCCTAGGGTCTATACCTTCTTCTTTAGGCCAAGACTAATCCATAATTCAACTAATGGAATTTGAAGGGTGCAAAAGTGACTTTAAATCTTTGAAATAATTGATTGGAAAAATTTTTTTTTCCTGACCTTAAAGGGTGATAAAGGATCGTTTGTGATAACGAAGGAGAATTTTTTATCTACTTTAATATGGCAGAGGTGGAGTGATGGGTGAGGATGCCTAAAGAGTTTTGTTGTGAGAAATGTGAGACTATTTGGTGCAAAAAGATTGGTTTAGTCTAAGAATAATGGTCTAAGACTAAGGGTTTTTAGTTGAATTCAAATAATTTTGGGAGTTAAATTAATTTGTTATTCTTATAATAATCTTATTTATGAAGAGAAACAGAATTCTGCTGTGAAGATTGGCTAATTTTAAACCATGATGTCAGAAAACTTAGAGAAGAATCACTGAAATAGCCTGATGACAGCATTATTTTTAAGCAGAGCAAAACTGTCTAAGAATAAAGTGTCTCATAAGGGCAACTTGAGAAGACATCTTTGTATTTGTAATGCAATTGTGCGAGTAAATCTGAACATTCATGGTTTTATTTTTTGCAGTCGAGCAATGGGAGCTGCTGCTGCTGCAATCGATTATTTCGAGGAGAGTGTTGAGTTCCTTACAAAACTGCCAAAAGATGATCTGGAGGTTACATCACCATAAACTTTTCTTGTGATGCTTCCCTTATATTCTTCATTAATGAGGCCACCATAATCATTTCAAACCTACTTTCTACAGATCACACATACGCTATCTGTTTCACTTAACAAAATTGGAGACCTTAAGTATTATGATGGAGATCTACAAGCTGCAAGGTCTTACTATTTCCGCTCGTTGGGTGTCCGCCGTGACGTCATCAAGAATCATCCTGGTGTTGCTTCACAGGTTAGCAACTTGTTTCTTTTCTTTCTTCCTGTATGTATGTGTATGTATATATATATATATATATATATATATTTTCTTTCTTTTTAGCTTACCTTGTTATTATCATCATAGCCCCTGTGTATGTTGTAGATGCTGTTGACTTGCTGCACTTGTGATAGATCTATGTCAGCATTTTTGGGTGACAATTAATTGTGTGTACCAATTAAACGGATTAAAGGTTTTTGCTTTTGTTATTTACTGATATATGGAAAACTATAATGGATGTTAGATATTCTTAGAGATGTTTCCTGAGTAGTAGGGAATTGCAGCCACGGATGATTCTTATTCTATTTTTTAATATATTTTCGCACTTGTACACCAAAAGGAAAGTATGTAGCTCTGACTCTTCTTTTTTCTTAAAGTATCTGTGTACGGCACCCATATATGATGCATATCTGGACATGGGTATAGGGATATGATCCTCCAAGGACTCTCCAAACACATGGAAATGTTGAAAAAAATTGAACATACTCATGTCCGATGCTCACACCAAAGTCTGAGTAACATATATATATATTGCGATTAGCAACTTGAGGAAATTTCCATTTATAGGGACAACTCTTGCTAACTTTACGAGTTATGGTATCCTTTTTTAGTAATTTGGGGTGAGCTTGAATGTTTTCATTAAGTTTATTGTATGTGTATCATTCATTTGACTTTGTTTACTGTTACTTATTGACATATTTAGATTCCAAATCTGGTAGAGTCAGCTTTAGTCCATGTTTCTTGTTAGACACCTTATGGCCTATACATTCATCATAATCTGATAGCTTTGATGATTGAAATTCTGATTTACTTGGTTATTCAGATACGAATGCCTAGATCTTGTTTGCTATTGCTTCCCTCTATTTTCTTGCTTATTTATAAACATCTCATGCTTTCTGGTTGCTATTTATTTGACTTTTCCTTTTCCAAGCTCCAATCTTATTACGTACTGAGCAAACCCATAAATGTACCACTAAAATTACCAAGTTCTGAAAAGTATGTCCTGTTGGTGTAAATGAACGCCCCTGTATCAGCTTCTCCAATATAGCCTACATCAAACTCTCACTCAGTGACATCAAATTTCTGATCCTCTGTAGTTTCTATTAATTCCTGTCAGTCAAATCTCCCACCCTCGTTAAAACCCTACTTTTGGTGCTATGCAGAAATTTCTCACGTTTTTCAGTTTCAGCCATTGTTCTGCAATTAGATTCCTAGCAATCGAACCTTAATGCAACTATTAAACAAAGCCCCTTTTTCAATAACTATGAACTTTAGAACTCCATACTTTTCATATTCCCAAAACTCCCCATTAGTGAAGTAGGCAGACTGTTAAAATCTTTGCATCATGTCAGAGATTATAGAACCCTTAACATGTAAGAAGGTATTTCCTTTAATTAACCTAAGATGATCCGACTCTTCATTTTTCTTGAAGTATCTATATCTGACATCCATGTCCAACACATTTCCTGATATTGGTATGGGGATATGACCCTCCAAGGACTTTCCGAATACATAGAAAAGTTTAGAAAAAATAGAACACACCAGTGTTGGACAAATACCAATATTCGAAACTCACACCTGTGTCCGAGTAACATAGTTGATAACCTTATATATCTGCATAAGCTAATCTCTAGTGTGATCTATTCCATGTAATCTCTCAAGTGATTGGTAGTCGTAATGGTTAATAGCAGGTCTTGAGCTGCAGGAACTGGTAGAACAGAGCATACCTCCAAGGGGTTCGTGAGAAAAATGCAGTTTCAGTTTTACTTGTTTTCTAATGTTTCCTCAAATAAAATATGTGAACAAAATATTGCAATAAAGTACAAATAAATTCGTGGTGCATATACCTGATATATGGCTGGTATGTTGGCTTGCCTGTAAGGTGGGGTAGCTGTGTCTGTCGACCCTTGCCAGAGTCATTATGTCTTTATTCAGGCCGAAGTATTTCAAATACAGCTGTGTTTATATATTTTACTTGGACTCGGGTGTGAGTGTCGGAAATGGGTATGTTCAATTTTTTTTAAGTTTTTCCATCTATTTGGAGGGTCTTTGGAGGATCATATCCTCATAAGTATATACAATTATATGTTATACGTGGATGTCAGACACAGGAACTTAAAGAAAAATGAAGAGTAGCGGCAATATAGGTGTTTATGGCAGAGGATGCATGCTAATAGTTAGCGTTTTGCAGTTTGAGCATGATGTCTTTTCACCCTACTCGTTCTTGCATGGTCAGTGCTATAGCCCTTATTGTGGCTACTAATAAAATCAGCTAGGAACCAAAAACTTGATGGAATGGTGGGTAATAAAGTAAAATGCCCAAATTTTCCAAATTAGTCTAGCATAGATACGTAGTTGGTAAAGATCACAGGTATTATCATGCTGACATGCTCTGAGTAAGGAATTATAGCATGGGCTTGGCTTAGGGTTGTGATCTCACACTTCCCTTTCTCCTTGGTCTAAACTCTAAACGTAACCTGAAAAGGAAGACAAATCCAAAATTTACGAATTTTGTTGAATTTTTTAGTGGAAACCAGTGCTTTTGGGAACCAAATGAGTATATAGCTCTTATGAAGTGTGAAACTAGTTACGGAGTGGTATAGGGCTTACCTGTGTTATCTGGACTCGGGGTGCCGGATATGGGTCTACTCTATTGTTTCCAAGGTTTTTCATGTATTTGGAGGATCAGACCTCCATACGTTTGTCCCAATATATGTTGTACGTAAGTGTCAGACATGGGTACCTTAGGAAAAATGAAAAGTCCATGCAACATAGGGGCTTACTAATGCCACTTATAATGTGTTTCTTTCATACGGATGACTTTCTAGTTTGTTTCATTGATTAGATGCCAGTGGTAAAGAATGTTTTTACTTTGAAATGATTTAAATGGTAATTTATATATAGTTTTCTATATTATTAAATGCTGAAGTGAAGTAAACTCATCCGAAAATTTATTTCGAAAACCAAATTTATAGTTTCAAACATTTATATATACAGTTTCCTTCCTCGGTGTCACATTCGATATTTCTTTTTGCTCGATCTATTTCACTACAAAAGGCTGCAAGTTTCCCAGTATACTGAATTTAGGTTTTTTGTTTTCAGTGCTCGATTTACAATTGAAATCCAGTTGTAGTTCTGGAGAAACTCTGTTGTTTTTCCGATTTAGATGCTTTCATTGTCATTGAAAAAGTGTGCCGTTGTTTTTTTGTCCCGTGGCTTTTGTATTTGCAGATTCTGGATGTAGCTGTTTCCCTTGCAAAAGTTGCAGATGTAGATCGAACTCTTGGAAAAGAGGATGTGGCTGTTGATGGATTTCAAGAAGCCATAAAATTGTTAGAATCTTTGACACTGAAATCCGAAGAAGCTGGTCTTGAGCCTCGGGTAAAGTTTTTTTCCCCTGAAATGTAGTTTGGAGGCCAGTTAATCCTTGGAAAAAACGATTTTCTAATGTTTCGTTTCACTTGCAGCGCCTTTCAGTCCTAGCATTCCTCAAAACTCAACTCGAAGATAAACAATCTGAGACAACCGCAAGTTCGGTGTCCCCATAAGGGGAAAAAAAAAACTATGAACTAAAATAAAGGAGCTGGTTTCTGTACATACAGCTCGAGTTTACTGAGTAGCAAACGAGCTCCGTCCAGTTTTAGGAAAAGATGATCCCTGGAGATGTCCCTGAAATTAGTGAAATATCTTGGTTAATCTTCAGACCACAAAGTGAGTGACATGCAAATCACACGCTTGAATTTATGTGCTAAAATGTTACTTTCAGGTTGAGTTGTTTAGTCACTTTGTTTCAATAGCTATCATATGTTAATGTAACATTAAAATAAGAGGCAACAGCACCCACCATTTTAGCAGGATTAAATGTTATTGTTTGGTTTTTTTTTTTTTCCCCCGGTTCTTCTTCAGCTCCCGGTTTTTTTTTTCTGGAAAATGACTTCTATAAAATGATTTCAGGAAAAATGTATTATTGTTTGACTGTTGGTGATGGTACTGGAATCTTTATGTGTTCGCGATGGTAGTATAATTAGACTGTCGAATAATATTTATATTATTGTTATGTTATTTTTTAATAGGTTATATGTTTATATATAAAATTTTAATACATTAATAATTCATGTAATATAAATTTTAATTATGTATATATATTCGTATTATATTTGTATTAATTTTTCGTGCAATATAACAAAAGCTAAAATAATAATAAAAATTTTATCATTTAATTTAAGTAAGTTGTTATATTTGTGTTGCGTTCTTATAAAATTTTTAAAATTCTTAATTTGTGCTTTGATAGGTTCAAAGCTATTACTTTATACTAAAGTAAAATTTTAAATAAATTATTAACATAAATCAAATTTTTATTTAAAATAAGAATTTATTTGTATATAAATAAAAGATAAAAGGATTTCCTTGAGCATGATAAAAAAAACTATAAAAGCTTTTTTTTTTTAAATAATAATTTAAAATTTTTTGTAGTAATTTAGTCAATAACAAAGTGAAATAATTGAGTACAAATATTCTGAAAGAAGAATTCTCAATTATTTTTCTTATTTCATATAAATTTTCTTTTATATTATAAAGTTTATTAGAATACAATGATCCCTCTAACTGAATTTGTGAGAGGCTATTATATTTATATCTTTATTCTTTACTAGGAATACAACCCACAAATTATTTTGATTAATTTGATCGGTTAACCGAATTAATTAAATTTATTTATTTATTTAAAATATTAAATTTCTAAAATTTTATCATTTAAATAAGTATAATTATTCAATAAATATTTCAATGTAACATATATGAGTAAAATATACATATATTATTAAGTCAAAAACTTTAATAATATAAAACTTAAAATATTTAATAAAGGTTAAATATATTTCAGGTTATTCAATAATTTTGATAATAAAACTGACTTAACCAATAATCCAAAATTTTTAAAATCTTTAATTGATAATTGTACCAAATTGATTGATCAAATCAAATTTTATTTTGATCGAATAATTCAATTAAATCCAAATAATGAACGGCCCTAACCCGGCCCACTCGATTTTTGTACACCACTACTGATACTCAAAGCTACCAGCCTAATTTATCGCCAAAAAAAAAAAAAAGAACCTGGTTGTATTAAGGCCAAATTAGATCCAACTCAGCACACAAAAGATACTCTTACACCAACCTTGACCAAACCCTAACTGTTTTTCCTGTAATCCTTGCAGATAAGGGTTCAATTGATCGGTTCGCTTAACTGATTAATCAAAATTCTATTACATAAATTAATCGATTTTTTATTTCTCTTAACTATTAACTGAATCGAATCAACAGAGATGTGAAATTAACTGAATCAAATTTTTTTTCGTTAATTCAGTTGGTTAACCAAATTAACTAAATTTTAATTGCTATACATCAATAAGTTAAAATTATATTTTAAAATCTTACATTTCAAATTTTTTATAATTCGAATAAATATAATCATCCAACAAATATTCAAATGTCAAATACTAGTAAAAGTTAGACTTATAATAAGTCAAAAACTTCAATAATATAAAGCTTAAAACATTTAATAAGGACTAAAAGTATCATATTTTATATATATTTCCGGTAATTCGGTTTAAAATAACCAAATTAACCAATAATCGAAATTTTTAAAAATCTTTTTCCGATAACTGAACAGAAAATTTTTTTTTTCAGCTAACCAATTAACCGCATCAAATTCAAATTCAGTTCATTAATTCGGTTAGAACCGAATAATGAACATCCCCACTTGCTGGAATTAGAATTTGACTGACTAAACAGTTTAAGGTTTATGTTATATATTTATAGTGAACTTACTCTGCTTCAAGGGCTGCAATTTCATATCTGACTTCTTCTAAACGTTCATTAATGGCAGTCACAGCATCTTGCACACCTCTAATGGCTTCATTGAGAGCATTATCGTACTCGGCGTTTGCTTCTGCATCTTCAGTTCCGGCTGCTTCCGTTATCTCGTGGACGTGCACACATTCATGCTCCATTGGCTTCTTAAATAAACAATTCTCGTGGTTCACCGGACGCTCCGATGGCCGGCCTGCTTTCTTTAAGACCTGAATTGTAGCAGTCTGCACATAGAATATAATACATTTTCAGCATAAAATGCAAGAATTGAATTAATGTATTACATGTAACGAAAAAAAAAGTTTTACATAATACTTGGGCTGCAAGAATTGAAGTAGACCTATTTAAACGGGTGAAGCTATGTTAACCGGACTCACGCCATGTTACCAGAACTCAGGTGTGAGTGTCGGACATGGAAATGTGTCCAACACGAGTATGTTCAATTTTTTCCAAAGGGTCCTTGGAGGATTATTTTCCTATACTTATGTCCAATTCGCATACCTATGCCCAAAAATATGCGTATGACACGAATGTCGGACATGGGTGCTTAAAAAAATGAAGCATTAGAGCAAAATCAGGATCTAAAACTTATAGTAAGTGTCTTGAAGGTCTAGATCAACAAACATACTTGTCCATGCATAATTGCAAGCCCCATGAATATGAATGAATAAAGTTGAGCTATTTCATCAATTGCAAGTTGCCATTGCATTTAGAGTTAGTTGGTCATGGGGCTCTCTTGCTTTTAGTACTGTGACAATAGCTTTGCAAAGTTACAAATTCATATAGTTGAAAGCAGAAAATGTAGAGCATGGCGGACACAACACTTGAAGAAAAATTCTAATAAATCTCATCCCTTTTCCATTCCAGTGCTTTTGAATGATTTTTTTGTTTTTAAAAAAAAATCCCAAAAAGTAAAATATGAACAAGAAGATAAATACTTTCTTTCCATAGAAATTAGGGCCGAGTAAAAAAGACAGAGAAAACTAAAAATCGATTTCAATCATAGTGATAGGTTGGTTTTGGCTTTGGCTTTTATTGAATTTGATTCAATTTTGAATCAGGTAGCAGTTAAGTATATTCGGTTTAGTTTGATTTTCTAATCATAAGTTAAAAACAAAATTATTTGAACCGATTTGAATTCTATTTTTTAATTAGCTTTTAATTTTTATAACATAAAAAAAATATTTTATTTCTAAATTAGTAACTAAAAACTTAAAAATACTACAGAAAAAAATTTTCCTTTTTATTTAAAAACAGATGAACCAAACCGATCTAAATTGGTGGAATTTAGGTCGGTTCAATTATAGATGATATTCAGTTCAATTTTTAAAAAACCAACATACTACATATTAACTGTATTTAAAAAAAAAAAAAAAAAAAAAACCAAACTTAACTGTTATCAACCTTAATGAAAATATTATCGATGGAGGGTGAAGTGTAGGAAGATGTGTAATTTGATAGGAAAGCAATTATAATTATGCTATCTTGTCATACAAATACAACCTTCAATTATCCATAAGATTGTCGCAAGTAACCGCTAAAAACTAAAATCGAAAATTCTTTAACTATATTTGACTCCAAAAGTGAGCAACAGAAGAAACAGATGATAATGCTACAAGGAATCATGGTAACTAAACGGAGAGGTAGTGACAACAGACACATACCAAATAACAGATGATCATATGATAACTACGTTACTCAGATTTAGGTGTGAGTGTAAGATATGGGTATGTGTCCTACATGAGAATGTTCAATTTTTTTTTTTCGAAGTTTTTCATAAATTTGGAGGATCCTTGGAATGTCATATTCTCAGACCCATATCCAAATATATATCGAACAAGGGTGTCGGATACGAGTACTTCAAGCAGACCAAAGGCAATGTTAGACACAATTACATAAATATTACACGTATATAAAGCAATTAAAACATGACTAACACGAATAAATTCTCAAAATTTATATAATACGAATTATTAATATACCAAAATTTATATGAATATAAAATATCTTAAACATGATTATAACACGACAAAATATACAAACATGACACAAATACACATATTGCCAAGTCTTAACTCCAAGAATAATGAAGATTCGGAGCAAAATAGATTTTAACTCTTTATTTTTCTTGAAATACTCACATCTTACACATATTTGGATATGAGTATGGGGTATAGGGTCTAATCCTTTGAAAAAACTTGGGACAAAATTAAGCATATCCGTGTTGAACACTTGTATCTGACACTGATCTCTGAATCCAAGTAACACAGCATGCAACATAAAATATAATTCCGGTGTTCAAGATAATTATCTCAGTGGCATTGGTTCAAGAACAGTTAGAGGACATACCAGATGCAATTTCTGCTTCTCCTGTGTTTGAACAGCTCTGAGCAGCTCTGCTAGATCAGCTCGGCAATAATCCGGGTTTAAAAATAACGATTCCATCTCAAGGACCTGCAACCAAGCAAATGATAATATATAGTGAGAACATACAATCTTGAAAATAGGAATTCAAAGTTTTATGTTATGAAGTGTCGAGAACTCAGAACTTGTTTCGAGCAATCGTTGAACTCTACTGTGATCTCACTGCAAAGCTGCTGGTAGGCCAATTCCCCTCCTGAATTCATATACTCGGAAAAACCCCTGACCGTTTCGATGCCAAAACTAATCATTAGAATTCTCTTTGAGAAAACATAGTAGTTAGAACATAAGCAAAACATCTAGTACATTCCTATGTTGCTCCAACTCTTCATTTATCTTAAAGTACCCATACCTGACACTCATGTCCGCCACATTTTGGAATGAGAATGAGGATATGACTTTCCAAGGATCCTCCAAATGCATGAAAATTTTTAAAAAAAATTAAACATGCCCGTGTCGGATACATTCCACTCATACTCTTTTTTAGTATTATATCATGCAAGGAACATGCAACCAGATAAATAATTATATGAAAAATCATATGAATACATGAATGTGACGAAATTTATGTATTGTTGAAAACTTTTAGAAGTATATAATATTTTAAATACAATTATGATAAAAAATAACGCGAAAATGAATCGCTAGTTGTAAGGAATACAATATCAGACTTATTCAAACTACATTCTTATCACCCAAAGATGCAATTTCTTCCATGAAATGGCTTCTTTAAGCATCAAAGAAACATTTCATAGACAATTTCCTATTCTTACTCCTTTCCTTTCAAGATAAAGCTTAGGGAAGCACTACGGCCTAGGGTGTATTTGCGCTGAACTTGAACTTGACTTAAAAATAGAGACTTGAAACTAGGCTCAGGTTCAATCCATTTTCACTTTTAAAGTTCAAGCTCGATTCAAGATAAAAAGTGAACAACTTAACCTCTCTTAAATAGGCTCCATTAGGCTCTTTTATTTAGTAAAAAAAATCAATTTTTGTATTTGATTTTAAACTCAATTATTTGTGCTCGAACCCCAGTTCAAGTTGAGAATTTTTAATACTAATTAAAAAGTTCCTCGATTAAGCACACGAGCTACTCGAGTCAAAAGTTAAGATACTCCAATTTGGTTCATTCAATACCTTGACCTCGATTCGAGAATGATCGAACCTAATTTGAGTTTGTTTAAGCTAAACCTGAATAGCTCGTGAGAAGAGATATCTCGTTTAAACCCTAGTAATCACCCGAGCATTTATCACTATGTATCTCATACTAAAAAACCTAGATTTAGTATTTTATTTCCTGATTTTTTAACAATTTTGAACTTTTATGGATTAGCAAACCGAATAAAAATTCAAAAAGAAAAAAAAATGGAATCTAAAGGAATGGATTTCAAGAACTAATCCGAATCTTTTTTTTTTTTTTTGGGAGGGTGGGGGGAGCAAAAGAAGGGGCTTACGCTTTAAGCTTGGAGTAAGCTTGGGCTCTACGCTGTTGAACCTCAAGGAATTTGCGAAGCAAATGGAGAATTTCTTTGTTTTTACTGCTACTGCTGCTGCTTTCTTCTTCAATCTCCATTGACTCTTTTATTGAAACCTTCTTCTCAAAATCTTCCATTTTCTTTCTGATTCTTAGTATTTCCGATTTGCCTGCGTTCCCGATCTCTACAAATTTTCCTCTTTACCGGTCACGGCTTCCTCTCGAAAGTAGAAACTGGAAATTGAAATTGTTAGTGTTTAGTTTTCTTTTAGGAACAAAGAAAAATATTTAATAAATACAATAATATTAAATATGATTATATATATATAATATATATTAAAAATATTTAAATTATAAAATATATATAATGTAAATTATTAATATATTAAAATTTTTATAAATATAAAAATTTTAAATATAATTATAATATAATAAAAATATATAAATTACGGTATTTATAATAAAACCAAGCGAAGCAAAGCTTAACTATGTTTAGGCTCGACTTCGACTTTGGGTAGCATGTTTGAGCTCCACAATGGGAGGTTGAATTGGATCTTCAACTTTGTTTTATTTGTTTTTCTCAGATTTAGATATTAAATTTGTTTAAGATTAATTTAAATATTAATTATTTAAATTTATTTTATTTATATAAATAACAGTTAAGGTATTTGAATTTAATATTTATTTATGTATTTAGTTATTATTTAATTTAATTATTTTTTGAATGATTCAATAAATTTTAATATTTAATGAATTTAGATTCCTTATTAATATGATTTTTAAATAAAATATAAATTCAACTGATAATATTTAAATAGTAAGTGAATAATAATCAAATTTAGATTTAAATATTTAAAAATTTAAAAATATCCAACTCGCTTTATTTATACTCAAAAATAACCTTTTGAAATTTTTATTCAAGCTTTGCTTGTTTAATATTGAAGAAATCAAACTTGGTTTAAGCACGACTAGCTTTTGGGATTTCGTTTTTCTTTTTATTTTCTTCAATTTCTCACCATCCAAACAATCAAGAAATTTATCACAAAAATAAAAATTTTCAATTGGGCACTGTTTTTATTCTAATTGCAAGTGGCATGACACTTAATCTAATAAATTTTTTCTCGTGGAATTTATATAAATTTCGTATCTCTTAACTTATTAGCTAAATTTTAGAGATGCGGCTTTTGTTTTGAATAGGTAATAGTAAAAAAAAAATAGAGATAAATAAACTATACATATATTTTTTATTTAGATAGTTATTAAAAGTAATTAATGGAAGGAAAGAAAATAAATCCTAACAATCATTATTTGGAGTAAAAGAAAAAAAATAAAAGATTCATTGCAATAGTATTTTTTTTTCAATTATAGTCTTTTTATAAAATAAGATGTAATATCAAAATTATTTAAAAAATACAATGTAAAAAATATACCACACATTGGAATATGCATAAAAACCAGGAGCGGCTCCTTACGGGAGCAAGCCCCCCCGCCCCGCCCCAAAAAAAATTTTAAGTTCCCTTAGAAGGTTGAAGTGCCGTTTGTTTGCGAGGGACCGTGACCCTTTAAAAGTTTTAATATTATATATTAATGTCGGATATGAGTGGTCCGAACGTTGATTCGTTTTTTATTAAAATTTTAGATATATGAAATCAAATAAAAGTGATTTAAAAGTTGGATAAGATATGTGGATACATTTTATATCAATTTATTAAATAAATTTATAAAATGCAAATAGGGTAATAAATATATATATAAATGTTACTTCTTTATAAAAAATTTAGAAAAGATAAATTTTCTTTACAAAAGTTTATTTATCAAGTTTATTTTTATTATTATTAAATTTAATAGTTTTGGACTTTTAGTTTATCAAGTAGTTAAGGGCAAAAAATAAACCATAGCCCAAAATATAATATTTTATTTTGGATTGAATTTATGATATTATCTAATTTAAATAAAGGGCCTAGAGCTTAACTCATCTAATGAAAATTAAAAGAGTTCAATGCAAACTTCTTTTATTTTGTTTTTACCACCCAATATATATTATTTTATTTATTTATATATATATATATATATCATGCAATTTATATGATACAAAAAATAATATGTATAATATTATAATATAAACATTAAAAATATGTTATCTATATTTTAAAACTTAATAAAAAATATTAATTTTTTAAAAAATTAGAAAAAAAAAAGTAATATGTGTAGGTTTAAGACGGATTTAACTACCCATTTTCATATATAGGCGAGCCTAGTCAGATTTAAGATTTATATATCAAATCCAGCTTGAGCAAACATAGACGATGTTAATTCCGTGTTTATATCTAACCCAAACGCAACCAAGTTATCCCATGAAACCTCTACAAGAGAGAGTTTGAATGAATTTATTAGCTGAGCGTGTTAAATTTTGGCATTTTATTTGATATGGGTATCAAAATTATCATCACAGTCTTGTTAAAATGTTAGATGAACAAAATTTGTTAAATTTCTCAAAATTTTAATTACTATTTTCACATATATACCAAATGTTGCAATATTATGTTTCTAACAATTATATTCTCATCAACGTATACAAATATGGGATGGTTCATATAGTTAAATACTAATTAGTATCTTGGCAAGAGTCAAAATTCGAGTTTTACTAACAGTTCTACTTAGGTGAATCCCAACGTATGTTCTAAGTACCTTTGTTCATGAGTCAAGTCGGACTTATATAGAATATCAATATTATTTATGTTTGTGCAAACCTAGCCCGACTTGAAACATGAACGACCGTTATGTGCCCATGGTAGGCCCAACCCAAATTGTTAATAAGATACCTTAGGCCCGGCCCACCCAAATCCAACTTTTCCCCCTTTTTTTTGGTCCTACGATTTTGTGACATGCAGTAGTGATAGCAGCAGCGTAATTTGCAAGCGGAAACAAATAAATATCCTTGAGGGAAAAAGGTGTAATCCATATTAGTTTACCTCCAATTCCATTTATTCTGTGTAACTAAAGGCTAAAGAGGAAAAAAGAAACATGCTTGTATTTGGGTTAAGGATTAGCCAGTAGTTTGTTAACACGATTTTAGGCAAGTGTTTGTTAGTTGTCAAAATACATATAATCAGACTATACAATATAAATATTATATTAAAATACATTTTTTTGGGTTAAGCTCGAATTAAAAATTTTTTATTTAAGACTCGTTTCATATAAAAAATGAGTTTTTTATTTTGTCTATGCTAATTTTTTAATTTAACATTTTTATCAAAATCTTTTTAAATATTTGATAGGTGTCTAAAATTTTAAAAAATAATTTAACTTATGAACAAATCTAATTTTAAATCAATCATATCAACATCAATTTCATCCTCATCAATTACATTCAATTGAAGTTAGTAAAGTAGGTGTTACAATATTAAATATTATTATATGAATATGATATAAATAAAATTATTAAAATATAATAATATATTTTAAAATTTATATAATATAAATTATAAATATATTAAATTTTATATAAAATATTTTAAATATTATCACAAACACAAAATACATAAATGTAATGTCAATACACGCGAGTGGCTAGATTCTAGAAAAGCATCAAATGACCCTAACATGAGCTGAAATGAACCATTATAATACTGTTATGGTTTTTCGCACACTGATTTAAAGAATTGCGTTTTCTTCTTTCCTTTGGATATTTGAACTAGCAATACTTTGTCAGTTTGTCAACAAAATCCTACGTCGCCAATACCCTAAAAACCCACAGTTTCGTACGTTCTACCTTTTGGCTTTAAGGGATTAACAGCACAAGGGCGGCGGCCATACTCCCTCATCTTCACTTTTCTTCTAATTCCCTATTCTCGTCAAGGGCTTAGCAACCGATTCCGCTTCCATTTCCATCCAAGGTCTGTATTCTTCCGTATGATTTTTTTTTTTTTGAAGATTGTTTTGAACTGTTAAGCTGTTAAAAGATTTGATGATTTGTTTTAAATTTGGTTTGTTTGTTTAGAGTCGTTAATGGATTTCATCAAAAAATTGAATTTATTCTGTCGGACTCCATCACTAATTTCAAAATCTGATTGAAACATGAGCTGCGCCTGAATTATAACTAAGCTTAGGTCGGCCCCGAATCGTTTATGCCTAATAATTTAAAAAACCCCTTTGAATAATCAATATTCAATAGAGGGTTAGACACTTCCCTTTGGCTGCTCTGCTTAATACGCTATTCATGGCGGCGCGGAGCAGCGTGGGTTCTTCCCTTAAGAGCTCAAGTAATTTACGTTGTTATTCTCTTCGGTTTACTATACACAACTTGCAAACTGATTTGCCTTTCCGATCGGCTCTTTCTGTTGCGTGGTTTTTGCGATCGGCTCTATTTTCTGTATAAATATAAAATTTTGTTCTTAATTTTCAGGTTTCGTCCTTAAATATGAAGGAAGGAGAGTTGAAGCTATTATCATTTCCACCGGATAGTCCTCCACTTTCCGTCATTGCGGCTGCTAAGATTGCTGGGATCGATTTACTGACTCAGACTTCCTCCTCTGCCTCTCCCACTTTGTCATTTTCAAATGGGTACTTTTTTTTTTTACCTTCTTGGTTTTAAATTTAGGGTTTGGTTTTTTCTTTTAGAAAATTAATCCATTCTGCTTCTATGTAAATAGGCTTGAGTTGCATGGAAATTATGTAATTCTCCGTTATATTGGTCGCCTCGCTTCCATTCCTAATTTCTATGGTGACGATGCTTTTCATGCTGCTCAAGTATGTTTGCTTTTTCCTTTTTACTCCAATTATTTTTTATTTTTATTTGGGAAAAAAAGGGTTTTTTTCGAGTTCTATTTGCGGTGCTTTACAATAATGATATCTTTTCTTTATCTTTCGCAGATTGATGAGTGGCTTGAGTATGCTCCTATCATTTCATGTGGTTCTGAATTTGAGAACGCTTGTGGTTACATGGATAGATATTTGGAGAAACGTACCTTTTTCGTTTCTCATTACTTCTCCATTGCTGACGTAGCTATCTGGTCAGGTCTTGCTGGTAAACGTCAAAACTCATCCTTTTTGCTATTTTGCATGACATCATTTGGTTCACCATCTTTTTTTGCTGATTATCCTTAATCCAGTATGGGAGGAAAGCTTATTATCCTTGCCTTTAATCCTACTCGAATCATATGATTCCTGGCTAATCCTTTCATTTAAGATTATCAGCCAGGCAGCAAGCGAATAATCTTAGCCGGGCTTGTAAGCCTTCAATTCGTTCTATGAGTCCACCTCTCTATTAGTCTTACATTAGCTTTCGCATCATTCTATCTCTCTCAAGGAGGAACTTGCCCTTAGGCTAAGCCGCACCCCCCAACTTAGCCCAAGTCCGAATCCGATAAGTTTACCTTGCAGCTTATTTCTCTTTTAATTCTGTCACCGCCAAGCGTAAATAGTCTGCCACATTTATTTCTTATCATTTTTCTTTTGGATGGAGGATTATCCGTGTCAGATTTACTGCTGATCATCCCATAAAAGATTTTATCTTGTATACCATCATAGTTAAACTGCATTTTGCCGAGATTATCTCTTGATGATTTCTATCAGTTATATGCCTAACAAATATTCTATGTTTCGTAGGAACTGGGCAAAGATGGGAAAGCCTGAGGAAGTCGAACAAGTACCCAAATCTTGTACGTTGGTACAATTCTGTTTCTTCAGAATACAGTGATGCCTTGAATGAAGTCACTGCTTTGTATGTTGGCAAAAAGGGATTGGGAAAGCCAGCAGCCAAATCAAAAGATCAAAAGAGTGTAAATGGGGAGAATTCTGATAAGGTGAAAGTGAGTAGCCGGCCTTCATCTGAAATAGATCTTCCCAATGCTGAGATCGGAAAGGTGCGCTTGAGATTCGCTCCTGAACCAAGTGGTTATCTTCACATAGGACACTCTAAAGCAGCCCTATTAAATCAGTACTTTGCTGAACGGTACCAAGGTGAAGTAATCTTGCGCTTTGATGACACAAATCCCACGAAAGAAAGCAATGAATTTGTAGACAATCTTATAAAAGATGTTGAGACATTGGGCATCAAGTATCAAAAGATCACCTATACTTCCGATTACTTCCCAAAGTTAATGGATATGGCTGAAAAGTTGATAAAGGAAGGGAAAGCCTATGTGGATGATACTCCACGTGAGCAAATGCAGAAAGAAAGGATGGATGGCATTGAGTCAAAATGTAGGAGCAACAGTGTTGAGGAGAATTTAAAGTTGTGGAAGGAAATGATTGCTGGCTCTGAAAGAGGCTTGCAATGCTGCCTTCGTGGGAAGCTAGACATGCAAGACCTGAACAAATCTCTTAGGGATCCAGTGTACTACCGCTGCAATCCAGTTCCTCACCATCGGATTGGATCCAAGTACAAGTTGTACCCAACTTATGATTTTGCTTGTCCGTTTGTTGATGCTGAAGAAGGTATAACACATGCACTCCGATCTAGTGAGTATCATGATCGCAATGCTCAATACTATAGGATTCAAGAGGATATGGGAATGCGAAAGGTACACATATATGAGTTTAGTCGATTGAATATGGTCTATACGCTTCTCAGTAAGCGTAAGCTGCTCTGGTTTGTGCAAAACGGTAAAGTAGATGGATGGGATGATCCCCGTTTCCCTACCGTCCAGGGAATTGTTCGCCGAGGTCTGAAAATAGAAGCCTTGATACAATTTATTTTGGAACAGGTACGTTAGCATGGCTGTTAAATTGAAGACAATTCAAAGCCTGTGATCGATTATTTACTTGCTATAGGCTAGCTTAGGCTGCCTTTAGTACACCTGCTTAATCTTCTCTTACAATTTAGCATCTGCATTCTTACTCCTAATTCATATTGGATGACTGAATGTTCTTTGAAGTGTTATTGATTTCAGTGGGTTAATATTTCCATCCTTTCATTCCAGGGTGCATCAAAAAATCTCAACCTTATGGAATGGGACAAACTTTGGACTATTAATAAGAAGATCATTGATCCTGTTTGTCCTAGGCATACAGCAGTCATTGAAGAAGGACGGGTGTTATTAACATTAAGTAACGGTCCTGATAAGCTATTTGTTCGCATTATCCCAAGGCATAAGAAATATGATGATGCTGGAAAAAAGGCAACTACATACACAAAGAGTATATGGATAGACTATGCTGATGCAGAATGCATCTCGGTGAATGAGGAGGTAACCTTAATGGATTGGGGAAATGCAATCGTGAAAGACATCATTAAGGACCAGAATGGAAACATAACCCAGTTGGTAGGAGTTTTGCATCTTGAAGGATCTGTCAAGACAACAAAATTGAAGCTCACGTGGCTAGCAGATACAAGTGAACTCGTTAACCTTTCCTTGGTGGAGTTTGACTATTTAATAACAAAGAAGAAGGTATGTTTATGCTATTAACTTATATCTTGACTGTTTGTGCTGTTTTGTTCTTTTTCAAAATTGATGATTGGTACTGGCTAAATACTGAAATACTTTTCCTATTTGCTCGTTCAGATTTAAAATTAGTACTGACTACTGACCAATATAATTTGATCGGTATATCATCCTCTCAGGGTTGTTTCGCTTCCACCTTTATGCCACAGACCATAAAGGATTATGTTTAGGCATGCATTTGTAAGTCATGTGTGCAATGAAGATAATTGCATAGTAAATCATTTGCAAATTTTGCAGAAACTAATGTTATGGTTAATGTTATTTGTTGACAATCATGTAGTAGGGATTATATGCTAGAAATTGAAACCAAAATTCATTCTGCAAGTATTTATTCTGGATAGTTGTGCTAGTTTTCACCTTGGTTTTCCATGAGAGGGAGCCGAGGATGATTTTGATACTCAGTCAAAGCATATGGCTAGCTATGTTACTCAGACTCGAGTGTCAGTGTCGGATACGGGTATATGTCTGATATGAGTATGTTTAGTTTTTTTTCCCCCTAAGTTTTTCATTGTATTCAGAGGGTCAAATCCTCATACCATGTCTGAATATGTATTGAATACGGATACTTAAAGAAAAATGGTCCAAGAAGCATAGGTGTTTAGGTGTTTAGTACAAAGGATTTTAAAGTTTTACCATTATCTGTTGTGGATGCAGCTGGAAGAAGGAGAGGATTTCCTAGATGTACTAAACCCATGTACGAGAAAAGAGACAGCAGCAGTTGGAGATTCCAACATGCGCAATTTAAAGCAAGGAGAGATATTGCAGCTGGAGAGGAAAGGCTACTTCAGGTGTGATGTTCCTTATGTTAGACCTTCAAAGCCGGTGGTTTTGATCGCAATTCCCGATGGTAGGCAGCAAAGTGTGTTGAAGTAAGCCATTTCTACCCTATTTTTGCTCTGATCCTGAAAGACTACATGACAAGTTATGAACTCTTGGCATTTACTTCATTTGTTTGGCTTAATATTTGGACATGCATGCTTTTATGACAATTGTGGATGTAACTTTCTGGTTCTTGCTTTATGATCACTATGAACAAAAATTGTGTTTTCTCCTGTTAGCATAAAGGCATTATGCCACTTTCCATTTGTTTTCAGGTTCTTCGTACAAAGTTTCACACAAACACACCTAATAATCGAGATATTCATAGGCCGGGTTGGGTCTAGGCCCTATATTAACAAATATTATGTTCGTTCGAGCTCTGCTTCGCTCGAAATGTGGGTAACATAATCTATCTAGATTGGATTGACATATAAAACACACTATCTAGGATCCGGAAGCTCGTTTAAATTTATATACAGATCAATTGATTTCTCTTTGAGAGGGATTTGATCTTAAGAAAGGATCGTTTCTTAAAAGAGGATTGATCCCTCTTTTAAAAAATTCAATCCCTCGTTTGTTAATAGTAAAGTGGATTGGATCAAGTTGGATTGGATAAAAATTATAAGTTTAAGGCTCACCCTGTTTTTTAAATGGAGGTCATTTTGTTTGCCGAGTCTATTTTTCAAGTCCTATAATTTTGTTTATAACTTTTCAAATATCGAATAAATTTTTGGATTTGGAGCTGTTGAGCAGGTCTACTTAATAAATTTTTACATTTGCATACATAAACTAAGGAGCTTGCCCTTCTTGGATTGTCTGTTTCTGTTGATACAGTTTGCTTATTAGTTTGGAAAATCTGTTAGAATAATCTAGACTTATTAATTTGAATTTGAACTTGAAAAATTTTGTTAATTCATTTAAGTTCAAACATGATTTGATTAGATTTGATTAGGAAATTTTGTAATTTAAAATCGATTAACTCAAATCAAACAATGATTAAAAAAGTTTAAAGATCGAAATTGACTCATCTTGAAACGAATCTAACCTCCCCGTTGACAGGTCTGGAGCAACCCTATGCCCATCATTCTAGCTGCCTCAAAAAGATTATCAAATCAAAGAGGGTAAAGCACAGCCCGGGAGACTACCAAACATGCAATATTTTAATGATTTCCCCTAACTAATCAGTACTTTTGATCATTTTATTAATTTGTGCTTTAAGGCTAGATCTGATAAATATCAAACATGGATATAATAAAAAATAATTAATATAATAAAAAATAATTAATATATGATATAAAATATGATGTTTTATGAATATATAAATATTTGAAATTTTATATAATATGAATTAAAATTTTTATATATAAAAATATTTTAAATACGATTATGATACGAATTTATTTATTTATTTAGAGTTTAATTTTTATCCACCGTTTTAAGTTTGATAAGCAGACTAGATAAAATTGACAAAAACATTGATAAGTGTTTTTTTATTATTATAGTAATTTATTTTATTTTTTAGCATATGCTAAATGGCTAAGCAAATCAACAATACACCAAGCCTCCATCCGATGAGAAAAAATGGGGAAATTTTAGAAGGTTTTGATCTTAGAATTAAAAGTACTTATAGATTGGGTTAGGTAGGACTGTGAGCTGATAATATATTTCTTTATTGAAGCTTGAATCAAGTAAGGCTATAAAACCCATGTCATTATTTAAAATAATATTAAAAATAAAAATTATTTTTATATTAATATTTATAATTAAATTTAAATAAATATAATTTTTAATACCTAATAATAATTAGGGTTGATTTGAAGTGTAAAAATTCTTAAGCCTAGTCCAATCCAATATGGTTGGGTGGGATGTCCTACCTATGAGCAAAATAATAATTCAGGTTGGTGCCCTAGTCTAGCCAATTCAAGTTAGGTTGGGCAGAACGTCCATCCTATAAGCAAGTATATTTACAAAACGTTTAATTTATTGGAATGATTATTTTTTTTAAGAATATTCATCAATAATATAATTATTTGATTTGTAAAATTTTGATTTAGTTGAATAATTATTTTTGGTTTATTCCTTAATGTCTTACTATAATCATTTGGAACTATCCCCTTTGAATAGCTATTTGGACCCCTCATGGTATAATTTTTTTTCAAAAATATCCCTAATCAAAATTTAAGAAGATACATAGAATCAACGTAAGATAAAGCCAATAGAAGAATAGAAGAATAGACTAATAATTACCTATTTAGCATTTTTTCTAAAAGAAAAAAGTCCACGAGGTGACTATATCGGATTTCAGTTATTTGTTATATGTTTGACTAAATCTGATGTCACAATTTAAGTGACATTTTTTGGTTGGTAAAAAATACCAAAAGATCAAATATAAATAGAGATATGCATATCTTTTTTATATTTGTAAAAGAACTACCTGTTATGAAAAATATATATCCATTATTTCAAGGTTAAAAGAAAAATTAGATCGGAAGTCAAATAGGTTAGACCTTCGATTTTCGATTCAATTGGTTGAACCATTCAGTTCACTAAAAGAAAGTTTTAAAATGTTTTAGAAATGGTTTTAATGTTAAATAAATATAATAAAAAATTAACAAAATATATATTTGATTTGGTTATATGGTTTTTAATATAAAACCAAGAGGTCAAAACTTTAAATTTCATCAATTACAAATATATATATATATATATATGCATATATCAAACTAAATTTTATAGAGTTTTTCAGATTTTTACTTTTTAAACCGGTTTTTTACTAGTTTAATTTATATCTGATTTATATATTATATTAGATACTGTTCAATTTGATCCGATTTTTAATCATGACATTTTTTTACTTATAATATTTTTTAAAAAAATATTATCTTTTCACTCGTACAAATGAATGTCCATAATTTTAATATATTTGATGTGAGATAATTACATACAAATAACTTCACATATTTACCATCCAAATAAAAAAAAAACATATTTTAATTTTTATGTAAAAAAATAAAGAATCAGAATATTATGGACTCTAATATTTCCTCAAGAAGTTAGAAAGTATCTTCAAAGGCTTTCCTTTACATTATAATTTAGGTCAACTTTGAGGGCATTGAAATGCCTAGACAGACCAAAAATCCACTTTAGATTAGACCTATCAATTTATATTTTATATTGTATTTAATTATTTTTTAATATCGTATATTCATATTGTGTTTGACATGGTCATGTTTAGAGGTGATAACAGCTTGATTCTTTTCGGTTTTGAAAAAAAAAGAGGATTAATGTGCAATATTTTAATTTTTAAAAATTGAATCAAATAGTATTTATAATCAAACAGACTCGAATTGAATTCTACTGGTTTAGATCGATTTGATTTATCATATTTTTAATTAAAAAATTTTTTTACAGCGTTTTAAAGTTCCCTTTATTAATTTAAAAGAAATTATTTATTTTATATTATAAAAAAATGAAAGATTAATTAAAAAATAATTAAGTTAAATTCGTATATTTATAATTTTTTGACTCAAAAATTAAAAATTGAATAAAAAATATAATTATTATTTAGATTAAAATCAAACCAAATCTAATAAAAAATAAACTAAAATTAAATCGAATACCAAAAATCAAATCGGGTTTTTTGGATTTTTTTTTCTCAGCCTCCGTATCTTGTTTGGATTGATAGTCACAAAGACACAAACCCATGAATGTAACTGACATTGAAATTGCACCACTTTTTGGTGCAAAAGTTTTAAAGCTTTTAAGCCACTGGGAATTTTGGAAACAAACTTCACTTCACTTTCTTCACTTCAAAGTGAGATTCTATTATATAAATATGATATTTACAGAATAATAAAATTATGATATAATATGATGTAAATATATTTTTAAAATTTATATAATATAGATTATTAATGTATTAAAATTAATTTAAATATAAAAAATTTTATACACGATTATATTATTTTTATTTTATATTTTAATTATTTTTGTGTTATATTCATGTCGTATTTAAAACTATTGAATCAACTTGAACTCAAATACTTTAAGAAAAATCAAATAACATAAATTAGTTGAAACATTTTAAGATCTAAAAAGAAAAAAACAAATCTTAATATGTAATAATAGATTTGGATAAATAAAAATATATATATTTTTAAAATAAATGTTTAAAAATCAGTTTTTTAAACTGAGAAATCTACTTATTTATTCTCGAACCAGAAATTGTTCGTTCAATTTTTAAATTTTTTTTTAATTTATATATTTTTAAACGTATAATATTTATTTAAATGATAAAATTAATTATTATTTCACCCACGTTCATTTAGAGTAACTAGTGTAATTCTCTACATTTTACTATGAATAAATAATCGAATTAGATGTCAAAAAATATTGAAATTTCGGTCCAATTGGTTAGATCAATTAAAAATCAAATGATTTAATTAGAAAATAAATTAAATATTAAATATATATAATTTTGATATTAAATATAATAATTAATTAATAAAAATATGCATTTAACTTAATAGCATAATCTTTAATATACGATTAAAAAGTTAATCATTAACCTAATTCTTTTTATTAATTTTTATCGGTTCACTAAAATTTCAAGTTTTTGAAATATATTGACCCGGTAAATCACTAATTCTCCTAAATAAATCTAATAAACTAATTCGATCTATTTTTTATAATATTATATATATATAGATGATATTTACTGTTATATAAAAAAAAAAAGATTTTGAGATGGGGATGGATTGGGACAAGGAGAGACTCTCCAAAAAAAAAAGAAAAAAGAAAAAACATAATAAATTGCCAGCTTCAGTGAGCAAATCCCATTGGCAGCATGGCTGCTCACGCTGGCCAAGTATAGGGTCCCATTTTTTAGGTTTTCTAAAACTTGAACGCCCATGGTTACATTTTGACCCAACCCTTTAGCCCCCGTTCAATGATTTATTACAATTCTCAGAATCATAATTTTAAATAATTAAATATAATATAAAATATAATATTATATAAAAAAATTAATATAAATATAATATAAATATGTAAATATATTAAAATTTATATAATAAAAATTATTAATATTTTTAAATTTATTTAAATATATAATATTTTAAATATAATTATAACAAAAATATAATAAATATAATATAAATACATAAATTTACTTTTTAGCAGTTGCCATTTTTTTTTTCCTAGTCCTCCAACCTCTATCCTTGTTTTGGTAAACAACTTTTTTGGTGAAACCTCCCACCCCCCCCCCATAACCCAAAACCCAAACTCATATATATATATATATATATATATATAAACGAGTGGAATCTCAACAATTAGACTTGAAAAAATCAATGGAAAAAAAAACCTTTTTCTTACTATTTTGCCAAAGTCAATCTCTTAGGGCTAAACTTCACACTGTTTAGAAAATAAAAGAAAAAAAAATATGAAGAGATCTCCAACTTCTTCCATTTCATATGCTTCTTCATCTCCTTCATCTTCATCTTCATCGTCGGAGTTTGTTTCTGATAATATTTTGTCAGAAAAACCCATGGCTAAAAAGGCTAGAAAACATCAAAACTCTGATCAGAATTGCAGCTTGAACAATGCTAAGTGTGGTAGAAGAAGCTCCATTTATAGAGGAGTCACCAGGTTCTTTTTTCTTTTTTGTTGTTCAATTTGTTACATTAAAAGATTTTTATTATCGAAATGATGATGTTGATTAGTAGTAATTCAAACTTTTTTGTTTTTCGACATTTTTGAAAACAGGCATAGATGGAGTGGGAGGTTTGAAGCTCACCTTTGGGACAAAAGTTCATGGAATAACATTCAGAACAAGAAAGGAAGACAAGGTATAAATTAATTTTAATTATAATTTTTTTCAAAAAAAATAAAAAATATTAAAAAAAGAATTTCAGTGAGATCTATAATTTTTGTTTATTATTTTTTCTTTTTAAGCATTTTATGATTATTTTTTTGTTTTGGTTACTGACTGACTGACTGACTGTTATTCCTTATTTATCTCTGCTCCCGTCTTATCATTTACACTTTTGTCGCCTCCTTTAGTTTATTTGGGTAAGTCTTTGGACTGAACTGTCTCTATTTACAAATTTTATATTTATTTTATTTTAATTGGAAAATGAGAATTTTATAATTCAGTAAATTTATATATTTATTTCTTTAATTTTTATTTGAGTGGGAAAATTTGGGTTTTTGCGAAAAATAATGTTAATTGTCATGTGTGCAGGGGCTTATGATAGTGAGGAGGATGCGGCTCGAACCTATGATCTCGCTGCCCTCAAGTATTGGGGGCCTCAAACAATCTTGAATTTTTCGGTATTTAAATAAAATAATTGATTGAATATGATGTAATTAAATTAAATGACACAACTTTAATTGTATAAAATATAAGAAAATAAGTTAAAATAATCATATTAAATAATAAAATAAAATAAAATATTTTAATTTTTTATAATATGTATTCTTTAAAAATTATCCACTGCTTAAAAATTATCGCAAGCAACTTCCAGTTAAGACATTTACTTTTTTTTTTAAAGACGAATTGAATTTGATGTAATTAAATCAAATAATATTAATTATAAAATATAAAAATAAATTAAAATAATATTATTAAATATTCAATAAAATATTTTTTAACTTTTTATAATATTTTTTAAAAAATATTTTTTTATTTTTCCTTTAAAAAGACTTGGTTTTTTTTAAACATTGATTTTTTTTCGCTACTTTAATTAGCTAAATAAACCAAAAATTGACGCATATCTTATATATATATAATGGTGCAGATAAATAGATATGAAAAAGAGATAGAAGAAATGAAGAAGGTATCAAAGGAAGAGTACTTGGCATCTCTACGGCGTCGGAGCAGTGGATTTTCAAGGGGTGTTTCTAAGTACCGTGGGGTGGCTAGGTAACTTTTACCTACCTATATTTCCCCCTTTTTTTTTTTTTTTTCTCCCGTAAAAAGGCATTAGTAGTCCTTACTCTCCGGAAAAAAAAAATTACAGACGTGGAATATTTAAAATTTAAAATTTATTAAATATTATATTTTAAAAATAATTATATAAATTAATTAAATCGAGTTTTCAGTTTTATCTATATTTATCTTTTTGAAAAAAAAATATAAAAATTGGTATTGAAATTTATTTTATTTTTTTAAGTAATTAAAGTAGGTTTTAGGGTTAAATTTTATGGTTTTGTTAATGGCAGGCACCACCACAACGGGAGGTGGGAAGCTCGAATTGGTCGAGTTTTTGGGAATAAATATCTCTATTTAGGAACATATAGTAAGTTAAGCCCATTCTCTCTCTCTCTCTCTCTCTCTCTCTCTCTCTTTCCTTATATATATATATATATTATGAGTTCAATTTTATATTTAACTTGTGATATAATTCAGTCACACATTATATATAATATAAATAACATAAATATAATCTTTCAAATATGTAAAAAATTTAAAAAATAAATATATTTATATTAAATTTATCCTTATATATATATATTAAAAAAAAAAAAAAGTCTCTTTACATTTCCTATACAGTTAAAGGGGAGATTTGGTACTATTAAGAGTACACAATATCTCTAGTTATGTTTTTTTTATGCATCGCAAGACCCAATGAGCCTTTTTAATATAAACAGGACAGTATTTTATATATATATATATATATATATTCCAAAAGAGTACTTATTTAACCTTGAATATAAACTTTCAAATTATATAAAATTTTAAAATCATTGGTTTTCGATGATGCATATATTGTATAAGCAAAATTATTCAAACTAGAAAAAAATTAAAAAAATGTTTTTAAAGATTAAAAAAAAGTTATTTATAGGTAGTTTTTAAAAAGTGCGTAATTCTTTAAAAAAAAATATTTTTTTAAATACTATATAAAAATTAAGAACATAAATATTTTTATTATATAATTTAATATTATAATTTATTTATTATATATTTTTTAACTGAATTGATATTACTTGACTCATTAGTATAAATAAAAAAGGATAAAGAATTTAGAAAAAAATTGAAGAATTATTAAAAGAATTAAGTAGATGTAATTTTTGTTGGTGAATGGAAATTTTAATTTTTAGCTATTCGAAATAATTTTATTGCTGTAGTACTTATTTTTCTTTTAAAATAACCTTTTTTTTTTCAAAACAATGTAAAATGCTAAAAAACAAAAATAAAATTGGACAGAAAAATACAAAAATTTGTAAGTAAAAGATAGGCCAATTGTGAAGGTGACTTCCAAATGCTGGCACGTTACTATGAGTTATTAGCAATAAATTTGATAATCTGTATACATATATTATATTCATATTTTTATATTAATTATATAAGTAAAAATAATTAAATAAAAATATAATATATATTAAATGCATGATGTTAATTATATTTTATTATATAATATTATTTTTGTTATATTGTTTTCGTATTTGTTAAAGTTTTTTTTTCTTATCAAGTCAAAATGCTTATTAAGAAGAATGGCACTTTTGTAATTAAACCAGAGATATGTGACTTACTATTCTTTTTTTTTTTTTCAAATTTTAATGGCACGTGACCACGACTCTCCCATTACGAGATTCATTTTCCAGTGGTCAGAATTTTTTTTTTTTTTTAATTTGAAGTCAGAAACCGCTGTTAAAAGATTTTTTTTAAAAAAAATATTTCTTTTTTGGCTGACTAAGCCGCAGCAGGGATCACGTGCCTTAGGAAAAGTTTGGCTTTTGCTTTTGGTGAGCTAATAAATTGTATTCCTTTTAGTTGATAAATTTTAATTTGTTAATAAATTACATTATATAAATTTTAATATATTTATATATTATTATTATATTTTTATAAAATTTTATTATTTTAATTATTTTTATATTGTATTTATATTAAAATTATCTGATCTAATAAATTTCCTAATTCTTTTACCTTCGCTTAGCTGGCCCAAAGAGATTGGTATAATTTTGAAGTTTGCGACAAGCTTTTATTGGCTTAGAATCTTTATTTGCTTTCAAAATCATTTTTTTAATTTATAAATTTAGTTTTAACAACCTTTTGTTTGATAATTTAGATCGGCCGAGGTTTTGTTCACTAATAACTCAAGAGTTATAACATTTTATTTTCAGTTTTTATGAATTATATATGAACTTTTATTTTATGTTATTCAGATTAAGAGTTAA